>SJYG01000171.1:3627127-3645084 GCA_006410535.1 Litocranius walleri | reverse complement strand
CCCCCCCCCACCCCCCGCCAAAGAAACCCAGAAAAAAAGAAATGAGAGCAGCTCTCCCAGCCAGAGATCAAAACGCTCTCAAGGCCTACTGAGTGCAGCGCAGAACTGGGCAGCAGGGGCTTGGGGGGAGCAGTGCAAGGGGTCAGGCCAGGACACACGTCGGAGTTTGGGGGCCAAGGTGCAGGTGGACACTAATAGTGTTGCTCATCCGAATAATGAGAATGTCAGATCCTCAGTGTGGCCACGTACCAGTTAGAACGAAAGCATCGAACAAAGATAAGAAGTGAAACTGAAGGTGTTAGAAAGAACTGGGTGGACCCGTCCGCACGTGGAAATACCCTTGGGAGAGTGGGCGGGGGTGGGGGTGAGCGCCCGGAGGGAGGGGCCTCACACCGGGAAGGGGATAAGTGTAACAGAGGAGGAGAAACTTCCTGTGAATCCCAGAGTTTGCTACCATGCCAGGCTGGCAAGGTGGCCGGGAAGCAGGTGCAGGGGTGAGGGTGGGGCGACCCCCAGGAGGCATTGTGACCCCGACAGGATCACGGGCGCTTTCCCCCACTGGGGACGCACACCAAACACCTCCTGTGCAGAAGGACACACGATCAAGGTTGACTTGCTAAGGCGCTGCTTATAACAGCAAAAATAACCAGCCAGGTGTCCCTCTAGGGGACCAAATACATGTCAGGACAGCCACACCAGGGGACACTGCAGCCCTTAGCAACGGGGTCAAGAAGTTTCCTATGTGCTGACAGGAGAGGGTCTCCACAGAAAAGCAGCATGCAGAACATCGTGTATGGCATGCCACATTTTGGGGTGATGATGGGGGAAAGAATATTTGCCTGTATTTATAAAAGGAAACATTGGAGAATACACTAGAAGCGAGTCGTGGTGGATGTAAAGATGGGGTGTGGATGTGAGAGTTGTGCCATAAAAAAGCCGAGCATCAAATAATTGATGCTTTCAAACTGTGGTGCTGGAGAAGACTCTTGAGAGTCCCTTGGACTGCAAGGAGATCAAACCAGTCCTAAAGGAGATCAGTCCTAAATATTGGAAGGACTGATGCTGGAGCCACCTGATGTGAAAGTGAAACCTGCTCAGTCGTGTCTGACTTTGTGACCTCGTGGACTATGCAGCCCAAGGAACTCTCCAGGCCAGAATACTGGAGTGGGTAGCTGTTTCCTTCTCCAGGGGATCTTCCCAACCCCAGGATCAGAATCCAGGTCTCCTACATTGCGGGCAGACTCTTTACCAGCTGAGCCACCAGGGAAGCCCATGAATACTGGAGTGAGTAGCCGATCCCTTCTCCAGCGGATCTTCCTGACCCAGGAATCGAACCGGGGTCTCCTGCATTGCAGATGGATTCTTTACCAGCTGAACTGGGCTGACTTACTGGAAAAGATCGTGATGCTGGGAAAGATTGAGGGCAGGAGGAGAAGGGGGTGACAGAGGATGAGATGGTTGGATGGCATCACTGACTTGATAGACATCAGTTCAGTTCAGTTCAGTTCAGTCGCTCGGTCGTGTCCGACTCTTCGACCCCATGAATCGCAGCACGCCAGGCCTCCCTGTCCATCACCAACTCCCGGAGTTCACTCAGACTCACGTCCGTCGAGTCCGTGATGCCATCCAGCCATCTCATCCTCTGTCGACCCCTTCTCCTGCCCCCAATCCCTCCCAGCATCAGAGTCTTTTCCAATGAGTCAGCTCTTCACATGAGGTGGCCAAAGTACTGGAGTTTCAGCTTTACCATCATTCCTTCCAAAGAACACCCAGGGCTGATCTTGCAGTCCAAGGGACTCTCAAGAGTCTTCTCCAACACCACAGTTCAAAAGCATCAATTCTTCGGCGCTCAGCCTTCTTCACAGTCCAACTCTCATCCATACACGACCACAGGAAAAACCATAGCCTTGACTAGACGGACCTTAGTCGGCAAAGTAATGTCTCTGCTTTTGCATATGCTATCTAGGTTGGTCATAACTTTTCTTCCAAGGAGTAAGCATCTTTTAATTTCATGGCTGCAGTCACCATCTGCAGTGATTTTGGAGCCCAAAAAATAAAGTCTGACACTGTTTCCTCTGTTTCCCCATCTATTTCCCATGAAGTGATGGGACTGGAGCAAACTCTGGGAGATGGTGAAGGACAAGGAACCTGGTGTGCTGCAGTTCGTGGGGTCACAAAGAGTCAGACATGGCTTAACAACTGAACAGCAACAAAGATGGGGTACACAGCAGGCAGGGAGTTTATGTCCGGGGAGCACTCCACTGTGTGTCTTTTAATGATAAACAATGAAACACGATAGTTCGGGGGAAAAGGAAATGGAAGGTACACAGAACTAACCAGTCATAAAAAGTGGAAGGAGGTGTGGGATGAAGTTTTAATTAATGTTGATCTGGGAACAAATGATTGGTAAGGTGATTAAAAATTTAAAAAGGTCCTCCACTTCCCACATATATGTGCAAAGTCACTTCAGTCGTGTCCAGCTCTTTCTACCCTGTGGACTGTAGCCCACCAGGCTCCTCTGTCCATGGGATTCTCTGGGCAAGAATACTGGAGTGGGTTGCTGTTTTATTTCTTCCCCAGGGGATCTTCCTGACCCAGGGATAGAACCCACGTCTCTCACGTCTCTTGCATTGGCAGGTGGGCTCTACCACTAAGGCCCCCTGGGAGGAACCCCCCCACTTCCCATACCAGACACCAACTTTCAGCCCTGTGAGTGATCCAGATTCCCAAGTTAGCTATTTGTTTGAGTATCCTTCCAGAGATTTTATACACGTCCCAACAGTGCTCCCGTCCGTGCACAGAAGGAGCCCTGTAGTTACACGGGGAGGGTGACCCAGCACCTCTCTGCACTTCCTAGGTTCACCTCACGGTGCAGAGATCACCCTGCCCCACACGGGGCGCCTCCACTCCGCGGCTGTGACGCATTCTGTTCACTGTGTGGGCCGGGGTGTCACTAACCCCGGCCCCTGCCCCTGGACATCGAAGCCTTTTCCAGCGGCTTGCTGCACGAGCAAGGCTCTGATGAAGCCTCTCACAGGTCAGTCACTTGCTCGTGTGCGCATATCTGTAGGGCTGATTCCCAGAACGCCTGGGTCCAGCACTCATGCTGCTGTGGCGTGGACAGCAGTTGTCAAGTGTCCTTCCACGACAGACCCAGGCCAGCCGGTACCCTGGCCGTCCCAGTGCCAGTGCCACTGCCCACGGCTGCCCCGAGCAAGGGTGGCGCCAGGCTGTCAGCTTCGCCAGCCTGATGCAGAATGTACCTGTGTGTTGCGTTTTTCCTTTTTTCTCACTCTAAGCATCCATTTCATGAAGCCTCAGATGCAGCGGAGCAGTGAGCTCCCTGCCCCATCACGAGTCTCAGCAGCCTGGCCTGCCACTGTTCTCTTTGAGTCCAGACGCCTAGCTGCCCTTGTCTTCCCACAACTGTTTTGCAGTCTAACAGCACGTGTGCGGAGAGACACAGAGCTCAATTTTAAATCTTGACAAGCGACCACACCTGCATGGCATGCCCCCACGTGAGGCTGGAAATGTCCGCCACCCGCACGCACCCTTGTGTCCTGCCCGGCCTGCCCTCCTCTGCCTAGCTGCCGTCCTGCGGGTTCCCCCCGGACAGCTCTGCCTGCCCTGGAGCTCCCAGCAGGCGTGGCGCACCCCGTTCGCCTCCTCGCCTGGGGACGGTGACGTCCGCCCACGGCAGGCCTCACTCGCTGGTTCCCCTCGGGTCCGTTCCACCCTGCGGTGTGAGTGTGCAGCGGCCACGTTTGCTGATGTTCAGGCCGTATCTAGTTCCCGAGTAAATATGGGAGAGCCACCGTGGACACTTTTTAAGGCTTTTAAAATCTTTTAATACTTTGGCTGTGCCTCGAGGGATGTGGAATCTTGGTTGCCCAACTAGGGAGTGAAGCCACGCGCCCTGCAATGGAAGTGCCGAGTCCTATCAGGCCTGCCAGGGAAGCCCCAGTGTGAACACCTGAGTCAGGTCCCTTTGTACACACGTGCGTCAGCCCTCCTGGGCCGCGCTCTAGAGCAGAACCGATTCCTCCAATGATGGGCGTGTGCTGGCCTTGGTGAGAAGCTCAGTCCCTCTTCCGTGCGGTGGGGGTGCTCCGGTTGCCCCACATCTGCACCCACACTCGGCGGTGTCGGTCACCGACTCAGGACGGGGTGCAGCGATGGCTCACCGTGGCTTTCCGAGTTCCACCCTCTTCCAGGCGCCTCTCGGCTATCTATGTGTGTGTCCTCCCTGGGGACATGTCTGGTGACCCTCCAGCCACAAACACACACGTCTGGCTGGTGGCAGTGTTTGTCGTTCAAAGCTAGGTTCCTGCCCAGATTCTGCTTCACTTGATCTCCAGTGCCTTCCGACGTCACTCTAAACATACCTTTTTTTTTTTTCTCGATATTTCTCACTACTTTCCATGAGAGTTCAGTTCAGTTCAGTCTCTGAGTCGTGTCCGACTCTTTGCGACCCCGTGAATCGCAGCATGCCAGGCCTCCCTGTCTATCACCAACTCCCGGAGTTCACTCAGACTCACGTCCATCGAGTCTGTGATGCCATCCAGCCATCTCATCCTCTGTGTCCCCTTCTCCTCCTGCCCCCAATCCCTCCCAGCATCAGAGTCTTTTCCAGTGAGTCAACTCTTCACATGAGGTGGCCAAAGTACTGGAGCTTCAATTTTAGCATCATTCCTTCCAAAGAAATCCCAGGGTTGATCTCCTTGAGAATGGACTGGTTGGATCTCCTTGCAGTCCAAAGGACTCTCAAGAGCCCTCTCCAACACCACAGTTCAAAAGCATCAATTCTTCGGCACTCAGCCTTCTTCACAGTCCAACTCTCGCATCCATACACGACCACAGGAAAAACCATAGCCTTGACTAGACGGACCTTAGTCGGCAAAGTAATGTCTCTGCTTTTGCATATGTTATCTAGGTTGGTCATAACTTTTCTTCCAAGGAGTAAGCGTCTTTTAATTTCATGGCTGCAGTCACCATCTGCAGTGATTTTGGAGCGCAAAAAAATAAAGTCTTGACACTATTTCCATTGTTTCCCCATCTATTTCCCATGAAATGATGGGACTGGATGCCATGACCTTAGTTTTCTGAATGTTGAGCTTTAAGCCAACTTTTTCACTCTCCTCTTTCACTTTCATCAAGAGGCTCTTTAGTTCTTCTTCACTTTCTGCCATAAGTGTGGTACAATCTGCATATCTGAGGCTATTGATATTTCTCCCAACAATCTTGATTCCAGCTTGTGCTTTATCCAGCCCAGCGTTTCTCATGATGTACTCTGCATATAAGTTAAATAAGCAGGGTGACAATATACAGCCTTGATGTACTCCTTTTCCTATTCAAAACCAGTCTGTTGTTCCATGTCCAGTTCTAACTGTTGCTTCCTGACCTGCATACAGATTTCTCAAGAGGCAGGTCAGGTGGTCCGGTATGCCCATCTCTCTCAGAATTTTCCACAGTTCCATGGGGGTAGGGAATGGCATATTAAAAAGTAGACACATCACTTTGCCAACAAAGGTCTGTCTAGTCTAAGCTATGGTTTTTCCAGTAGTCACATATGGATGTGAGAGTTGGGCTATAAAGAAAGCTGAGACCCGAAGAATTAATGCTTTTGAGCTGTGGTGTTGGAGAAGACTCTTGAGAGTCCCTTGGACTGCAAGGAGATCCAACCAGTAAATTCTAAAGGAAATCAGTCCTGAATATTCATCGGAAGGACCGATGCTGAAGCTGAAACTCTAATACTTTGGCCACCTGTTGTGAAGAACTGACTCATTGGAAAAGACCCTGATGCTGGGAAAGATTGAAGGCAGGAGGAGAAGGGGACCACAGATGATGAGATGGTTGGATGGCATCACCGACTCGATGGACATGAATTTGAGTAAGCTCCAGGAGTTGGTGATGGACAGGGAGGCCTGGTGAGCTGCAGTCCATGGGGTCACAAAGTTGGACACGGCTGAGCAACTGAGCTGAGAGGCAGTCTAGCCACGCTCCCCCAGTGCTGCAGACGGTGAGGTTTGCTTGCATGTCTCTCTGTTATGAAACAGCTATGGAGGTCAGGTAGATGTTCACAAGCCCTGGAGCCATCAGCCCTGCCTTTTTGGAGGCCTCCACAATGGCAGCCCACTCCAGTACTCTTGCCTGGAAAATCCCATGGACGGAGGAGCCTGGTGGGCTGCAGTCCATGGGGTCGCTAAGAGTCAGACATGACTGAGTGACTTCCCTTTCACTTTTCACTTTCATGCATTGGAGAAGGAAATGGCAACCCACTCCAGTGTTCTTGCCTGGAGAATCCCAGGGATGGGGGAGCCTGGTGGGCTGCCGTCTGGGGGGTCGCACAGAGTTGGACACGCCTGGAGCGGCTCAGCAGCAGCAGCAGGGTGCAGGGAGCATTTGCAGCTGCCCAGGTTCCCGCTTTACCCTGGGGTTTGATCAAAGAAGAGGGCCAGTGGCTCAAGGCTTGGGCAGGGGCAGTGAATGTAGAGGGGGCGGGGGGAGGGGTGGTGAGGAGGCGACACGTTCGGTGGGTTCGTAACTGCAAGGCTGAGTTTTGACTGCAGCTGGATCAGGCCAGGGGTGAGGGAGGGAGTTCCGGAGCAGATGCCCTTTCTGGTGGTGATGGAGGCAGGGGTGGGACTGGGGGGCAGGGAAGAGGCCTGGGAGCCCAGGGTGGGGCACTGGCTGCATTTCCCACACAGAGTTGAGTCTTGGGGGCCTTGGAGGGGGAGATGGAGGCGGGGAGGTGGGCCGAGAGCCCAGAGGCATGAGGAAGAGAGGGGCTTTACCTGGATGCCTGAGCCCCAAGCGGGCTAGGGTCTTGTGAGGAGTGATGGGGAAACAGGTGCCTCCATTCCTGGCCTGCTGGTGGGGGCTGATGAGAGAAAAGGTCCGTCTGCGCCCCTTTCGAGGAAGCGGAACCTGTGCAGGCCACTCTGGGGCGGGGGAGTTCGAGGGCTGTGGCCTCTGGGGAGGGTGTGGGCAGAATTCGCCCTGTGGGCTCCTGGGGAGGGCAACGTGCCCAGAGCTGTGGCTCTGAGTGCCTCGTAGCCCTCAGCCTATGGGCTGAAGGGCAAAACGGAAACACCAACAAACTTCACCTCCAAGAAGACTGCGGTGGCTCGTCTGGATCCAGGCAGGGCCAGGCTGGGATCTGAGCCTCCCTGTTCCTAGGCCAGGGTCTGCCAGCCTCCACGTCCTTCCGAAACACCAAAGGTCTGGGCTGGACTGTGCCCCCAAACTCAGATCGTGCAGACCTTGACCCCGGAGCGCAAACGTCACTGCGTTATGAGGCGGGGTCTCCAAAGAGGTAATGAAGGTGAACTGGGGTCCCAGGGCGGGCCCTCGTCCAGTCTGACTGGAGACCCTCTAAGACGAGGTGAGGGCAGAGACGGGGGCACAGAGGGGTGGCCCCGTGAGGACACGGCGCCTACACCCCAGGGAGACAGGCCTCAGGAGGAGCCGGCCCTGTGCTCCTGGATCTGGGGTCCCAGGCTCCAGGGCGTGAGCAGTGACGCCCGTGGTCCACGCCCCTGCGGTGCGTGTGAGGCCGGCGCTAGCCAACCAGCAGCACCAGTGAGGACAGACGCCGGCTGCGGCTCACGATCTAGTGAGAAATCCAGGGAGCCCCCGGCAGCCCAGGGGCTGGGGCTCTACGATCTAACTGCCCAGAGCCCGAGTTCAGTCCCTGGTCGGGGAACTGAGACCCCACAAGCCACACGGCGCAACCGAAAGACAAAAAGCATGCGTATCTGGTCTCCGTCCCTGTCTCTGGCACAGAGCTCCTGAAACCCTCGGCGTTTCCTGCGTGAAGAAACTCATCAAGATGTCATCTGTTTCCTGTGAGGGAGGTGACTGGAGGCCCCTGAGGGTGGGGATGCTGCCAGGAGGACCACTCGGGTGGCAGCCCCGCCCCCTGACCTCTTGGGGGCGGGGGGCCAGAGGTGGAATCAATCACCCTTGGCCAGTGCACCCCGGCACAAAGCCGCCAAGAAGCCCCCACAGGACGGGGTTCGGGGTGTCCTGCTGGTCAGCCCATGGAGGTTCAGGGCGAGTAGTTCCACCAGAGGGGGCTTGGGAGCTCAAACCTGCCCCTACAGCTCGCCCCAGGAACCCTCTGGCTCATCCTGAATGATATCCTTTTTCTTTATAAGCCAAGGATGTAACAAACTGTTTTCCTGGGGTCGGGGGAGCCTCTGCTCCATAACCCAAGTGTTAGCAGTACAGGTGCCAACCCAGGCTCGAGACTAGCATCAGAACCGGAGGCAGGACTATCTTGTGGGACTGGGCCCGCAAACATGGGTCTGAGCTTTGTCTGCGTAGACAGTGTCAGAACGGGGCTGAGCTGTAGGACACCCAGCTGGTGCTGGAGACCTGCTTGTTGGAGTGCTCAAGACATACACGCACGCACACACACGCACGCACACACATACACACGTATACACAGGTGCACACCCGTGTGCACGCATGCACACCCATGCAATGCACATTTACACATGCACGCACACACATACACACGTATACACAGGTGCACACCCGTGCGCATGCATGCACACCCATGCAATGCACATTTACACATGCATGCACACACGTGTACGCACACACATACACCTATGCACACAGATGCGCGCGCGCACACACACACACACACACACACACACTGGAATTGGCTCCAGAACCTAATTTTCGAGGCCCCAGCTGTCTGCTGAAGAAGGCAAGGAAATGGACTTTCTCTATACACAGATTTCTGTTCCAACCGGTGAAAACAAACCCATCTGAATCTCAACTCAGGGAGGCGAGCTCTGGTTGCCCAGGAGCCGGAGTTCTCTACAGGGCTGCCTGCTGGCCCAGCTGGAGCTGGGGCAGGGCGGCCTGGACACCGAGTCAGCACAGTGGGTTTCCTCTCTGAACCGCCCCCGCTGGGTCCTGGCCCTCCAACCAGCCGTCCCTGGACTCCTCCGCGGCTGCTGGGGTTTGCCCACCACCTCCCACCCTCTAGAGACCCCCGGGGCTGGGCAGGGGCAGCTGCAGGAGGGAGGAAGCAGGGCGGGGGCAGCTGCAGGAGGGAGGAGGCAGGGTGGGGGCATGGTGGCCCAGGAGGCCTGGGACCCAAAAGTGACGCTCTTCCAAGTGCCGGCAGGCCCCGCACTGCCCCCCAAGGCCAGCACCCCGGGGACATGCTCCCCCGCTCCGGGGAGCACAGGGGCCAAGCCCTGCGCCTTTCTCCTTGTTGGCGTCGTCAGCAGCAGTGCCGCTGGCATGCCCGCTGGCCATGCCCAGGCTCCTCTCAGCAGCTGTCTGCCACAGTGCCTGTCCCCCCGCGAGGGCTCAGAGGCGGGGGAGGACGGAACCTGGGGGCAGGTGCTGGTAGGCCAGGTGGCCGGGCCGGGTGGGGAGAGCACAGACTTCCGCTCTTCTGAGCAGGAGCGGGGAGGCGCCGGGCCGGGGGCGGCACAGGATGGTCATGGACAGCGCGCCGCTGGGGGGCTGCACTGTCTCCAGCCCTCCTCAGCTTGTGGCGGCTCAGCACCAGGCCCTAAGCTTGGAAACTGGCCTCAATGGGGTGTCCTGTGGGGCCTCGCCTCAAGGGTGGGTGGAGGTGACCCTGCACGTGGAGCAGGGGCCGTGGAGGGGAGGTGCCGTGACCGTGGCCGTGACCGTGGCCGGGCAGGCTCGGGGCTGTGGGAAAGGGTGAGCAGTGTCGGGCCAGGGACCCTGCAGAGGCTGGACAGCCGGGTGCCCCTTGCCCCCCAAGACTGGGAGGTGGGGATGGAGCCGGCGGGCCAGAAGCCTGTGCGTCTGAAGGTGGACCTCACTCACCAGCGGGCATGAGCGCTGGGAGCGGTGAGGCCTGGGGCGAGGGGCAGAGGAAGCTGGGGAAGGGGGCCCGAGGCTGGCTGGACCTGCCCTGGGCACTCCCTGCCTCAAAGCTGGCAGCTTCCCCAGGGGGCCCTGGGCACCCACGTCTGCACCCACTCACACGTGGCCCCTCTCACTGCCACCTCTGCAGGGCGGCCCACAGCCTGGGGCACCTGTGCCATGCGCTCCTGGAGGGTCCTGAGTGCTGCCCCGCTGGTGGTCGTGGGGACCTCTCGGCCCAGAGTCCTGCCCTTGGCACTGCCTCTAGTGCCACTGCGCCAAGGGGGAGGGGCAGCGCCCAGCTGAGGTTTGTAGGAGCGCCTGGGTTTGCCACCCACTGGCTCTGCGACTGCAGGCCAGCCAGACCCCTCCACATGCTTTAGGCAGGATGCTCCCCCGAGGTGTGGGGGTGGCAGCTCCAGTGATGGGCACGGGAGCAGAGAGTGAGCTCAGCTGGGCAGAGCCGAGCTGGCAGGAGTCGCGGGGCCCATCCTGGTCAGCTTCCCCCCGCCAGGTACCTTCTGACTGCCCTCCTGCCCTTCCCCGGGTTGGCACGGCAACAGCCTCCTCTGGGTTCTGAGAAGGCCCGGGCTGAGTCACAGACCCAGATGGGAACAGGGCAGGGCCTCCCTGCAGGACAGTGGCTCCGGTCCAGGAGGAAGGCTCCTTGAGAGGCAGGCTGGGCCAGGCAGGGGAGGTGCAGGTGCCACCTCCCAGAAGCAAGGACGTGTGCACTTAGGGTCCAGGCTGGGAAGGCCTTGAAGGCCCAGGAACCAGTCCTCCGGGCACCGGTTCACCCAGCCAGCCTCTGGGGTCCTCTCAGCAAGCAAAGTCCCCCGGCCCCACCCCTCCTGGGTCTGACTTGGCTCTTCCTGGTGGGTGCTATGGCCGGGGACACGCATAAAGGCACCTGCCCCGGGCCTGGCGAGGAGGCTCAGGGAAGCACCAGCTTCAGGCCCCTGTGGAATGCCCATGCAGACTGCCCGTCAGCCCTGCCATCAGCTCAAGCTGGCCTGGGGTCCTAGAAACCCCAGTGGCCAAGCCTGTCCAAGCCACTCGCCCGACTGGGTCCCACTCAGCAGTCCGGAGATCAAGCTGGGCACCACAGGGTGGGGGTGGAGGTGGGGGTGGCGGGCACGAGACCCCCGTCCAGCCTTGCTCACCTCTTGTGAGGGTCCGTCCCACCCAGGCGGAGGCGGGGGTGTACAAACGGGGTGTGGAGGGAAGGGAGAGGCACAGGGTGAAGGGGGGCAGGGATGGGGACTGCCTCTGGAACAGGGAGACCCAGAACCAGAGGGCTGGGGGCCTCAGGAGGCACCCCTGCACCAGGTGAGAGGCCATGAGCTGTCTCACCAGGTCCCAGCCCGCACTCTGCTCCCCAGGATTCAGTCTGGGGAAAGAGGGTCCGTCCGCTGTACACGGGCTGCTGCAGCTCCCTGCGCCCAGGAGACACGGCAGGTGGCATCTGGGACAGGGCTCCCGGAGAGCCCACCGCACACCCGGGTCCCCCCGAAGACCAGCGGCACTTGGAACTCCCATGAGCTCTGGTGTCCCCAGGAACAATCACGGCCATCTCCACCTGGGGTGGGCTTTATTACCACTGTCACTGAGACGACGACGTGCACGGGGGAGACCGTTACAGCAGGCGGGCGCACACCAGCAAGTCCTCCTGCCAAACACCAAGTGCCAAGGACTGTCCTCCGGGTACATGGAGGACCCCCACCGAGGGGCAGCGGTGCCCGAGGGGCAGGAGGCTGGGCCGTCCAGGAGGGGCCCACACAGCAGGCGCCCCCAGCAAGGTGTCTATCTACACATCTGCGACATGACCCCACACGGTTAGTGTCTTAAATATATGGGTGTGTGTGTATATATATGTATCTGAACTGTGTCAGCTGTTAAACATAAAACTGACCACTTCTCTGTACATTAACTTCACAGTAACTGTTTGCAGAAGACAATGAATCCAGTGTTGATAACTCAGGACAGGCTGGCTTCCTGCCCCAGGAAAATAAATTTCTTCCCCAGAGGAAACCCCGTGGGGAAAACCAAGGCTGGGGCTTCATCTCCCCACTGCCGGCTGAGGTGGGGGCTCAGGTGCTGGTCCGGCTCAGGCCCCGCCTCTGCTGGACACAGATGCCCACACAGGCAGACTCTCTCTCTCACACACGCACACACACTCCCAAGCACACACTCATGCATGGAAATCCGATCATGGAGCACATTACCCATGCGTGCGATCCCACCAGCCCTTCGAGACGTGCAGGGCCGGAAGCCAGGACAATCAGAAGCAGGGTCCCCTTCCGCAGGTTCTCTCTCTGGTCTGCAGGCCAGCTTACTCACATGGGCCGTGGAGGGGAGGTGCCGTGACCGTGGCCGTGACCGTGGCCGGGCAGGCTCGGGGCTGTGGGAAAGGGTGAGCAGTGTCGGGCCAGGGACCCTGCAGAGGCTGGACAGCCGGGTGCCCCTTGCCCCCCAAGACTGGGAGGTGGGGATGGAGCCGGCGGGCCAGAAGCCTGTGCGTCTGAAGGTGGACCTCACTCACCAGCGGGCATGAGCGCTGGGAGCGGTGAGGCCTGGGGCGAGGGGCAGAGGAAGCTGGGGAAGGGGGCCCGAGGCTGGCTGGACCTGCCCTGGGCACTCCCTGCCTCAAAGCTGGCAGCTTCCCCAGGGGGCCCTGGGCACCCACGTCTGCACCCACTCACACGTGGCCCCTCTCACTGCCACCTCTGCAGGGCGGCCCACAGCCTGGGGCACCTGTGCCATGCGCTCCTGGAGGGTCCTGAGTGCTGCCCCGCTGGTGGTCGTGGGGACCTCTCGGCCCAGAGTCCTGCCCTTGGCACTGCCTCTAGTGCCACTGCGCCAAGGGGGAGGGGCAGCGCCCAGCTGAGGTTTGTAGGAGCGCCTGGGTTTGCCACCCACTGGCTCTGCGACTGCAGGCCAGCCAGACCCCTCCACATGCTTTAGGCAGGATGCTCCCCCGAGGTGTGGGGGTGGCAGCTCCAGTGATGGGCACGGGAGCAGAGAGTGAGCTCAGCTGGGCAGAGCCGAGCTGGCAGGAGTCGCGGGGCCCATCCTGGTCAGCTTCCCCCCGCCAGGTACCTTCTGACTGCCCTCCTGCCCTTCCCCGGGTTGGCACGGCAACAGCCTCCTCTGGGTTCTGAGAAGGCCCGGGCTGAGTCACAGACCCAGATGGGAACAGGGCAGGGCCTCCCTGCAGGACAGTGGCTCCGGTCCAGGAGGAAGGCTCCTTGAGAGGCAGGCTGGGCCAGGCAGGGGAGGTGCAGGTGCCACCTCCCAGAAGCAAGGACGTGTGCACTTAGGGTCCAGGCTGGGAAGGCCTTGAAGGCCCAGGAACCAGTCCTCCGGGCACCGGTTCACCCAGCCAGCCTCTGGGGTCCTCTCAGCAAGCAAAGTCCCCCGGCCCCACCCCTCCTGGGTCTGACTTGGCTCTTCCTGGTGGGTGCTATGGCCGGGGACACGCATAAAGGCACCTGCCCCGGGCCTGGCGAGGAGGCTCAGGGAAGCACCAGCTTCAGGCCCCTGTGGAATGCCCATGCAGACTGCCCGTCAGCCCTGCCATCAGCTCAAGCTGGCCTGGGGTCCTAGAAACCCCAGTGGCCAAGCCTGTCCAAGCCACTCGCCCGACTGGGTCCCACTCAGCAGTCCGGAGATCAAGCTGGGCACCACAGGGTGGGGGTGGAGGTGGGGGTGGCGGGCACGAGACCCCCGTCCAGCCTTGCTCACCTCTTGTGAGGGTCCGTCCCACCCAGGCGGAGGCGGGGGTGTACAAACGGGGTGTGGAGGGAAGGGAGAGGCACAGGGTGAAGGGGGGCAGGGATGGGGACTGCCTCTGGAACAGGGAGACCCAGAACCAGAGGGCTGGGGGCCTCAGGAGGCACCCCTGCACCAGGTGAGAGGCCATGAGCTGTCTCACCAGGTCCCAGCCCGCACTCTGCTCCCCAGGATTCAGTCTGGGGAAAGAGGGTCCGTCCGCTGTACACGGGCTGCTGCAGCTCCCTGCGCCCAGGAGACACGGCAGGTGGCATCTGGGACAGGGCTCCCGGAGAGCCCACCGCACACCCGGGTCCCCCCGAAGACCAGCGGCACTTGGAACTCCCATGAGCTCTGGTGTCCCCAGGAACAATCACGGCCATCTCCACCTGGGGTGGGCTTTATTACCACTGTCACTGAGACGACGACGTGCACGGGGGAGACCGTTACAGCAGGCGGGCGCACACCAGCAAGTCCTCCTGCCAAACACCAAGTGCCAAGGACTGTCCTCCGGGTACATGGAGGACCCCCACCGAGGGGCAGCGGTGCCCGAGGGGCAGGAGGCTGGGCCGTCCAGGAGGGGCCCACACAGCAGGCGCCCCCAGCAAGGTGTCTATCTACACATCTGCGACATGACCCCACACGGTTAGTGTCTTAAATATATGGGTGTGTGTGTATATATATGTATCTGAACTGTGTCAGCTGTTAAACATAAAACTGACCACTTCTCTGTACATTAACTTCACAGTAACTGTTTGCAGAAGACAATGAATCCAGTGTTGATAACTCAGGACAGGCTGGCTTCCTGCCCCAGGAAAATAAATTTCTTCCCCAGAGGAAACCCCGTGGGGAAAACCAAGGCTGGGGCTTCATCTCCCCACTGCCGGCTGAGGTGGGGGCTCAGGTGCTGGTCCGGCTCAGGCCCCGCCTCTGCTGGACACAGATGCCCACACAGGCAGACTCTCTCTCTCACACACGCACACACACTCCCAAGCACACACTCATGCATGGAAATCCGATCATGGAGCACATTACCCATGCGTGCGATCCCACCAGCCCTTCGAGACGTGCAGGGCCGGAAGCCAGGACAATCAGAAGCAGGGTCCCCTTCCGCAGGTTCTCTCTCTGGTCTGCAGGCCAGCTTACTCACACACCAGGAGGGCTGAGGGCCTGCAGGGGCATGGCCCCCGCCTGCCCACCTGCTGTAAAGGCCAATGGTCTTCTCACTCCAGACCAGGCAGACAAATAAATACGACATCAAGTGTTGTCAGGAGCTGAGCAATAATTTAAAACTTGAACTCGATCCTCAGCACCACTTCCAGTCGCAGCAGAAAGAGCCCATGCTCTGAGGAAACCAGGAGTCTGGGCGGCTCTGCCGCCTTCAGGACCCCCAGAGCCTGGGGCGGCCCCACCTCTGCCCACCCACGGGGGCCCGGCGGCGAGACCTGCCAGGGAGCAGGCAGACGCGGCGGAGTGCCTCCACCGAGCACAGATGCAGCAGCCTCGGCCAGCGGGGTGTGGGGTCTTGTGACCACAGCCTGAGGCCACAGGCCTCCCCACTCCCCGCCCCAACCAATGCCTGCTTTCACCCAGAGCCCCCTCCCCGCAGGGAAAGGAAACTCTGCCCACCTGGCTTTGACCCAAACGGCAGCCTTCCGGCCCCCTACAGCACTCAGGCAATGACCAGCAGCTCCAGGGAGACCGCCGTCAGGGGACAGATGACCTTCAGGGTCAGGCCTGCCACTGACCAGGAATGCTCGAGGCTAGGGGGCCAGGAGGCATACTGGTCCCTGTGCTCAGGCAGGGGAGTGGCACGGCCCAGCGACCACACGCCAACATCTGGCAACCTCCAGAGGCTCCTTCTGTATCTAGAGACATGTTTCCAAACCCCACTCTCTGCCCTGCGTTGCAGTGTGGGCAGGACCAGAGCTGCAGAGGCCTGCCTCCCTCCCCAGTGCCTGCAGCTCCGCAGCCCTCTGTTCCCAACTGGCTCTGCTGCCACCCGGGTTCCTGCCGGGGCCGCACCCCTGGGACACCAGCTGTGCCCTGAGGGCCCTGCTGGCGCTCACTGAGCCCAGGGCGCCCCGCAGGGGTTCCCACTGCCACCCGCCAGGAGTGGTCTGTTCCGTCCGAGCCCCTGTTGGGACTCACACTGACAGCATCTGTGAGCGGGCATCCTTCACTGAGCACAGTGCCAGGCTCACAGGGCGCCCCTGAGCCTGCCCGTGGAGTGGTCAGGAAAGCCTGGGAGGAGGGTCAGCCAGCCTCCTCTTGCTGGGGAGCCTGGGCCCTTCGGACCCTCCTTGGGACAGGCTGGGGAGAGGAGTTCACAGGCTGGACGGAGGAGTTCAGTGTCTGGTCAGGGCAGGTCCAGGGACAAGAGTGAGCTGGAACCGAGGACCAAGGCTGGAGGAAGACTGCCCCAGTGCCTCCCAGTCCGTCCAAGTCTGGGGCCATTTTCCCAGGGTAGCAGGGTTCCTTCTGCTGAGCTCCGGGCCTCACGCTCCCTCGGCCCCTCCGTCGGTCCTTCACACCAGCAGGGACTTGACCAGGCCACAGTGGAACTTGCGGACATGGCGGTAGAGGTCCCCTGACTGCGTGAAGCGGCGCTCGCACCAGCGGCAGGCGTGCGGCTTCTCGCGCGTGTGCACCACTGCGTGGCGGCTCAGGTTGTGCGAGTACTGGAAGCCCTTGCCGCACTGCACGCACGTGTAGGGCTTCTCGCCCGAGTGCGTGCGCTCGTGCCTCTTCAGCGTGTACGTGCAAGAGAAGGTCTTCCTGCAGAGCGGGCACGTGGGTGCCACCCCGTCGGGCGAGAGCCGCGCGCGGCCGCCGTCCCGCTCGCGAAAGTGGGCGCTGAGGTGTGGCTGTAGCACGTGGGCGCCGGGGAACAGCTTGCCGCACAGCGGGCAGAGGCAGAGGCGCCCGCTCGGCCGCAGCGCGGCCTCCAGCTCCCCCCGCTCCGCCTCGGGCCCCGGCGCCCCCCTGCCCACCCCGCGGACCGGCAGCGGCCCCAAGCCCCCAGCCAGGGGCTCCGCCGCGGGAACACCGGGGGGCCGCAGGGGGCTGTGGGCGCTCCGAGGGCTGCTGCTTCCGTCCTCCCGCTCGGACTCTGAGTCGGGCTCCTCCTTCACCACCGGCTGGGCCCCGGGCTGCTTCTGGCGGCAGGGGGCGGTCTGGAGGGCGCAGGGTGGGCGGACGGGCGGCCGCCTCGGGCCGGGCTTCAGAGACAGGTCCAGGGCCCCGTCAGACTCTCCAGGCGCCTGCCAAGGGGGAGGTCCCGGTGCGGGCGGAGGGCGGGTGGCCTTTGGCCCAGCGGCAGGGAGCCTGGCCTGCAGAGAGGCTGGACAGGGCGCGGGGGCCCAGGCAGACAGAGGGCCCGGGGGCCGGCCCGGTGGCTCTGCCCCAGGGGCGGGCGTCTCCGGGGGCAGCGCGCGCTCCTTCTCGCGGAGCCTGTTCTTGCAGACCTTGACGATGTCGTACATGTGCAGGTAGCTGGCGGCGGCCAGGACGTCCTCGACGGGCAGGCTGCGCAGGTCCAGGCGGCCCTCGTACATGAAGTCCAGCAGACGGCCGAAGGCAGGCGCCGTAACGATGTCGCCGTTGAGCCGCACCGTGTCGCGGCTGCCCG
Organism: Litocranius walleri; assembly: GCA_006410535.1. Lineage (NCBI taxonomy): Eukaryota > Metazoa > Chordata > Mammalia > Artiodactyla > Bovidae > Litocranius > Litocranius walleri. Next base: position 3,627,818 of record SJYG01000171.1, on the reverse strand, counting down.
CGGGCCGGTCCCTGTAGAAGAGATGGAAGTAGACGCTGCACGCGGCCAGCACAGCTCGGTGGGCCGGGAAGCGCGCGTCGCCCACCAGCACGGTGCAGTCGCACAGGAAGCCCAGCTCGCGCTGCTGCCTCAGGCGGCCCAGCAGCCGCCCGCCGTGCTCCGGGAACTCCATGCCGCCGCGGTCATCACCTGGGCACAAACGGGACGCCCGTGAGCGCGCCTGGAGACGCCGCGGCCGTCACTCGCCCCCCAGCCGCCCGACCAGTCCTTCCCGAGTGCGGGCAGCGCGGGGAGAGGGGCGCGGGGCGCCGCGCGCGACTGCCCGCCCGGAGCCTCCCCGGGCACCTGCCCCGAGCAGGAAAAACTCGATCGAAAGTAAACAGGAGCTGCTCCGCCGCGGGGGCGGGTCCCGGGGCGCCAGCGGAGGGGGCCGGAGCCGCGCGAACCTGCGCGCGTCTCCGCCCGGGGCGCCCCTCCCCGCGCGGGCGCCCCTGAACTTCACTCTGGGGCGGCAGCCGGCCGCGTCCCCCGACGCCCGAGTCGCCGCGCCGCCGCCGCCGCCCCTGGTCCGCGCCTCCGCGCCGCCTCCAGCTGCCGCTCGGCCCGCCAGATGCCGCCACCGCCGCCGCGGGGCCCCATTTAAGGCAGCGCGACCGCGGGGAGCGGGCCGGCGGGCGGGGCGGGCAGTGCG
>SJYG01000171.1:3571401-3601907 GCA_006410535.1 Litocranius walleri | reverse complement strand
GGCGCCAGGTGGCCCCGGTGGCGGGCTGAGCTGGAGGCCAACTCCTATAGCTGGAGAACCTCATGCTGGACAAGGACGGGCACGTCAAGATCACCGACTTTGGACTGTGCAAGGAGGGCATCAAGGACGGCGCCACCATGAAGACGTTCTGCGGGACCCCCGAGTACCTGGCCCCCGAGGTGCGCACCGCCGCGCCCTCGTCCCCAGGTCCCGCCTTTCCCCCTTCCGCTCTCCAGGCCCTCATGTCCCCTGTGCCCTCTGAGCCCGTGCCCTGCACCCCTAGGTGCTGGAGGACAACGACTACGGCCGGGCGGTGGACTGGTGGGGGCTGGGCGTGGTCATGTACGAGATGATGTGCGGCCGCCTGCCCTTCTACAACCAGGACCACGAGAAGCTCTTTGAGCTCATCCTCATGGAGGAGATCCGCTTCCCACGCACGCTCAGCCCGGAGGCGAAGTCCTTGCTCTCCGGGCTGCTCAAGAAGGACCCCAAGCAGCGGTGAGCCCTGCCCTGAGCCGCCCTCCAGCTGCCTGTCCCCTGACAACCCCAGGAAATGCCCAGCAGGCTTTGCTGGTGGCTGTGTGTGATGTCCTTGGCCTGGGCTGGCCCAGGCAGGGTGGCCCCTCATACCTGGTCAGGAAGACTCCACCTGGCTGGCAGCTCCTGCCCACCTGGCGCTATGTACCTGCTGGACTTGGCTGTGGAAGGGGTTGCTCTTGTTGTTTGCTGCCAGCCTCAGCCCGGGCCCCGGGTCCAGCGGGCACCCTGGCAGCCGGCCTCAGCCTGAGCCCCGGGCCCCACAGGCACCCTGGCAGCGGCCTCAGCCTGAGCCCCAGGCCCCGGGCCCAGCGGGCACCCTGGCAGCCGGCCTCAGCCTGAGCCCCAGGCCCCGGGCCCAGCGGGCACCCTGGCAGCCGGCCTCAGCCTGAGCCCCGGGCCCCGGGCCCAGCGGGCACCCTGGCAGCGGCCTCAGCCTGAGCCCCGGGCCCAGGGCCCCGCAGGCACCCTGGCAGCCGGCCTCAGCCTGAGCCCCGGGCCCTGGGTCCAGCGGGCACGACCGGCCACCTTGGCTTTTGTTTGCCCCCAGGCTCGGTGGGGGCTCTGAGGACGCCAAGGAGATCATGCAGCACCGATTCTTCGCCAGCATCGTGTGGCGAGACGTGTACGAGAAGAAGGTGTGTGGGGCTGCGCCCCGGCCAGCACGCCCGCTCGCCCGCTCCTGCTCACACCCCACCAGCTCGCGCCCCATACACATGAGGCTTTCGAGGGCTGAGGCAGCATGCTTCCTGCACACCTGGTTCTCTGCTTTTTGCCCTCTGTGGGACCCGCGAGCTCCAGGCCCCCGTCACCGTGGCTCACAGGCCCAGGAAGGTGGCCCCTAGGCTTGCTAGGTGTCTCCTCAAGCCCGCTTCCACCTTGTTGCTAGCGCACCTCTCCTCTGCAGGCTACGTGCAGCCAGCTGGACCTCTGTCCCTGAGACGGGGCTCCCCGACTCCGCCCCTCTCCAGCCAGGGTCCTGCCCCAGGGCCTGCTGCCTCCTGGCCCTGCCTTCTGAGGGCTCTGGTGCCAGCCCTGACCCAAGACCCAGCCTGCTAGTTGCTGCTAGTTCCCAGGCAGTCCTGACCCTGGGCCAGGGTGGGGCACACAGGGGTCCTTGCTTCCTCCTGTGAGCCTGGCCCTGTAACGCTGCCCCCGAATCCTGTGTCACGGTGGGTCCTCTGCAGCCTGACGCCCGTGGCCGAGAGTGAGGTGGGCAGCCCTGCAGATGGGTCCCTGAATGGCGAGGGCACCCAGGCAGGGGAAGGCCTGGCCACAGGCTTGTCTCCTGGGTGGGGAGCTGTGTCTGGGTCCAGGTGTGCCGGGCAGTGGGAGCAAGGCCCGAAACCCACCCCCTTCTCCTGCAGCTCAGCCCGCCCTTCAAGCCTCAGGTCACGTCTGAGACGGACACCAGGTATTTTGATGAGGAGTTTACGGCCCAGATGATCACCATTACGCCACCTGACCAAGGTAAGGCAGCCCTCCCTGCTGAGCCCTCCTCTCAAGACAACAGAACTCTTCAGCATTTTACTGGGCAGCTCCCTCTCCCGTTAGGGGAGAAGGCAACGGCACCCCACTCCAGTACCCTTGGCTGGAAAATCCCATGGACAGAGGAGCCTGGTAGGCTGCAGTCCATGGGGTCGCTAAGTCAGACACGACTGAGCGACTTCACTTTTCACTTTCCCTCTGCAGGGTGGGTGCCAGGGCTGCAGTCCCCTGGTCCCGGGATTGTGGAGGCGGGGGTGAGCCCTCGGGGCCTGCCTTGGTTTCCCCAGTGCCAGGGAGCTGAGCCGCCCCTCCTGTCCACAGACGACAGCATGGAAGGGGTGGACAGCGAGCGGAGGCCCCACTTCCCCCAGTTCTCCTACTCGGCCAGTGGCACCGCCTGAGGAGCCTGCTGGGTCGAGCTCAGGACACCGCCACGGGCAGCCACGTGCTCTGGATGACACTTCTCGAGGATTGGGAGGAAGCCTTGCACGGAGGATCTGTATTTAATGCTTTTTATTTCTGGATGCGTTTGGGTGGAACCACACCGTCCGCCAACACAGATGGGGAGGCACTCCATGCCGGGGGCAGGGCCGCCCGCATTGGAGGCAGAGTGCCCCGGCCGGCCAGCTCGGGAGGAAGACGTCCTGCAGTTTCTCTTAATTTATTCATCCAGTTCTCCAGATGCTGCCTCGGCTTTGGGATGACCAGATTCCTGCAGGAAAACGAGGCCTCTGCAGCCTGCAGCCGTGTGCTCTCGGGCCCCTGTGGGCCCTGCCCGTGGCCCCTCTGTCCATCCGGCCAGCTGTCCCCAGTTGCCCGTCTTCCCCCGACCCCGGAAGCCATCTGGCTGTGGGGTGCTGGCCCAGCCCCCTCGCTCAGGGAGGGGCTGAGCGGAGGCTGCAGGAGGGCAGCCCCTAAGATCAGGCATGGCCAGGGCTAGGGTGAGAAAGAGGGGCTGGGTGCCACCTATCGCTGTCTGTGTACTGGGGTTTCTGATCTCAGGAGAAAGCCCTCCCTGCTCCCCTTTCCCATGGGACTGTCTCCCGGATGCCAACCCCCCCCCCCGCAGCACTTGTCCTTCTAGAAGCTTCACTCCCGTGCTCGCCCCGGCCCTGCCCGGCGCCCTCCGCAGGGGCCTTTGCTGTGCCCTGTGCGCCTCCTGGCCAGACGCTGCGCTGCACCAAGGTGTTTTTTTTATACTCAACTTTAGTATTTTTACTATTATGAGACTTGCCCTCCAAATTCTTCAATAAAAATTGCTTTTCAACTCTGTGGCTCATTTTGCTGGGTGGCGGATGGAGGTGTGTGTGGCCGACCTCCTGATGGGGCGCACTTGGCCTTCCTGCGCCCGAGGCAGCCTGCTGGAGGCCCAGGGACGAACCGAGAGGGTGTCCCTCGCCTGCCTTGGGCAGGACTCGCTGGGCAGTCAGAGGGAGTGCCTTGGCTGCCCCTGTGCCCATGGCTTCACCCCAGCCCCACACCTGAAGCCCGCCACCCAGGCTGCACAGCTGTCTGCCCAGCAGCGCCAGCCATGCAGCAGGCCTGGCCTCCGCGCCCTGCAGGACCCACTGCTGGCTGGACAGACACTCCAGCCTCCGCCAGGCCCTGGGGCCTGAGGGGCCCGAGGGCAGCCTGCCAGGGGCCACACAGCAAGCCCGGGACAGCTGGGAGGGGCCCAGTGGGGCGGGCCTCAGGCGCCACCTGGTGGGTGCAGAGAGGAGTTGCGGTGCAGCGCTGGCCTCCGGCGGGCCATCAGCACCTGCAGGGAGGGGCGGGGGCCTCACTCTCCCCTCTAGTGGACTCCGCTGTCTCTTCTCCAGGCTCCGGGGCAGCTGGCCCTGACAAGGCACTCCTTGGAGTGGGGCGGCTGCCCGCTTGTGCTGGGCGGGGCGCTGGAGGCCAGCCCAGGCCTGGGGGCCTCTGGAGCCGCCCAGCTCTGAGGCTCAGTTCTTTCCCTCCAGTGTGCAGCAGCCCTCTTGGAAACCACAGACACGCCAAATGTCACCTGCTGAACATGCTCCAGATCAATTTCAGACACACAAAAGCACACTTCAGATCGGGAGCCCGTGCACTGTTGGGAACGCACCATGGCACAGCCCACGGATGACGGGGCGGAGGCTCCTCAAAGCAGAGCTAGGCCCACCAGTCCTGCACGTACGCAGGTGCCCCAAGGGGAAGGCAGGGTCAGGGAGGCGTGCATTTCAACACCACAGGAAAGGGGGAAAGGTAGAAACCAGACGATGCAGCAGTGCCCGATGATCCTGACTTCAAGCAAATGGTACCCCAGTGTGGCCAGCGCGGTGTGGAAACCCGGAGGTGCCCCTGAAGCTGGGGCTGGGGCGTGGTGGAGGCAGCTGGCCAGGGAGAGGGGCTGGAGCCGCTCCTTCCCACGGGACCCCCTCTGGAGACGGGGTGATGGGCCCAGGGGCATTCCTTGGCCTGGGACAGGCCCCAAGGTCACGGGCATGGGCACGGACACAAGCGCAGTCTTCCTCTGTGTCCCATCCAGGAGGGTTGGGCCAAGAGGGGATGAGCCAGGGGCAAAGACCCCAGAAAATCCGGACCTTCCCGGGGGTGGGGCTGTGGAGGCACCTCCCCGGCAGAGTAGTGGGGTGCGGGGAGCCGGGCATCTCGGGGAGAAACTCGTGGAGCCTGAGGCTGGCCCCAGTAGCTACAGTGGATTCTAGGTCCGATTCCACTGTAGGTTGGCCCCTCCTGGCCTGAGGCCACAGCAGACCTGGAGGGGCCTGGTGAATTGTGGCCCCGGGGGGCAGTGAGGCCCAGCGGGGCAGCCTGGCTTGCAAGGGAGGCTGTAATGCCCGCCCATGTCCCACCCTGTCCTTCACTAGGCTGGCCCCCCGAGGGACAGGGAGACAGGAACAGAAGCGCCTTTAGCATCTGGGGTGCCCACAGGTCAGGCCAGCTCCCAGCTAGGGGCTGGCCAGGCTGGGGTGTCGGGATGGCATAGGGCCGGGGCTGTCCCCGAAGTAGATGGCAGCCCAGGAATGTCTGCTCCAAGATGGTCCATCGTTCACCAGGCACTCAGCCCACCCTTTCACTCTGAATTTGCCTCTCTGCTCGTAAAGGGCTTCTTGCCGACAAGGGTGGCTGCTCTTGCTGCTGCTGGGGCTGTCTGAGGGCCCTTGCCCCTCGGGGGTGCCGCCTCCCGCAGCAGATCTAGTCACGGCTGAGCCGAAGCGCCACCGCGCTGCTGCTTTATGCCGCCTTTCTTCTTTCTCTGCCTCATTTTGGATTAACGACTGTCCTTTAACATCCCATTTTCTTTTATGGCTTATTTCTATCTCATCAGCTTTCCCACTGCTGCTTCTTTTCAGTTCCGGGACGCAGGACCCCGTGGAGTCCAGAACAAGTGCTCTCTGCAGGGAGGACGGAGCCGCGGCCGGGCTGTGCTTGGGCCTGTGAGGGACTCCAGCCTGCCTGAGGCCCAGGGACCCACAGTCCTCGGGTCGAACGCCTCCACGCCCCACTCTGTGCCGCGCTCATAGCTTGTTCCCATCACATTCAGAATCCCCAACACACATTATTTTTGCTTTCAACAACTGTCTTTTTAACATTTTAAATATCCTCCACTGGTAAGACACAGGTCAAGTTTACCGCTTCGGCCAGTCCGGTGGCATTCAGTGTGTCCCCGCCCCCCACCTCCAGAAACCATCCCCTTCGCACACTGGAACTGCTCTCCTTCCACCCACTGCCCACCTCCGCCGCCCGCAGCCCCACCCCTCCGCTGCCCGGCTCTGAGTGGAATTGTAGGCCCGCCCTGTTGCAGCTGGCCTGCTTCCCTCAGCGCGACATCCTCTGGGTCTCTGTGCTGTAGTCTGTCAGGGTTCCCTTCCTTTTTAAGACCAGGCCCGCTTCCACTGCAGGGATGGGCCCTGATGGCTTAGCCCTGTCCCCCAGATGGACACGGCCCTCTGCTCTCCTGTGAGCGGCACTGCTGTGGGCGCAGGCGCACAGGCTCGCTTCCCTGCAAGTGTCTGCACTGCCTGCTGGCCACAGCTGCGCAAGGGCTCCCGGGGCCACACGTCCCCGCAGGCACCCTGGCCGGGGCCACTCCTCCCGATAGCGACCTGACCCCAGCGATGAGCTTCGCTGAGCCTCTCTTCCCATGCTCGCTGGGGTCAGTCTGCAGGTGGACGCGGGGCCGGAGGTGACCCCTGAGTAGGACGGCTGACTGCCGACCGGGGGCTGGAGCCGCGCTCCTGGGGCTGAGCCAGGCAGCTTCTGAGTGTTCTCAGCTCAGGAGACGTGGGACTCTCTTGTGACCCCCCTTCTTAGACCTAAGGCCTCCTTGTGGCCCTCCGTCTCCCTGCTCCGAGGCCCCATGGGGGCAAACCCTGCCCTGGCCCAGCCCCCTAAGGACCGCTGTCACTGACCCTCCAGCCGCCAGCACCCCGGCTGCCCGCCCCGCGCACCTCTCCGCTCTCCTCTCCGGGGAGCCGGGCTGCCTGCCCGCGGGCTCCTCCTGGCGGGCAGCGCCGTGAGGGTCTGTGTATGGGAACCGGCCTGCGGCCCACCTGTCCGCTGTCTTCCTCAGGCCCCGTGGGCCGCGAACCTGGACAGAACCCACCCTCCTGGACAGGGCCCCCGAGATGGCAGTGTGCCTGGTGGCCTTGCAGGGACGGTCTGAGACTTGGCCCACCTGAGGGCTCGGGGTGCTGCCGTGTGGAGCCTGCAGCTCACAGGCTCCAGGAGCGCCGCCAACTGTGCCCTCTCGTCCAAATATAGAGGGTTTATTGTCTTCAGTGGCCAGGAGCACAAAATACAGGGAGAAAAGGCACCCTCCCCCGGCTCCTCAGTCGCCGCGGTGGGGCGGTGGGGGTAAGGCGGCAGTCCACGCGCAGGCTCAGGCCTCGAACGCAGCGCAGCTGGAGCACAGCACTCTCTCGTGAAGGTCGACCCCGCAGCTGAGAGACCGGCAGGGAGAGGGGCTGCGTTAGGGCTGAGTCCCCGTGAGCTGCGTACCGGCCCGGCCCAGATGGAGGCAGTCACGAGGGGGTCCTGCACCCAGGCGGCCAACCCCACACGGCCAGGCCCCCGGAGACGGACACTCCTGAGGGAGGTGGCTTGCGGGCCCGGGGTGAGGCCAGAGTGCAGCGCCTGCTGACAAGGGGCATCCCGAGGACACCCCGTCAGCCCCCAGACACCAGCCCTCGGTGGACGTCCACCTGCGGGGGTGATGGTGAACGTCTGAGACCAGGCAGGTGAGCGGCGGGCTCTGTGGGTGTTTGGGAACCAGGCAGCCGGGGAGGCGGAGGCGGGAGGACAAGGAGGGCCCGCACTCACTCCAGGAGGGGAGGCCCCGCCCCCAGGGCCGCACTCACTCAGCCAGGGGAACCCCTGCCCCAGGGCCCGCACTCACTCCACAAGGGCGCACAGGGCGCAGGCCACGGCTCCGCAGCTGCAGCAGGTGCGCACGCAGCGGGCACACAGGGCCCGCTCACACTGGCCGCATGCTGCCTTCCCGTCCACGGCCCGCACGCACGATGAGCAGGCTCCCGACGCTGCCCCAGCCTGGTCTGTGCGGAAGAAACACCGGTCAGTCCAACGGTGACCGGGAGCCCTGGTGCTGGGGGCCGCCCTCCTCCAACACCTCACCCACCACTAGTCAGCCTGTGTGGAATCACGGTGCTCAGACCCATTCACCAGGGGGAGATCCTAGCTGGCTTCCGTGAGGCCCACCTGGAACTCTCACCACACAGAGGTCGGGAACCTGGGCTAGCTCCTCCCCTGACCACCTGCAGCAGAACTCGCCAGGCCTTCCACCCCTGGCGCGTCTCACAGCTGCGTCTCAGTGTGGTTGCCGTGTGCTGGCTTAACACGGGGTTCCTGGCCCCCGGGGCAGGAGCTTTTAGCTGTGGCGCACCTGACAGCCTGAGGCTGCAGCACACTGCAGAGGGAAGTGGGCCAGAGCGACAGGTGGGCAGCAGGCAGGACGCCCACGAGGGTCACCCAGAGGGGTGTCTGCTCCTTTCTGATGGAACAGTTAGAGCTGTTCACAGCTCCCACACATCAGAGCAGGGAGAGGCTCCTGCAGTGGGAGCCTCCAGGCACTCGCCCCGCTCCCGGCATCAGACTCCATCAGACTCTGGCCCAGCTCCTGCCAGCCCAGGAGGAAGGGCCCCCACCCCATCCTGTCTGCAGCAGAGACCTGGGAAGCGCCTGCCGTCGGCCTTACTCACCAGCCTCAGAGGCCTGCACTTGACTCCGGGTCAGCCGGCCGTCTGGCCCGATCAGCATCTGCCCACGCGCGGCCCGAGGGGCTTCTGTGGGGCCGGGCCTCGGGGACTCTGGAGTGTGGACGATGGCGCAGCCTTCCTCCCATGCAGGGTCCATGCAGGCCTGGGCCCCACGGAAGAGAAGCTGCATGGTCTTCTCTGGGGAGGACAAGCATTGCCCGCTTACACCCCTGCGGTGTGGAAGCCCCCGCGGGGCCGCCTGTCCCCGGAGCTGTGTGTGCGGAGCCCTCCTCTGAGCAGATTTCCAGTCACCCGGGACCAAGCTGCCCCTGGCGAGGCTGCCCTCCTGCCTGGGCTCAGCGGGCACCTCCTCCAGCCAGGTTCTGCACCCTGCAGCCCCACCTGGGCTCCCCGTCCCGTCACTCTGCTCATTTTTCACAACGTGTGGCTTCACCTCCTCCCCAGAACCCACAAGCAGGCCTCCTCTGACAGAGGAAGCTCTGTGCCGCTGCTGCTGAGTCGCTTCAGTCATGTCTGACTCTGTGCGACCCCACAGACGGCAGCCCACCAGGCTCCTCCGTCCCTGGGATTCTCCAGGCAAGAACACTGGAGTGAGTTGCCATCTCCGTCTCCATTTCCTTCTGCACTGTGGATCACCAACAAAAGCACAGCAAGAGACTCCAGGTTGAGCCTGCAACCCCAGGCCCGCAACCTTTTGGCTGCTGCAGAGCTGCTGGCAAAATGCACAGCCACAGCTGGCTGACAAGGCACCCCAGAACTTTCCAGACCTCTGTGGGACCCGGACATCTCCCCACCCATGAGCAGCAGCTTTCGCAAGGTGAAATGCTAGGTGCCAGCCCAGCAATGCTCTGTGGTTCTCTGCCCTGTCCCAACAGAGCCAGGGTGGAGACCTTAGAAGCTGCTGGCGCTGGGTGATATCACAGAAAGACACAGCTGATAACGAAGTGATGAGAGCCTGCCACACCCAGCTCTTCCTCCTCCAGTCTCCCCGTTCTCCTAACAGGATGGGACTGGGCAGGGGGGCAAGTCATGTGGTGAGACTAACACTTGTCTTCAAGGGCCTGTGGCCAGTTCAACATAAAGAGGCCAGAGTTTAAGACTTGGAAATCATTACACATGAGTTCACAGGGGCCTCACGATGTCCCATCCTTCTCAGAGAATGTCCAGGGAGCCTAGCACTCCCTCCGTGATGGGCCCTGCAGGGGACAAATGCTCCAGGACATTGTGGTCAAGAGCTAGACTGACGTGTGTGTGTGTGTGTGTGTTAGTCACTCAGTCGTGTCTGACTCTTTGCGACCCCATGGACCGTAGCCCACCAGGCTCCTCTGTCCATGGGATTCTATAGGCAAGAATACTGGAGTGGGTGCCCATGCCCTCCTCCTGGGGATCTTCCCAAACCAGGGATCACACCCAGGTCTCCCGCATGCGGGAGGGTTCTTTACTGTCTGAGCCACCAGGGAGCGCGGAGCCGGACAGCACACTCCAGCTCCCCGGTTTTCGCACCGGCTGTTCCCTCTGCCAGGAATCTCCTTCCTTTCCCTCTCTGCCTGTCTAACCCCGCAGGATCTGGCTGTGACTCTGTTCCTCCAGGAGACCTGACAGCCTGCAGGTGGTCCCTCGGTGGCCCGTGCCTGCCCCTCTGGAGAGTCCTTCTTCGACTGGCCGGCCCCTCAGCACGGCCGGGCAAGGAGGGCGCGCTCCACACAAGCCTCTCGGGTTTGGAGGGGTGCCTCTGCCGGCTTTCCCACCGGGACGAGTCCCGGGAGGCGGGACCCGGAGGCCTATCGCCGGGCTGGTCAGATCAGCGCGGGCTCCTGTGAGTCCAGTATTCCCGCAGGACCGAGCCCCGACGCGACCCCACGCAGAAGCCGGCCGTTTCGGGAGGTGCGGAAGGGGCAGGTCGTGGACGCGGGAGCATTCACGTTCTTCTCGCAGCTCATAAGCCCGGTCAGGCGGCGGGGAACACGGGACTTGGCTCCAGGGGTCGCGGCCGGTGGGGACCCCCCGCCCAGCCCCGCTTCACAGCACTCACCGAAAACCTCTCGTGTGAGGCGCTCGGCGCACACGCCGCGACTCAGTTCTCTCTGGCCGACACGCACTTTGAGCTGCAGCGGGGCCGCATCCGCGAAGGGGCAGCCCCGCTTGGGCATGGCCGCGGCCCGGAGCCGCTCCACTCGGCCGCCGCGCCTCTCTTGCCCGTGACGTCACAGCCGCGCGCCAACCCGGCGCGGAGCGGGGGCGGGACTAATACGCGGCGCGACACGGGATAGGTCTGGAAAGAGGATAGGGCGGGACTCGTGTGCGGCGCGACGCGGGATAGGCCCAAGGCGAGGGCGGGGGCGGGGCTCTTCCTCTGGGAGGCGGGACTCAGAGGCGCGGGAAAGTCCAGGGAGAGGTCAAGGGTCAGAGCGGGCGCGCCACAGGCAGGGAAACAGGAAGGCGGTGTGTTGCGAAAGCGCCGCGGGATAGGCTGGGGACTGCGTGGGGGCGGGACCCGTGAGACTCGCGGCCCGTGATAGGCCAGAGGTGACATGGAGGCGGGACTCGTCCGAAGGGACGAGACTCGTCTGAGGCGGCGCGAAAAAGGCGAGCGTATTGGCTGTTTTTTGGTCTCCAAACAGCTCTTTTCTTTCCTGTTTTTTTAACTGAAGGGTAATCGCTTTACAGAATTTCGTTGTTTTCTGTCAGACATCAGCATGCGTCAGCCATAGCTATAGCTCTGGACACCGATATTTCTTCCCTTAAATCAGCAGTGCTCTGAGGAGGATGCACTCTGTCCTGGGCGCCGCGGCCGGGTGCGGTGGTCGGCCGGGGCCTCGCTCTCCCCGCGGCCCCGCCCGGCGCGGCGGGCGCACAGCGTTGAGCAGCGCTCCCCGTGCCCCCTTTTCGCTGTTCCTTAACCTGGAGGCGCGTCTCGCCTCGAGTGGAGAGCGCCTCCCCGGGGCCTCCCGGGCCCCGAGGCGTCCCTGCGCAGGGCGGGGGCAGGGCCGGGCCCCGGCCGCGCAGGGAGGCCCCGGCCGCGCCCAGGCCTCCGCCGCCGCCGCCCCTGCCCCTCGCCCTGCGCGCTGCCCGGGGCGCCCGGGAGGCCCTCGGTCGCCCGCGTGCACGGAGGCAGAGCCGAGGGCCTGCCTGGCGGGAGCCGGCCCACGGGAGGCCCGCCGCGGCCCGGGGCGCGCCCCGCCTAGAGGGCACGCGCCGCTCCCCGGCCCGGTGCGGCGGGAAGGGCGCCCCGAGCGGGCTCCGGCAGCGTCTTCCCGGCCGTGTGGCTGTCGCGTGGTGCTGTTCCTGTCAGCCATCTGCAGTGACTGACCGAAGAGACGCTTGACTGGTTTATCCTAGAAATGGACGAAATTCCCGGAAATACTGTTTGTAATCTTACAGATCTTGGGAATTTTAAAAACTTTCTTTGGGTTCAGATGTGAAACTGCCTTAGACTCTTTTCAGCCACAGTAAATATTCAACAGGTGCAAAACATTGCGATTAAAAGACAATCTTGATAGCTCTTCTATCAACTTAATTTTAAGAAATATTTGTGGAGGGCCTGGTCAATGCTGGATTCCTTTTCTAGAGGTGCAAGTAGCAACGCTCTCAGACTAGGGGCTTAGACAATGCACGTTTCTTCTCTTTAGTTCTGGGAGGTGGAAGTCCCAGATCGAGGCGGGCAGAGCTGACTTCTTAGGCTTCTTCCTCATCCATTCTCTCTTACAAGGATATCAGTCAGACTGGATTAAGGCGAAGCCATAAGACCTCTTGAAAACGTATTACATCCCGATTTCTCAAAAAGTTGACAATAGGACCACCATGTAATCCAGCAGTGCCGCTTTGGCGCCTACACAGGAACTGAAGCCGGCATCCTGAAGTGCCGTGCCCCATGCTCACTGCGGCATGTTTCGATAGCCAAGACATGGAGACACCCGAGTGCTCATCTGTGGATGAGTGAACAAAGGCATGAGTGATAGCTGGAGTACGTATAATGAAATATTACTTGGCCATAAAGGCCATCCTGCCAACTGGAATGACGTGAGTGAACCTGGAGGCCATTTTGCTAATTAAGTTAGAGAAAGACAAGTATAGCACTGGATAACTGCACTCACGTGTGCGATTCAGAACCATCAGAGAAGCAGAGTAGGATGCGGTTGCTGGGCGCTGGCCCTGAGGGAAACGGGGAGCTGGTGGTCCGAGGGCGCAGACTTCCAGTTCCAGGACGACCTTCCAGGGTTCTAATAACGTACAGCACAGTGACTCTAGTTAACAAGTATTCTGTACTTGAAAGTTGCTAAAAGTAGATCCTAAATGTGCTCACCATAACAAAAACAGCAAAATGGGGATTATATGAGGTGAAGGATGCATGATCTCACCTCATCATAGTTTGTAATATGAATGTGTATAAAATCATGACCTTAATGTCATAAACATTAAGAAACAGAAACCTCATTTAAAACGAGTCGGAGGGACTTGCCTAATGGTCCAGTGGCTAAGCCTGCAGGCTCTCGATGTGGGGCCTGGGTTCGAGCGCTGGTTGGGGAGCTAGATCCCGCAGGCTGCAGCTAGGCTCTCCTGTGCTGCAGCCAAGGCCCAGCGCAGCCAGACAGACAACTCGATATTTAAATGAGATACAGTGGAGCCAGAAAAAAACACCCTGGTGCTCCAGGGGTCAGGACTCTGCACTTCCACTGCCGAGGCTGAGGGTTGGGTCAGGGAACTAAGATCCCACAAGCGGCGTGCTCAAAAACTTAAAAAAATAAATTGGAGTCAAGAGGCCAGAGAGGGAGCAAGCAGACCCTGTGTGTGTCGTGCGCTCGGCGCTTCAGACTCTGCAACCCGTGGACGGCAGCCCACCAGGCTCCTCTGTCCCTGGGATTCTCCAGGCAAGCACACTGGAGTGGCTTGCCACGCTCTCCTCCAGAGGATCTTCCCAACCCAGGAATTAAACCCATATCTCTGGCATCTTCCTGCAAGGAAGAGAGAACCTTGCGTTACTTTACTAATAGGAGGAGGAAGGAAGGATTTCTCCACTCCTGGCAACAAGCCAGCCAGTGAAAGACCACTTACATGCCAAACTCTCAGTTTCCACCAGTGGGCTCTGGTTAGACGGGCCCTTCCTAATTCTCCCTCCTCTTCTAGTAAAGAATTGCCTCTTTGTTCTCCAGACTTGCCTGTGGTTTGCCATAGATAGACTGCATGTTCCAAACTGCAACTCTTGGCTGTTTCTGAATAAACCAATTTTGCTGGTCTCTTTTATTGTTGTAGGTCAAGAGTGAATAATTAAGGTGTGCATTATATGTGCCAATTACTTGTTCTGTGTCGACTGGATCTTGATATATGTTGGATCATAAGAAAAGCAAAGAGAATTCCAGAAAAAATCTACTTCTTCTTCACTGACTACACTAAAGCCTTTGACTCTGTGGATCACAGCAAATTGGAAAATTCTAGAAGAGCTGGGAATATCAGACCATCTTACCTGCCTCCTGAGAAACCTGTATGCAGGTCAAGAAGCAACAGTTAGAACTGGAAATGGAACAACAGACTGCTTCCAAATTGGAAAAGGAGTACGTCAAGGCTGTATATTGTCACCCTGCTTATTTAACTTATATGTAGAGTTCAGTTCAGTTCAGTTCAGTTGCTCAGTCGTGTCCAGCTCTTTGTGACCCCATGGACTGCAGCACACCAGGCCTCCTTGTTCATCACCACCTCCCGGAGTTTCCTCAGACTCCTGTCCATTGAGTTGGTGATGCCATCCAACCATCTCATCCTCTGTTGTCCCCTTCTCTTCCCTCAATCTTTTGCAGCATCAGAGTCTTTTCAAATGAGTCAGTTCTTTGCATCAGGTGGCCAAAGTTTTGGAGTCTCATACAGATCTTGGGAATTTTAAAAACTTTCTTTGGGTTCAGATGTGAAACTGCCTTAGACTCTTTTCAGCCACAGTAAATATTCAACAGGTGCAAAACATTGCGATTAAAAGACAATCTTGATAGCTCTTCTATCAACTTAATTTTAAGAAATATTTGTGGAGGGCCTGGTCAATGCTGGATTCCTTTTCTAGAGGTGCAAGTAGCAACGCTCTCAGACTAGGGGCTTAGACAATGCACGTTTCTTCTCTTTAGTTCTGGGAGGTGGAAGTCCCAGATCGAGGCGGGCAGAGCTGACTTCTTAGGCTTCTTCCTCATCCATTCTCTCTTACAAGGATATCAGTCAGACTGGATTAAGGCGAAGCCATAAGACCTCTTGAAAACGTATTACATCCCGATTTCTCAAAAAGTTGACAATAGGACCACCATGTAATCCAGCAGTGCCGCTTTGGCGCCTACACAGGAACTGAAGCCGGCATCCTGAAGTGCCGTGCCCCATGCTCACTGCGGCATGTTTCGATAGCCAAGACATGGAGACACCCGAGTGCTCATCTGTGGATGAGTGAACAAAGGCATGAGTGATAGCTGGAGTACGTATAATGAAATATTACTTGGCCATAAAGGCCATCCTGCCAACTGGAATGACGTGAGTGAACCTGGAGGCCATTTTGCTAATTAAGTTAGAGAAAGACAAGTATAGCACTGGATAACTGCACTCACGTGTGCGATTCAGAACCATCAGAGAAGCAGAGTAGGATGCGGTTGCTGGGCGCTGGCCCTGAGGGAAACGGGGAGCTGGTGGTCCGAGGGCGCAGACTTCCAGTTCCAGGACGACCTTCCAGGGTTCTAATAACGTACAGCACAGTGACTCTAGTTAACAAGTATTCTGTACTTGAAAGTTGCTAAAAGTAGATCCTAAATGTGCTCACCATAACAAAAACAGCAAAATGGGGATTATATGAGGTGAAGGATGCATGATCTCACCTCATCATAGTTTGTAATATGAATGTGTATAAAATCATGACCTTAATGTCATAAACATTAAGAAACAGAAACCTCATTTAAAACGAGTCGGAGGGACTTGCCTAATGGTCCAGTGGCTAAGCCTGCAGGCTCTCGATGTGGGGCCTGGGTTCGAGCGCTGGTTGGGGAGCTAGATCCCGCAGGCTGCAGCTAGGCTCTCCTGTGCTGCAGCCAAGGCCCAGCGCAGCCAGACAGACAACTCGATATTTAAATGAGATACAGTGGAGCCAGAAAAAAACACCCTGGTGCTCCAGGGGTCAGGACTCTGCACTTCCACTGCCGAGGCTGAGGGTTGGGTCAGGGAACTAAGATCCCACAAGCGGCGTGCTCAAAAACTTAAAAAAATAAATTGGAGTCAAGAGGCCAGAGAGGGAGCAAGCAGACCCTGTGTGTGTCGTGCGCTCGGCGCTTCAGACTCTGCAACCCGTGGACGGCAGCCCACCAGGCTCCTCTGTCCCTGGGATTCTCCAGGCAAGCACACTGGAGTGGCTTGCCACGCTCTCCTCCAGAGGATCTTCCCAACCCAGGAATTAAACCCATATCTCTGGCATCTTCCTGCAAGGAAGAGAGAACCTTGCGTTACTTTACTAATAGGAGGAGGAAGGAAGGATTTCTCCACTCCTGGCAACAAGCCAGCCAGTGAAAGACCACTTACATGCCAAACTCTCAGTTTCCACCAGTGGGCTCTGGTTAGACGGGCCCTTCCTAATTCTCCCTCCTCTTCTAGTAAAGAATTGCCTCTTTGTTCTCCAGACTTGCCTGTGGTTTGCCATAGATAGACTGCATGTTCCAAACTGCAACTCTTGGCTGTTTCTGAATAAACCAATTTTGCTGGTCTCTTTTATTGTTGTAGGTCAAGAGTGAATAATTAAGGTGTGCATTATATGTGCCAATTACTTGTTCTGTGTCGACTGGATCTTGATATATGTTGGATCATAAGAAAAGCAAAGAGAATTCCAGAAAAAATCTACTTCTTCTTCACTGACTACACTAAAGCCTTTGACTCTGTGGATCACAGCAAATTGGAAAATTCTAGAAGAGCTGGGAATATCAGACCATCTTACCTGCCTCCTGAGAAACCTGTATGCAGGTCAAGAAGCAACAGTTAGAACTGGAAATGGAACAACAGACTGCTTCCAAATTGGAAAAGGAGTACGTCAAGGCTGTATATTGTCACCCTGCTTATTTAACTTATATGTAGAGTTCAGTTCAGTTCAGTTCAGTTGCTCAGTCGTGTCCAGCTCTTTGTGACCCCATGGACTGCAGCACACCAGGCCTCCTTGTTCATCACCACCTCCCGGAGTTTCCTCAGACTCCTGTCCATTGAGTTGGTGATGCCATCCAACCATCTCATCCTCTGTTGTCCCCTTCTCTTCCCTCAATCTTTTGCAGCATCAGAGTCTTTTCAAATGAGTCAGTTCTTTGCATCAGGTGGCCAAAGTTTTGGAGTCTCAGCTTCAGCACCAATCCTTCCAAAAATATTCAGGACTGATTTCCTTTAGGATGGACTGGTTGGATCTCCTTGAAGTCCAAGGGACTCTCAAGAGTCTTCTCCAACACCACAGTTCAAAAGCATCAATTCTTCAGCGCTCAGCTTTCTTTATGGTCCAACTCTCACATCTATACATGACTACTGGAAAAACCATAGCTTTGACTAGACAGACTTTTGTTGGCAAAGTAATGTCTTTGCTTTTTAAGATGCTGTCTAGGTTGGTCATAACTTTTCTTCCAAGGAGCAAGCACCTTTTAATTTCATGGCTGCAGTCATAATTTGCAGTGATTTTGGAGCCCCCTCAAAATAAAGTCTGTCACTGTTTCCCCATCTATTTGCCATGAAGTGATGGGACCAGATGCCATGATCTTAGCCTTCTGCATGTTGAGTTTTAAGCCAGTTCTTTCACTCTCCTGTTTTACTGTCATCAGGAGGCTCTTTAGTAGAGTACATCATGTACTCTATGCAGAGGACACCATGTGAAACGCTGGGCTGGATGAATCACAAGCTGGAATCAAGATTGCCGGGAGAAATATCAACAACCTCAGTCAGATATGCAGAGGACACCACCCTTATGGCAGAGATTGAAGGGGAACTAAAGAGCCTCTTGAAGGGTGAAGAAGAGAGTGGAAAAGCTGGCTTAACACTCAACATTGATCATGGCCTCTGGTTCCATCACTTCATGGCAAACAGATGGGGAAAAATGGAAACAGTAGCAGATTTCTTTTACTTGGGCTCCAAAATCACAGTGGATGGTGACTGCAGGCATGAAAAAAGACGCTTGCTCCTTGGAAGAAAAGTTATGACCAAGCTAGACAGTATCTTAAAAAGCAAAGACATTACTTTGCTGACAAAGGTCTATCTAGTCAAAGCTATGGTTTTTCCAGTAGTCATGTATGGATGTGAGATTTGGACCATAAAGAAGGCTGAGCACCAAAGAGCTGATGCTTTTGAACTGTGATGCTGGAGAAGACCCTTGAGAGTCCTTTGGCCATCAAATCAGTCAATCCTAAAGGAAATCAACCCTGAATATTCACTGGAAGGACTGATGCTGAAGCTGAAGCTCCAATCCTTTGGTGACCTGATGTGAAGAGCTGACTCCCTGGAAAAGACCCTGATGCCGGGAAAGACTGAGAGAAGGGGATGGCAGAGGAGGAGATGGTTGGATGGCATCACTGACTCAATGGACATGAGTCTGCTCAAACCCCAGGAGATGGTGAAGGACAGGGAAGTATGGTGTGCTGGAGCTCGTGGGGCTGCAAAGACTCAGACACAACTAGCAACTACATAAGAGCAGCAATCGCATGGCTGCCAATTCTGTGTAAGTCCTCACCTCCGAGTGCAGCCGCAGCCGCAGCATGAGGCGCCAGGGGCCGAGATGTCCACATGCGAATTTCAGGGGGACACAGTCCAGCCCCATGGCTGGTGCCACCCTCTGTGCTAGGCCCTCGGGGGTGCTGCTGGGCAGAGCCAGCTGGGTCCCTGCCCTCTGGTGGGACACGTTACTAACGGGCCAGCACAAGGGGCTGTGGAGGCGGAATAAGGAGACCCACCTTGCCCAGGGTGGGGGGACACCCCAGCAAAACTGGCTGCCCAGGAACCACACTCGTGCAAAGCATCTGTGGAATGGCATAGTTTGATCTTAGAAAGTTGGACGTTCTGGAATTGAATACACGTCAGATGAGGAAGGAACATGCTTTGTGTTTTCCCAGAAGTGCAGCGAAGTTCCCCTCTGACAAAGGTAGAGGGTCAGGGCCGGCCGAAGTGTTTTCGCTAAAATGTCTAATCACAGTTTCCCCAGCGTCCTATGGTTTTGAGGGCTAATCATCTCAGTTGCGCAGCAGGGTTGCACTGCTTTGAGTGGCTGTTAGCTTGGGAAACAGTTTACTTATAGTGCAGTTGTGTGTCCTTACGTCCACTGGAATGCCTGGATGGTCAGTTTGTCCAGTCCCACCTGTTGCCACGGTGACCCATCGCCCCTCCCCGCCCCTGGCAGAAGTGATCATTGCTCTGCCTCCCTCCCTGCAGGACAGGCTCGCTCTACGTACAGCCCTTTGGGTCTGGCTTTCCCCCTCAGCTGGCTACTCCGAGACCGTCCAGGGTCCCGCACCCGTCCTTGGTCTCCTCCTCCTGTTGCTGAGTGCGCCTGTGTGTGGATGGACCACAGTTTTTGTTGCTCTGTGGACAGGCACATGAGCTGTGCCAGGTTTCGCACTGATGAAGACAGCTGCTCTGAACATTCTCTTCCAAGGCTTCTTCTGGAATTCATGGGTCAGTGCCTAGGAGTGGAATGGCTCAGTGGTAGGGTAATGAACATTAACGACAGCTTTCCAAAGGGCTTCAAAAACACATTTTATCAAGCAACACCCTCAAATCACTTACTTGTCTTTTCCTCACATATTCAATTGAGACCAGTGTAAGCTCCGCTACCCTGGAGGCCTGCTGTTGGTGCCAAGGAGAGAGGGCACCAGGTTATAACTGCTCAGACCCTCATAGCACCTGATACTGAGAGAAGGCAGCTAACCTCACCCTCCACTCTCCCATCTCTGGGCCATACAAGGGTGAGGACGCCGGTGCCAGCCAAGAATGGCGTCCCCTCGAGTTTGGTGTCTTTTCTGAAAAACTTCTGCAGATAGACATACCACCTGCGGCTGCCTCCCCAAGATGTGGTCCAGAGCTGGAAGGAAAAAACGACTTGTACTGGAGTGAAGGATTTAGTGGCAGCTTTCTAATCTAAGTTGCAGGCTGACCTTGCTGAGCCAGGAGTGCAGCTTTTTACGCAGAACAAAGTGATTTCTCTTTCTTCTGAAAAATGCCTGTTCTGGTTGATTGCCCAGAGCATGCATCCCTCTGTTGTAGCAAGATGGGATGAGAGGGTCATCTGGTCCCCGGGGCCAAGGAGGAGAGCTGGGGTCCCCCTCCTCCTTCCCTAAGAGCTCACCCTGCCTCGGGGCTCTCTCCTTTCCTCTCCCTTGCTCTGTCGTGAAGGGAACGCCAAGGTCAGTTTCTTCGGGTGTTTCTCACTTCTAGCCCTGCTGCCCGAGGAAGCTGGTCCACACATGTGCTCCTGCATTCTTTCAAATCACCGAAGGCCATTCTCGGCCATTTGGAAAAGCTCACTAGTGTGTGTGAAGCCACACTCCCAATATGCGGCCTGTTCACCTAATATGCTGTCACAAGTCCGGGACTCCAGGGTGCGAGCCAGTGACACCGGGCCCAGCAGAACATCCTGGGGCTGGCGGGGTCCACGGGAAGCAAGCCGGCTGCACCTGCCCAATGTAAGTGAACCCAGATGGCAACCTCAGCTCTAGAAAGTGAGGATTTAGGCCTGGCAGACTCCTAGTCTCTCCATGTGTATAAACCCTCCCCTCTCTGAAACGATACCAAAAGGCCAATTACTTTTCTAAACTGACCGCACACTCTGAAGCGTTGTGGAATGAGCCGAGTACGGCTTCCAGTTGAGCACAGACCACAGCAGGGTCTCTGCTGGTTCTGCCAGCTGAGAAGCATCTTCCTCGCCTGGGGAACTTGGGGCGGGGCAGAGGGTGTCCCACTGAAAGGCAGGGGCTGCCGTGTGGGGAAGGGCTCTGGCGTCTAGAGCGGGTCTGCGGAGATGTTCTGTCTTAGAAAGCATGCTTCATGCCCGTGGTCTGCCTTCCCTGGCTGCTCCCATTTTGTTGTCTGAGCAAACAAACGGCTTGGCTTCCTGACACTGAAAATGTGAGTCACCTAGGCCGCTGATGCTGCCGAGTGATGCCTCTGAGCAGTTAAAAGTCGAAGCAACGATGACAAAGTCAGAAAACCCTGCACTGCTCGCTGCTGCGCAGCGGCTGCAGGATTTGTCTATTACTCAGCGGCTCCAGCTGCGTAGACAACCACGTGACAGTTAGCGAGCCAGAAAAGGGCTCTGGTTTGAGCTCATGTGAAATAGCAGGATTTTAAAAACGTACACAACACTGGCTTTCAGATGTTTCAAGTTGTAGAAATCAGTGGGTTGGGCTGAAGGCGTAAAGAGAAATACAAAAGTACAGAAAACAGCTTTCAAATCTCTTTGTTCTCGGCGTTGGTTCTGCCGGCCAAGGAAAGGACACGACGTGGGCCACGCCGCTGGGGTCAGCTCCGGCTTTGTCTAAAACAGCTGGATCATCGAATCTCTGGACTTGCCGACACCAACCCATTTCACTGAAAGGGGAAGGGGAGGTTCAGCCTGGGGTGAGGCAGGTGGAGGGGGTGGCTGGACGCGGGGCACCCACCTGCCACTCCGACGTGGTTCTCCACGAACCGAATGTAGCCCTGGGCCTGCGGTGGGAGGTCCTCCCACTTCCGGGCGCCCGTGGTGTCCGCCTTCCACCCCGGCAGCGTCTCGTATTCCACCTCCACCTTCTGCAGGATCTCCTGGTTGGCTGCGGACACGGGCTGGGTGAGCCGCATGCCGCCGATGTCCGCACGGCCGCGAGCCCAGGGTCTGCTTGCCCCAGCGTTCGGGGGCAGAGAAGGCAGGCAGCTCTGCTTGGTTTTCTCAGGGCTGGGGGCTGGTTCTGGGATGCTGCCTGATCCCCTTCCAGCCAAGGGGACACGCCACCCTGGACACAGATTCCAGGGGACACCTCAGCTGAGTAATTCTGAGGCCCCTGCTTCTAAGGGGATTTGAGGTCCTGTGGTGTTGGGGTTCCTGAAGGGTCTATGTTCCCCTCCCCAGGGCAAGGATCCCACTTGGTCTGTACTCCTGGCCTCACAGCAGACGCCAACGACCCCTGTGGTCAGAAATTGCTGGAAGGAGCTGTCCACCGCAAGTACATGCCCTGAGTCCCAGCGCTCCCCTGCTGTGTCCTCTCGGAGTTCAGAGTCAGTTGGTCCGGGGGACACTGGCTGAGAGGATGCACAGGGCTGCCACAGCCAAGAGTCTGCACACACATGCTGGGGGGCAGCGGGGGCAGCTCGCCCACGGCTGCCGGTGGGGGTGGGGTCATCCATGACCCCAGGCCAGACACACAGGAAAACATCACTGCCTTTACGCTTTTTAGAAGAGACACTTGGTCACAGAAACTTCAGGAATACCTTAAAAAGTCTAACCAAAAACATGTGTTTTCCTAGGTCAACATCATCTTCCTATTTGTCCAGAGCTTTGAGAGTCCAGAGCCCGTGTCTGCTATTTCAGGTGAGTCCCCAGCTCCCGGGAGGTGGGCATTGACCCTGGGGATTCCCCAAGGTCTTGGGGTCAGGCCGGCCCCTGAGTCTCTCTGAGCCCTCCCCAGAGCGCTGTCGCACAGGCCTCCACTCGGGGTGAGAACCTGCAGTGCACAGAGGTGGGAAGAGCCTCTGACACGGGCTGCCTCGCGCGCCTGACACGCACACGCCATCCCTTCGCCTGAGACCAATGGCCAAGGGCAGGCAGGGGAGCGGCAGCGCCCGCACCTGGGAAGTAGGGGATCCGCTTCCCGCCAAGCTTGTACGCCACGCCAACCTTGATCTCGTCCAGGGCATCCAGGATGTCCAGCTTCGTCAAGGCCAGCCTGTCCAGAGCACAGCGAGAAGCCGAGGGCCATCAGCTGCCTCGCTGCTCCCGCCCAGCCCCACCTCTCACCCCTCTGTTTGCAGGATTAGGACGGAGGATGGCGGAGGCCCCGACAGTTAGGCCGGAAGCCCAGCACTGCCCCGTCCCCACGGCCCAGCAGAACAGGGGCCTGGACGAGTGCAGACCCTCTGCTCTGGGCTCGCTCGCCAGCTCCAGAAGAGCCGTCTGCGCCACTTCCAGTGGCGGGACACCCTCTGGCCTCGCGATGTTGCCTTCCCTGTCCACACTCAGGAGCCGCCAGCCCCAGGGCACCCGGATGGCCCTCCCCACCACCCCCAGTGGCCTCGCTGTGTGGAAGGGTCTCCCCGGGGCGAGGTCCCCGGTGTGGGGAGGACTGTGGCCCTGAGCTCTGAGGCCCGGCTGCCCTGCTCCTGTGGCGTCGGGGGAGTTGGGGCTGGGCCCCCGGGGGATGGGCGCCTGGGGGGCGGAGGGCGCCCCAGCACCACCCACGCGGTGAATCCGTTGACCATGTGGGCGTATCTCAGGATCATGAGGTCCAGCCAGCCACAGCGCCGTTTCCTGCCCGTGGTCACGCCCCACTCATGGCCGCGGCTCTGCAGCAGGTCCCCGATCTCCTGCGAAGTGACAAAGGGCCCGGGGGCTGCGGGGATGGAGCCTGAGCCGGCTGCCCTCTCCGCCGTGACCCCCTGACGACCACCCCTCCTCACACCCGCTCGCCCGTCCCGGGCCCTGGGCACGCCCGCCCCAGCTGAGCCTCGTGACCAGCCCTGTCCTGGCCTCCTGGGCAGGTGAGGGTGGATCTGTAGACCCCGCAGCTGCCCTCTAGCAGGCTGTGTGCTTATTTTGTGCTTCTTTCTCCAGGGTTCATAACCCTGCCCAGTACATCCCCTTCCTGCTCTGGCCCTCACACACAGGAGCCTCATGTCCCTCCAGCCTCGCGGGCACAAGGCTGGGGAGAGAAAGGCAGGGCTGTCCTGAGCTTCCAGAGACACCCACGAGGCTGGAGGGCAGTTTGCTGGGGAGGCGAGGCGCTGCTCCACCCTGCTCTCATCCAGCTGAGACCAAACCCAGGCTCGCTCAGCCCCCGGAGGAGGGCGGCCTGGGTGCCCAGGCAAGGCCAGAGAGAAGGCCCTCTGGGTCCTTCTAGAGCGGGGCTCTGTGGGACAGCCTCACGGCGGTTGTGGGGTGGCTGGAGCTGCAGCCTCAGCATCTTCTCTGCGGCCTCCCGGGTCCCTCTACCAGGCACCTGCGCTCCCCCAGGGCTGGGGACTCACGTTGATCTGCTCGGTGGGGAAGGCGCCGATGCCCACACGTGTGGTGTAGGCCTTGACCACGCCGTAGACCTCGCCTATGTTCTGGGGCGGGATGCCCAGGCCGGTGCACACACCGCCTACCGTGCAGTTGGAGGATGTCACGAAGGGGTAGGTCCCTACGAGACAGAGCTGGTTGGGCTGCCACCCTGCAGGAACCCTGGCGAGGGGTCGCCCCGCTGGTCCCAGGGACCATCCAGGGGGGGTGGCTGACGCAGGGTGCTGTGTGTATGAGCTGGCGGTGGGGGGAGGGGGAGGGTCCCTCAGGTTTGGATGGTGGATGCCTCGCCTGCGCCAGGCGGCCTCAGGACTGGTGTGTCCCTGGGCCTGGGACAGTGGGGACAGCGGGGACTGTGGGGACAGAGGCCCAGGTGGGGCAGCTGGGGCTCCCCGGCCCAGCCAGTCTCTCCCTCATCCCCGTCCCTCATCCCCACCCCTCATCCCCATCCCCGTCCCTCATCCCCATCCCTGTCCCTCATCCCCACCCCTCATCCGTCATCCCTGCCCCTCATCCCCATCCCTGTCCCTCATCCCCATCCCTCATCCTCCTCATCCCCATCCCTCATCCCTGCCCCTCATCCCCACCCCTCATCCTCAGCCTAGCCTCCCTTCCCCCCTCCCAGCTGAGGTTGCGGGAAGAGGGCAGTAGCACTCTTTCCCGGGCACAGAGGGCAGCCTGGTGTGGAAGGTGAGCCCACCATAGCTGTCTCCTCGGCAGACAGAAAAGGCAGGGCTTGTGGGGTTCTGGCTGGGGACGTACCAAAGTCAATGTCAAGGAGGGCTGCATTGGCACCCTCCACGAGGATCTTCTTGGGGGGGCCGTGGAGCGCCTCGTACATGAAGTAAACGCCGTCTCGGACCATGGGCCGGATCCGCTCGGCAAAGCCCTGGGAGAAGGGGCCAGGATGCAAGAAGGGGGTCCACCCGGCTCTGACCTCCTCCCCACAGCCTCTGTCTTCCAGCAAATTCCTTCCCAGTGAGGCCCTTGGTCTGCACACATCCCTGTGGGTCCATCCCTGTCTACATCTATGGCCCCAGATGAGGCTGGAGGAGCTGGAGNCTGTCTCTTATACACATCTAGATGTGTATAAGAGACAGCCTCATCCCCATCCCTGTCCCTCATCCCCATCCCTCATCCTCCTCATCCCCATCCCTCATCCCTGCCCCTCATCCCCACCCCTCATCCTCAGCCTAGCCTCCCTTCCCCCCTCCCAGCTGAGGTTGCGGGAAGAGGGCAGTAGCACTCTTTCCCGGGCACAGAGGGCAGCCTGGTGTGGAAGGTGAGCCCACCATAGCTGTCTCCTCGGCAGACAGAAAAGGCAGGGCTTGTGGGGTTCTGGCTGGGGACGTACCAAAGTCAATGTCAAGGAGGGCTGCATTGGCACCCTCCACGAGGATCTTCTTGGGGGGGCCGTGGAGCGCCTCGTACATGAAGTAAACGCCGTCTCGGACCATGGGCCGGATCCGCTCGGCAAAGCCCTGGGAGAAGGGGCCAGGATGCAAGAAGGGGGTCCACCCGGCTCTGACCTCCTCCCCACAGCCTCTGTCTTCCAGCAAATTCCTTCCCAGTGAGGCCCTTGGTCTGCACACATCCCTGTGGGTCCATCCCTGTCTACATCTATGGCCCCAGATGAGGCTGGAGGAGCTGGAGTCTGGTCCTAGAGGTTTCCAGAAGGGCTCTGTGCGGACATCCTCCTGTTTCCTGCCTGCTCCGTCCCTCCAGCAGTGAGCTGGGACACCTCGAGCTCCTGCCCGCGATGGACGGGGCTGGCCCCTGTCCCCCAGCACGTCCATCCCGCCTGCTCCGTCCCTCTAGCAGCGAGCTGGGATACCTCGAGCTCCTGCCCACGATGGACGGGGCTGGCCTCTGTCCCCCAGCACGTCCATCCCCCCAGCTCCATCCCTCTAGCAGTGAGCTGGGACGCCTTTGCCTCCTGCCCCAGACCGACAGGGTCTGCCTATGGCCCCTGGAGTGTCCAGGGTCGTTTCCTTAGAGAGGACTAGAGAGGCCAGGTCAGTGGGTGAGCCCCTGGCCTCCTGAGAAGACCGCCAACCACCGGCTCCCACAGGAGGCCTGTGGTCCCTGAGCCCAGCCACCAGGAAATAAGGCCCTGTTTCAGGGGCGCCGCGGCAGTGCACACGGCTGTGGAGGGACCTTTGGTGGGGCTGGGCCTGCCCAACGCCGGGGTGCTCAGCTCTACCTTGAGCCTTTTGAGTTGACCTTCAATGTCCACTTCCAAACTGGGGAACATGGACTGGTGCTGGTGTGCCAGGTTCTTGAATCTGCGAAAGCGACAGTGACTGCCACCCTGTCTGCCTGAGCCCCACACCCGCCTCCCTGGCCCGGCTTCCCCCAGCCCAGGGCTGGGGATGGGTCAGGTACCGAGAAGAAAACTCGTCGAAGTCAGACAGGAGGTCACAGATGCGGAGGCCAGTGCGAGCGGCCTTGGATGAGTAGGCTGGCCCGATCCCCTTCCTGGTGGTGCCGATGCTGGAAGACAGGCCAAGGGCCATGAGCTCGGGGGGCCCAGGCAGGCCTGCTGGAACTGGAAGAGGACCCTGGGAAACTGGGGCCCCCGGCCAGCCCTCAGAATCCACCCCCGTAGACCAAGGTTGAGCAGGGTGACGCCCGAGGGCCCTTCCCAGCCACAGCCCCAGAGGCTGGGTTGCCGTAGGAACCCCTGGATGCCTCTGACAGCAAGCTCCAGGACTGGGAGCTGCGGGGCCGGTACATGGGTCCAAGTCCCCGCCCTGGCCCTCCCGTGGACCCTCGAGGTCCAGTGCCTGGCGGTGCCCTCCCTGGCCCAGCTGCCTTCTGCCCAGTACTGAGGCTGCTGCTCTGGGCACCTGCCATCTCCTCAGAACTGGAACCTGGCAATGCCACCGTGTACCCACTGCCCACCACAGCCCAGCCCAGGTCGGCTACTGGCCAAGCTCTGTGTGTGTGCACTTGTGCATGAGTGTGTGTTCATATGTGAGCATGTGTACACGTGCATGTGAGCATGTGCTATGCCATGTGTGCATGCGCATCCCCCTGTGTGTGCACACGCGTCCCTGTGTGTGTGTGCATGTGCGTCCCCCTGTGTGAGTGTGCACGTGTGTCCCCATGTCAGTGTGCACACGCGTCCTCCTGTGTGAGTGCACACGTGTCCCCGTGTGTGTGCATGCGCGTCCCCCTGTGTGAGTGTGCACGCATGTCCCCCTGTGTGTGTGCATGCGTCCCTCTGTGTGAGTGTGTATGCGCATCCCCCTGTGTGCACACGTGTCCCCGTGTGAGTATGCATGCACATCCCTCTGTGTGAGTGTGCACACGCATCCCCCTGAGTGTGCACGCGCGTCCCCGAGTGTGCACGCATCCTTCTGTGTGAATGTGCATGCACGTCCCCATGAGTGTGCACATGTCCCGTGTGAGTGTGCACGTGCATCCCTGAGTGTGCATGCGTCCCTCTGTGTGAGTGTGCACGCGTGTCCCTCTGTGTGTGCACACACGTGTCCCCCTGTGAGTGTGCACGCGTGTCCCCGAGTGTGCACGCGTGTCCCTGTGTGTGTGCACACACATCCCTCTGAGTGTGCACGCACGTCCCTCTGTGTGAGTGTGCACGCGCATCCCTGTGTGAGTGTGCACATGTGTCCTGCTGTGTGTGTGCACATGCATCCCCCTGAGTGTGCACGCATGTACCCGTGAGTGTGCACGTGCATCCCTCTGTGTGAATGTGCATGTGCGTCCCTCTGTGTGAGTGTGCACGGCCATGTGTGTATAATCTGTGTACATGCATGCACTGGTTGTGCATGTGTGCACACATGTGAGAGGCAGGATTCTGGTCTGCTTCACTCCTGTTCCAGCTTTGACGCTGTCCCTGGCCCACTGCAGTGCACGTCTCTGGAGAACCAGTGACTGGCCATCGAGGCAGCCAGGCAGGCTTTGGCGCCCACTGGAGCTGCAGTCAAGGCTGGCCTGGGACTCCAGCAGGGGCGAGGGGCGCGGCAGGTGACGGACGGCACGGGTGTTCCTGGGGGTGGCCCAAGGGAGGACCGCACGGCCCCGGGAGAGGCGGCTCGCCTGGGCTTCATGGCCGGGGAGGTGCGGGGTGAATTGACGGAGCTGTCCTCGGGGCTCCTGGTGGACACACGTCCCCCCTCCACCAGGCGCGCCCCCAGCTCTGCGGCCGTGGACTTGAGGCCTGGGGGCAGCGCAGACGCCACTCACTTCTTGCCCTCCTGGGCCTGCCGCTGCACCTCCTGGAGCCCGTCCACCGCCTGGTGAAAGTCGAACACTGCCGGCCGGCCGGGCGGGAGCATCGCGGGCGAGAGAGACAGAAGGTTACGGGGTCTCTGGGGACACTACGGGCCCCTCCCCCAGGCCTGTGCTGGCAGTCACCCTGACCCCGCACGGCCTCGGAGAAGGCCTGGGGGGCCCGGGGTCACTTGTTCGCAGGCGAGCAGGGAGGCCCTGGGACTCACCGAGGTGGGCCCGGTCAGAGATGACGAGCCTCTTCTCCCAGTCCTTCAGGCCTGCAGACACGGCATGCGGTCGGAGACGGGCCCTCCCCCGGGGGCCTGGGGACATCCACCCGCGTCCCCACGGGCGGCTCTGTCTCCTCACGGGCTCTGTCCCGGCACCTCCTGGAGCCCACGTCCTGGGGCCAGGGCCCGTTGGCTCCTTTCGCGCCTGCTCTGAGCCTGGGCCCCAAGGCGGAGGCTCTGCTCTGTCCAGGGCCCCTCAGGGCTGCAGTGGTGCCCACCTGCCTCTCGACAACCACCAGGGGCCCACCGCCCTACGCCTGGCTGGCAGCCTTACTCACTGCCTGCCCGCCTCCTGCCCCTGAGCAGCCCCCAGGGACCACACCTTCCCTGCAGGGATGCCGGCCCCGCCGGCCCCAGTCTCGGGACTTTAGGGTCGAAGTCCAGGCTTCAGGATTCTGTCCTGGAGGGCTTGCAGCTGCAGCTCCTGGCACCCCCGGTCCCCAGTGCCAGGAAGGCTCGCCTGCTACAGAGAGGCTGGGGCCTGAGGCCAGAGGCTGGGGCCCCTGGACTGACTGGCTGCTCTCAGGCTTCCGGCGTGAGCAGGGCCAGCAGGCCCGGGCCGGGGGCCAGCATGGAAACCGCACCACCTGCCCACCTGCCGCCGCCGTCGGCAGAAGCCACTCGGGAAGCACCGCCCACTCGGCCGCGGGGCGCACCCACGGCTCCCGGGCGGCGCGGCTCTGCAGGGACACGGACCTACCTTTCTTCTCATTCTTCTCTGCTTCTTCAAACAAGCCCGGCAAGTGGACAACCACTCCATTGCCTGAGAGACATGGACACGAGATTGAATTGGGTCACAGAGGGACTCCACACTTAAAACGTCATGAAATCACGCCCTCATGCTGATAGCTGCATCGCTCATGATGGCTAAGACGGGGAAACAACCCCGCTGTCTGTCAGTGGACATCAACGATGGATAAAGAAATGTGGCTCAGCCCAAAACGGGATTATTATACAGCCGTGAAAAGGAAGGGCATGCTGACACATGGATGGACGTCAAGCACACTACGTAAAGTGAAATAAGGGTAGAAGCGTTCGCCACTCAGTCGTGTCTGACTCTTTGTGACCCCATGGATGGTAGCTGGCCAGGCTCCTCTGTCTACGGAGTTCTCCAGGCAAGAATACCAGCTGCTGCTGCTGCTGCTAAGTTGCTTCAGTCGTGTCCGACTCTATGCGACCCCCTAGACGGCAGCCCACTAGGCTCCCCCGTCCCTGGGACTCTCCAGGCAAGAACAACGGAGTGGGTTGCCATTTCCTTCTCCAATGCATGAAAGTGAAAAGTTAAAGTGAGGATACCGGAGTGGGTAACAATTCCCTTCTCCAGGGGATCTTCCCCACTCAGGGATTGAACCTGGGTCTCCTGCATGGCAGGGCGGATGCTTTACCATCTGAGCCCCCAGGGAAGCCCCTCTGTGAAATAAATAATAAATAAATAAAGTGAAGTAAGCCAGACACTAAAGGCCATTCTCTGTATGAGCCCCTTGTACGAGGTCCCCCTTGTACGAGGTCCCCCCTTGTACGAGGGCGCTGGAGGAGTCAGACTTGCAGGGACAGAGGGCAGGGTGCTGGGGGCCGGGGGGCGAGGGGAGGGAAAAGGGACGGAGAGTCTGGGGAGATGGGCTCTGCAGATGGCCGTGCTGATGCCGCGTGACGACACCGACGCGCGCGCCGCTGCTGAACGGGACGGCTAGAGATGGTGAGCGTGGGAACTTTTTTTTTTTTTTTTGCCATGAGAAGGAGCTTAATAATTCTCATTAAGATGCTAAATTCCCAAGATGCAGTTTGGAAGAAAAGAGTGCTTAGACTGCTCACTGGGCCGACGTTCCCCGATTGTCACGTAGCTCGCTGCCAGCTGTGTGGCAGGCCGGGGTAGGCTCAGATGTGGTCAGCTCACATCTGCTCAACTCAGACCTGCCTGTCCCCTCCCCAGACGTGGCTGTCAGGTGACCACTGAGCTGCCCAGGGCTTCTAAGAGGATTCCACATTTCAAAGAAAAATCAGCGCACGGATCTGGGGTTGCCAATCGTTTTGCCGCGAAAGGGCATTTAACCAAAAAAAACTGTTTGGCCACTGTTTCATCACATAGAGGGAATCTGAATACCCAGAAAGTAAGTAACGCATAAAATTTAGAAGAAAATACATGAATTTACATAAAATAAATTTGTTTTATGAAAGATGGAAAGTTTATATTATGTGTATTCTATCACAATAAAAAATGGTCCAAACAAAAGCCTTCATTTAGAGTGACAGCAGATGAGGGCTGGGGGAGGTCTTCAGGAGGGAGAAACTGCTCCAGAACTGAGCTGGGACGGATGCACCATCCTACCCTCCCGGGGCGCATTTCATGGTGCATAGCATAAGTTATACCCCAACAGAGCTGTCGTGGTTGATGTACACGGAGACGGGAAAGCAGCAGGTGGGGAGAAACAGCCCGCAGCTGTTTGGTCTCAGGAGCCAGGCCTCCCCATCCCCGTGAAACTGAGCCAGGCCTCCCCATCCCCGTGAAACTGAGCCAGGCCTCCCCATCCC
>SJYG01000171.1:3538988-3549473 GCA_006410535.1 Litocranius walleri | reverse complement strand
TGAATCCGTCAGCATCCCCAGTGTGGCTGCCCTGTGAAGGGAGGGCGGGGAGGGAGTCCCTTGGTCTGGTGGAGGGGTCGGGGGTCTGGGAGCAGGGGCAGGCTGGATGCCGTCCACTCACGTAGTTGAGGAAGTTCCCGATTTTCAAGATCAGCTGGCAGAAGACCGGCAGCCGGTGGCTGGTGAGCAGGCCTGCGGGACAAGGCCCCTTCATGCCTCCCCCTGGCCTGGGCCCCAGGCTCTGCCCAGGGTGGGGCAGGGGCGCGGGGCACGAGGGAGGGGCAGAGTGGTGGAGCCCTGACCCCAGGAAGCTTGGGGCGTGGCGCCAGCAGTGCTCCCTGAGCCCCAGTGCCCGTTCTGTGGGCGAGGACACCTAGGGGACCTTCTGGGACCTGCGGCCACCTTGGCTCTCGGCTCTGTGGGCGAGGTGACAGGGATATCCCTGGGTGCATGACCAGCAGAACCGGGCTGTGCCTCGGCGGCCAAGCCCGTCCACGTCCCTGCCACACGGCTGTGGTGACTCCCTGGCTCCTTGCTCAGGGAAAGCGGTATGTGCGTGCACATGTGTGAAGGCATGTGCACGCACGTGTGCACCAGTGCATGTGAGAGAGCACGTATATGTATATGTATGCGCACGCATGTGAGCATGTATGAGAGCATGTGCGCACACGTGTCTGCATGTGTCCAAGAGCATGTGCGCACATGAGAGCATGTGTACACGTATACATGCATGTGGGCACCGGTGTATGTGTATGATAGCACACTTGTATGTGTGTGCACCCATGTGCATGCACGTGTCTGCATGTGTGCAAGTGTGCAAAAGCGTGTGCGTGTGCACATGTGAGAGCGTGTGGGTGTTTCTGAGCACATGCACATGTGGGTATGTGCACGCATATATGTGTGAGAGTATGTGTGTGGGCGTGTGCCCACATGGCATGTGCACACGTGACTGTGCATGCCTAGCACAGCCCTCAGGACCAGGCGGTGGTCTGTGGGGAGGGGAAGCTAGGCCCAGCCCCGCATCTGCACTCACTCTCGCAGGCGGCGAGCAGCAGCTGGGCCTTAGGCCGCACCATGTCCAGCACGACGGCCGTGCCCTCACATAGCAGCATGCACTCGATCCGAAGCTGGTAGCTGGGGCGGCAGAGCAGGAGTTCAGGCTCCACTGGCCCCCATCCACCTGCCTGGGGTCTCATGGCCTGGCCTGGTTCAACATGCACACTCCCGAGCCAGGCCCCAGATGGGATCCGGCAGGGCTGGGAGGGCTCAGCAAAAGCACTTTGGACAAGCCCCCAGGTGCCAAGGACAAGGGCGGTCGCCCTCTGTGGGACAGTCCCCTCCTACAGCAGAGGGGTCACACAGGAGGGCCTGGGTTGGCCTGCAGGAGGCCACAGAGCCCTGCCCATTGCCCACCCCCATGACGTCCCTGGCCTGGAGGAAGGGCTGGACCCCACAGGGCCCCTTGGAGGGCCCCGAGGCTGGGGGCTGCACCGGAGATGTCAGCTCCCAGCCTTCATGGAACCCCAGGCAGCGGCCTGCACAGCCCTGTCCTCTGCTCCGGGCCCAGGCCCAGCTCCCGCCCACCCCCAGGGCTACCGGCTCACCAGGGGATGCTCAGCAGGAGAAGGTAGAACTGGTCGGCGCTGGCGAGCCTGGCCTGACCCTCCGTGAAGGGGCGCAGGTTCTCCATCTGTGGGAGGCGCCCACGTGTGCTCACAGGCGCAGCTCTGCATGGAGGGGCCCGGGCTCACCTGTCGCCCCGCTTACTCACCTCGTGCTTCTCCGGGAGGAGCTTGAGGAGCTGCTTGAGGACCTCCACGTCGAACTTGGTGCTGTCCCCTGCCCGGATCATGGCAGTGACCTCCTCGTTGGAGCTGGAGGGGCGAGAGAGTGGGGGTGGCCGAGGATGGCATGAGCCGCAGCCCTTGGCCCCCGGGACCCTGCCTGCCTGGGATGGCCCTGGGCCCACAGCCCCGCGCCGCTCACAGCAGTCTTTCTCCCTCCACCGAGGGAGTCTCAGGGCACATAGAGGCGGGTCGTGGCTGAATGACGCACTCCCCACTGCTCCTCCTTCCAGGAGACTGCTCAGGACAAAGGGTGAAGGCTGAGCGGTACCCAGTGAGCTCTCAGGCAGGGCACCTGCCGCTAAGAAGCACTCAGGGCAGGGAGGCAGGGCCAGGTCCTCAGCCTGCTGCGGCCACCACTCGTCTGCGGCTTTAGGGGATCCCTGCCATACTCTGGGTCTCACATTCCCCAGGGAGGCTGGACTGGTGGGCTCCAGGGCCCTCAGCAGGAATCCTTTGCCGCTATTATCTGACTGCAGTCCCAGGGATGGGGTGTGCACTTCCCAGGGCGGCCTGCAGAGGGCACTGCTGAGCCCAAGATGGGCCACGGCAGAGGCTGGGCTTCTGACCCATCGAGATCCTGGATGCTCACCATTTAAACTGCTTCAGGAAGATGTTGAGGTTCAGGCTCTTCTTGGAGTCCAGAAAAGTGATCTGCAAAACAGCCCCAGCTCGTCAATACCTGGAGGGCGGCCACGGAGCCCTGTCCGAGCCCCGGCCCCATCCCTACCTCCTTGGGCTCCTTCCTGGCCGGGGCCACCGCCTGCTCCTTGGGTTTGGCAGTGGGGAAGGAGAAGAGCCGCTCGATGCTGGAGAAGTCGGGTTCCACCACCTCGGCCTCGGGGCTGCTCAATGTCGCCCACATGGAGCTGCGCTCTGTGTGTGAGGGGCCTCCAGTCAGGCTCACGCCCGCCCCCCAAGTCCAGGGGCAGGTGGTGCAGGTGTGGAGGGCTGGCGGGGGTGCCCTACCTGGGGCCTGACCCCGCAAGCAGACAGCAGGCACTTGATAAATGCCCAACCACAGAAGCCCGCCAGCTGATGCCATGCTGTGTACGTGCGTGCGGGTGCCCAGGGCCCTGTGTCCAGGCTGGCCGGCGACCTGGCCTCTAGCCACCCTTGGCCTAGACCTTCTCTCGGCATCAGCATGCCCAGCCCCTGGGCCCGCGCTGTGCAGGGGCCCAGCAGCAGAGACCCGCCAGCCTCGACCCCTGACCTGTCCCCGTCCCTGCCCCGGGAGGGAAGCCGTGGGGGCTGGGCCTCACCGCGGGCCACACTGGATGGCAGCTTCTGCCAGTTCAACTTCTTCATGCGCAGCGTGGGAGGGTTCACGCGCCGGTGGCGGGGGACCCAGGCCGAGCCCAGGCCGCTGTCCACCTGGGCCACGATCATCTCCTCCACGTCGCCCGTGGCAGGGGGCGTGGAGACGCTTCGTGGGGCCAGGGAGCGGGGGCGCCGGCGGGGGCGGGGGGCGCTCCAGCTGCTCCGGGGCTGTTGGCTGCGGTGCCGGCCCGCGCTCGCCCTGGATGCTGGCGAGGAGAGGGCTGCCGAGGGCCAAGGCTGGCTGCTGGTCCCCTAGGTCTGCCGTCGGGGCGCCAGAGTTTTGCGGGGAGCTGCCTCTTTGGCTCTGGCCAAGGTCGGCCTGGGTGCTTTTGTGGGCCTTGTCCAGGGAGCGGGGGCGGGGCCGCCCTTTGATGGACAGGAGGCGTTCAACCATCTCCTCCAGGGTGCACTCCTGGCCTGGGGTGGGGACGTCTGGGCTCAGGATGGGGTCAGGGGCCAAAGCTGGCCTCCTCCACCCGCAGGCCAAGAACCCCGTCTGCCCACCCGGCTGGGGTCCGGGAAGGGGACGCAGGCTGGGGCTGCAGGCTCGGTGCTCCTCCCCCAGCCCCGGCAGCTCACCGTCCGTGGCCAGGAGCACCGCCCGGTTCACCAGGCTCTCCAGGGCCTCCCAGAGCAGCTGGCTGGAGCGGAGGCCGGGCTCCAGGTGCAGGAGGCCCTGGAGCACCGACAGCAGCTGGGCAGACGCGGGGGAGCAGCTCACCTGTGGCGGGGGAGGAGTGCGGGTCCGTGGTGGCCCCGCCCGGGCGGTAACCCCTCACTTCCGCGGGCAGCCCCCGCCGGCCTCCCCACGAGGGGCCCTGCGCCCCAGGTGGTGGTGGTGTGGCCGCTCAGCCATGTCCAGCTCTGCAGCCCCATGGCCCGTAGGCCCTGGGGGCTCCCCTGGCCATGGGCACTTCCCGGGCAATACTGGAGTGTGTTGCCATGCCCTTCTCCAGGGGATCTTCCCCACCCAGGAACTGAACCCAAGTCTTCTGCATTGCAGGTGGAGACTTTCCCAACTGAGCTGCAAGGGGAGCCCCGGGAATGAGCCTGAGTTAGGGCTCCCCGACGGGCACACCAGTGACGTCAGGGCCGGGTCAGCGTGGTGGGGCTGCCCGTGCCCTGTGGGGTGTCAGCAGCGCCCCTGGTCCCTGCCCAGCGTGACAGCCGCAGTGTCTCCAGCTGTTTCTGGACGGCCTCTGTAGACCCCGGCCCCTGGCTGAGAGCTGCTGGGTTCAGCGAAGACCGGGCCTGGGCTGGACTGGAACTCAGCTCCCTCTCAGCCTCTCACTTGTCCCAGCGTCCCCTGGGACCACCCCACAGCGGCGGGCTGCTAGGCCCAGGACCATGCAGCCACCCTGTCCTGCTGGGTCCCGGCCCCAGGCTCCGCCCCTCCACACCCCGACCCCTGCGGGCTCGGGGCATGGCGCTGGAGCTGCCCGAGGCCCAGCAGTGGGGGTGTGAGTGGGGCAGGACACGCAGCCCCTTCTGAGCCGCGGGCATCCCCAGAGTCCTGGGAGGCGCTGCCCGCCGCACGCACCTTGTGGAAGAGCGCGGAGAAGACCTCTTGGTGGCTGTTGATGTCAATGCCGCCGAAGGCCCGAAGCAGCTCCTCCTCGTCCTCGGCCTTGGCCTCCCTGAAGGCCTCGAGCTGGATCAGCAGGTCCCCATCCTCCAGGTCTCTGGGGTGGGGGAGGCGGAGGGGGGCCGAGGAGTTCAGCTGGCTGCCCCCCACGCCAGCTGCCCCTCCCTGGACAGACACGCAGACCACCCTGAGCAGAGCCTGTGGTTCTCACAGCAGGGGCAGGGGGCTCTGTGGTCTGTCGGGTGGGCTTCTCCGGTCAGCTCCACGCCCCTCGGGACAGGAAGCGTGAGTTCTCACACTTGCAGGGAGAAACGGCATGGCTGTGCGGAGGAGGGCAGGGGAGCACCAAGGCCTCTGGGGGGCCCGCCGAGCCTCAGCGCTGGCCTGAGCTGGGGTGCTGTGTCTACCAAAGCCAGCCCTGACCAGTCCTCACATCCAGCAGGCCTCTCTCTGCTAAGGCCAGTTCAGCACAAGTCACGTCAGCTGGGAGCCTCCTCAGGGGGAGGCGCCCCGCCCTCTCCCCTGGGGGGAGCGTGGTCCTGGTTAGGACCAGGATGGGGTTCTCAGCTACACGGGCTTCTTTAAACATTGACTGATAAACAGTGTAAGTGTGTCCCGTGTGATATCTGGGAGACACACTGACAGAACAGTCTGCGAACACTCCAGTTTAATCGGACGTCCTGTATTAAACCCGGGGACTCTGGGTCTGGGGCAGCTGCTGGCTGCTGGGGGAAATTCCACAGAATGGCCTGTCCAGCTAGGGATGGCAGGCTGGGTCCTCCCTGGGCCTGGCCCCAGGATGGGTGGGCCTGTCAGGGCTACTCCGGGAGGGCCCCTACCCCCCCCCCCCGGAGGTGCTAACTGGGAGCCGGGGAGGGGGGGAGGGGCACGGGGACTCACCGCAGTCGCGTCAGGACGTCCAGCAGCTGCAGCCCTGGGAAGGGACAAGCGAATCAGCGGCACGTGGGACGCCTTCCCCTCCGCCCTTTCCCCGGACTCACTCCCACCACCCACTGTGCCCAGCTTGTGGAGCAGGAGGGGAACCCGCTCCCTCGGGTCGCTGGAGGCATGGGGCTCTGGGAAGACCTCACTGGACACACGTGGTGCCCGGGGAACAGTCATGCCACAGCCAGCAGGGCCAGGCCTGGACATCAGCCAGCCGACCCACCTCTCTCCACGCGGCAGCCTTGCACCAGGATCCCCCCAGCGCTACCGTCCAGGGGTCCTGAGGCCCTGCGTCCACTGAAGGAGCGGGAGGCAGGAGGCTTCCCAGGCCCGAGCGGAGCCCGCCCCAGGGCCCTGGAGAGGGGCGAGGGGCCCCGTCCCCGAAGCGGGCAGCGCGGGCGCGTGGCCAGGGCGCGGCGCAGAGGCCAGTTACCGATGAATTCGCTGCGCAGCTGGGCGCGGGCGCGGACGTCCTCGGGGCCGAGGATGATGGCGTTGACCACGCTGAGCAGGGTGGCCACGTAGGGCACGTTGTCGCTGTCCGAGAGCTCGCTCATGATGACGCTGAAGCGGTACCGCTGGCCGCACACCATCTGCGGGGGCCGGCAGGGGTCAGCATGCCCCGGGCTCTGGCCCGGCCCCCGCCACAAGTGGCTCACCTTGTAATGGTCCAGGGCGTCCAGGGTCAGGGCGTGGCCCTCGGGTGAGTAGATGCACAGGGCGGCCAGCAGCTCGAACACCTGCTTCTTGACCATCACGTTGGACGTGTCCAGAGCTGCCGGGCGTAGGGGCCTCTCAGCGGGGCTCGGGGCCCCCTCCTCCCGGTCCTGCCCTCCCCATGCCTGCATCCGCTGCCTGGCCCAGGCTCCCGCCCTGTGGCTGCCAACCTGCTGGGCTGGCAGAGGCCAGGGCCCACCGCCCACATCAGGCACTGGTCTCTGGACATGCTGGTCGCCCCCAGGACCCCCGGAAGGGGTGTGGAGGCAGGCGCGGCCCCAGTCACTGGGGTCCTACTCCCGATGGCCCTCAGGTCTAAGTTGCGGCCCACACTGGCGTCCTCCAAGCACTGAGCCCATGCTTTCTCCAAGCTTACAGCAACCGCGTTTACGGCTGGCAGCCCGCAAAGCCTCCCTGTCCCTGTGGGCCCCTGCCTCCCACCATGCTCCGGGGCTGGGGAAGCCCTGGGGGTGTCTCCTGGCTGAACCTGCTGAGACTGAGGCACAAAGGACCCTGCAGACGGTGGCGGCGGGGCCTGGGCCGGGCGGTTTCTGGTTCACTCACCCACGTGGGCCCTGCCAGCCTCGGAGCCCCAGGGGTCAGTGGGGGCAGCCCAGCCCGGCGGGCAGAGCATGCAGTGACCACTGTCCACCAAGGGCCGCCTGGGGTGCCCCCAGGTTGGGGACTAAGTCTAGCCACAGCCTGGGGAGACTCCTAAAATCGGTGACAGTGAGCCAGAGCTCAGAGGGTGAGCAGAACTCGGCAGGCACACAGGGGCCCCACAGCCTGAGTGGGGAAGGAGGCGCCCCCCGGAGGCCAGTGCAGAGGCGGGCATGGCGGTGGAGAATGATGCCAGCAGTGGCCCAGACCTGAGGAGCTGAGCTCCAGCTGCGGCCGAGGAGCTGGAAACCAGGCAGAGTGGAGGGGGGCTCTCAGATGGACATGTGTTTCTGATCCACATGACTCCGACTGCAACGGTGTGGACCAGGCCCTCAAGGCCAGAGAAACTTCAGGCTGGGGCACAGCCTGGACTAGCACCGGGCTGGGCGGAAACGCAGGGGCAGTCACAGAGCAGAGCGGGCGACCAGGTGCAGCTGGCGGAGGATCACGCTGCAGTGTCCTGGCTTCAGAGCTGGCGGCCCGCCCCTCCCACCCTGCGCGCGCGCCCGGGCCTCACCCAGGGAGAGCTGGCGCACGTAGGCCTGGTTGCTGAGAATGTACTGGATGCCCTCCTGGGAGTTCATGACGGCGCGCACGCAGCTGACGCACGTGAGCTGCAGCAGGGCGTCGGCGATGCGCGCCACGCCGCGGCCTGACAGGCGCGCCAGGGCCTCCAGGAGCAGGTCCAGGCCGCTCTGCTCCAGGAACTGCACCATCCAGCCGCCGTCGCTGCCCTCCAGCCGCTTGCGCAGCCCCGAGTAGTTGGCCACGGAGGGCACCTGCAGCAGCCGGACGCAGAGCTCGGGCCCGGCGCTCTCCAGGTTGGCCTCCGTGGGGTCCGAGTCCTGCGGCCCCAGCTTCTCCTTCAGCGCCGCCCACTTGCGCTGCGCGCCCTCCTTCACCGACATCTTGCCCAACTGCAGGCGGGAAGAGACGGCTGTGAGCCCGGGGCCGAGAGGGCACCCGCGGCCCAGGGAGGCGGGGGCAGCCAGTGTCCCTTGCTCCGTGTCTCCACCTCCCGACAGAGGACTCGCCTGCTGATGCCCGGGGGACCCGCTGTGCTGGCAATCCCTCATCCCGCCAGGCCTCCTGCTCCCCACAGGCGTCCCCTGTGCCAAGCGCCTCTTACCCCCATCCCTGTCTCGGTTGTCATAGCAACCAAGGAGGCCGCACCCCTGCCCTCACGGTAGGCACCAAGACCCTAGGAGGCCTCACTGGCAGGAAGGCCAAGGCTCCCGAGGTGCTCAGGCAGCAGAAATGGTGTCTCTGGGGCTCCTTCACCTCGGCCCCAGGGCACTCCCCTGCCCAGTGGGCAGGCTCAGATGCGGATGATGGGGGGGGGAGGGCGGGGACAATTCCACACCTGGAGCATTTCCAGACTGCCCACGGCACCAGGAATGTGGCTGGCTCCAGGGTCACGTGCAAGGCCCACTCATTCCAGGCACGACCAGGGAGCTTTGGGGAGCAGCCCTGCCAGGCCCCAGCTTCTGTGGGCTTCACTTTGTCAGTCAGTGTGCAGGGGGCAGGGACCAGCGTCCCCCAGGCCCGAGGCTCTCGGACACTGACCTGGATTCAGCTACAGGAAGTCTGATGACTGCCCAGAGGGTCGGGGGTGGCCCAGGTCAGGACATTCCCAAACACTCCATTCTCAGAGCAGAAGAGTGGGACTGGAGGGGAGTCTCTCTGTGTGATCAGTATAACTGGTTGAGTCCCTCTCCTGGGGCCCAGGGCTGTGATGTGGGCCGCAACCCGAGCCCTGGGACTGGCCCAGAGGGTCAGAGGTAGCCCAGGCTCTTCTATGACCATGTATGGTCTTGTATTTAGCATGTGAGCGGGGCAGTGTGGAGCTCCTGGGCTGGAGGCCCAAGGGGCAGGGCACAGTGACACCACTGCGCCTCATGCCGGGGGGCCTCATGCTGGCACTGCCC
Organism: Litocranius walleri; assembly: GCA_006410535.1. Lineage (NCBI taxonomy): Eukaryota > Metazoa > Chordata > Mammalia > Artiodactyla > Bovidae > Litocranius > Litocranius walleri. The sequence continues at coordinate 3,540,474 of SJYG01000171.1, read as the reverse complement.
ACCCTGACCCCTGACCTCCCACCACCCAGAGGGGGCACGGTACACCCTCCACTTCACAGGAGGGAAATGGAGGTGGCACCCAGGGAAGCAGGGTCACTCATGTGCCCAGAGTCCCAGAGATGGAAATGGCAGAGCGAGGCTGGCCCCCAGAAGGTGGCTGGGGGCCCTTGAGAGGCTGGCGCCCACTGTGCATCACCCTAGAGGCTGCTGGCTCTGGCCAGTTACAAGGAGACCCCGGGGGCCAACTGGGGCCCCGAGTGAGACAGGCTGAGGGCCACGGCCCAGGCGCCTGTGCTGGGCAGGGCTCAGGGCCCCAGCACTCGCTGTTCACTCCTGGAGGCCCTCCCCCCACCCCACCTGGGTGAGGGTCTTGGGTGTCCTCCCCTGTGGATTAGGAGACAGACGGGCCCCTGGGCCAGGCAGCTGATGTTTGTCAAATGGGAGCAGAACTGAAGTTTTGCCCTCAGTTCGACGTGAATGACGCCTGTTTCCCTTCCTCCATTGATATGGAGGGATGAGCTAGCAGAGGGGAATCTGCCGCAGCAAAAATAGACGTGAGGCTTTTCTTAAACAGAAATGAGGCTTCCTGATAGACAAGGGAAATAAGGAGACAGTGGACAGGCTGGGCGAAAGCCTAAGCAGGCCTGAGAGTTTAGAGATCTTAGTTACTCTCTAACTGTTGCCACTGGCATGAAGCCCTCGCAAGTAGCCTTGTCCTTAGCAGAGTTGATCTCTCTCTGGCTTCACGCCAGCTGCTCTGTCTCAGGCACTATCCTCCCCTCCCCTCTCTTGCTGTTGTTGCTTTAGTTTCTGACTCTTTGCAGTCCAGGGACTGTAGCCCGCCCGGCTCCCCCATCCCTGGAATTCTCCAGGTGAAAATACTGGAGTGGGTTGCCACTTCCTTCTCCAAGGGATCTTCCTGACCCAGGAATTGAACCCCGGTCTCCTGCCTTGGCAGGTGGGCTCTTTATCACTGAGCCACCAGGGAAGCCCCCCACTTGTAGCATTCTACATTTCAAAAAGAAGATCAGGAGTCAGTAACTTCAGGGACACCAGACTTGGTGATGTCAGCTGAGTTGCCTGATGGCAGCTGCGACCACTTTGAAACTTTGCAAAAGGAAGAGAAAAGGAAAAAAAAAGGCAAGCCCTTCATAAGGTCATGAAGCCTCTCCCTCTCCCAAGGCGGGCAGCATTCCTGGGGCACTAGCCTCCGGTCTCCCTCTTGCCTGGCAAATGGTAAAGCCGCCCGTTTCTCTCCACCAAACTCTGTTTCCGTATTCTATTAGGCATTGGTGGACAGGGAGCCAAGATTTTGGCAACACCTGAGTTTCCGGAGCCTCCCCCCATCCCCCTGGGGGGCCTCCTGGCAGTTCAGCAGCCCCTCCTCTGTCTGCAGGGGTCCCCCCATCCCTCATCCTCCTCCCTGCCCTGCAGGACCCCTGGGTCCTCCCAGGAGGCAGACTGGCTGGGGTGGGGCTGGGGGGTC
>SJYG01000171.1:3498162-3538091 GCA_006410535.1 Litocranius walleri | reverse complement strand
GGGTGGGGGTGGGGGGGTGGGGGCATGTGGGGTGTCCCCAGGGGCCCCTGTGGCCTGAGCCCTGTACGGGACCTGGCCCGCCCCATGACTGCAAGGTTTAACCCACCCTCCAGGCCCCCAGGTACTCACCCAGACACGCAGGACCTTCCGGCTGCCTGTGCCCACCCAGGCTGGGCCCTGCCTGGGGCTGCCCCCCACACTCCCCTGGCTTCTCATCGCTGCTGCCCACCGACCTGCCCAGCTGCCCCTCTCAGGCACCTTGCAGTGTGGGGGAGGGGCACTCCCACCAGCACCGTGAAGAGCCTGGTGGACGGACAGACAGATCTCCGCACACACTGCCACTGGCTGTGGGTGCTGCTGCTTAAGGAGCACCCAGAGCTGACCCTCCCTTCCTGCCCCCGCCTCCCCTGGCCCGAGGCCCCGGCTGCCTGGCACAGGCTGGGCAGACACAGCGGAACTCTCCCAGGCCAGCACTCTGGCATCCAAGTGTGTCTCCAGCCAAGAGCCCCAGGGGTCCCCTGACACGGAGAAACAAGCTCCCAGAGGCCACCAGCTCACCAGAGCTGCCCAGGATTCCCCACACACCCCTAACTCCCGGGGCCACAGGCTCACTGCCCCAAAAGACCCCCACAGGGGAGCCTCTGGGTCTGAGGTGGGGGGGAGCCCAGCTGGTGACCATCCCGGTCTGCCCACCTGTCTGCCTGACCCTAGGCCCTGTGGTCCTGCAGCCACACCGCCCCCCCGCCCATGCACTGAGCCAGTCAGAGAGGGTGCAAGGGCCCCACTGGCTGCAGCCCACACCGCCCAGCGAGCACGGGGCGTCCAGCTAGGCAGCGGGCTCAGCTAGGGCCCCGAGGCTGAGGGGCGACTTTTCTCCCTCTGTGAGGCCTGCCAGGCTGGCAGCCTCGTCCAGGGTCCACCTGATCAGGCCCCAGGCCAAGGACATCTTCCTAGAAACATCCCAACCACTTTTCAGGATAAAGAGTGAATATATAAATGGAGCTCAGCCAGACCATATACAGAGCTCTGACCCACAACAGCAGCCACCAGACCAGAACCACCAGCACCCCCACAGGACGCAGCCCACTTCCTGTGGGCCAGACCTGCAGACGTCAGACTGCTATCTCCGGCGACAGCCCCGGAAGCCCTACGAAGGCCCTGGGACGTCCCCCACCACGGCACCGGCTTCATCAGGAACCCACAGCTTCCTGGGCTTTGTCCTCGCTTCCCACTGAGGACCGAGCAGAGAAAGCTGGACGGGACAGGACATCGCCCAGCCACCGCATGGGGGCCCTCATCTCCTTGGCCGTGCAGCCCCCCCAGCCCCCAGCAGGCCCCGGGAAGCCCCATCCTGTAAAGAAGCTTTCTGTACACAGAAAACAGTTTAACGTAGTAATACGTGTTACATAGTCAAGGGTGTGTAGGCAGCGCTCTGTGTATAGTAAGCACACGGCGGCGATTCCCTGGCTGCTGCAATTGGGAATAAACAGCTTTGCCTGTTCCATTCTGGGTGGTGACTGAGCATCTCTGCAGGGGACACTGGAGGGACTCAAGGAGGGAACCAACGTTTGCGGCTCTCAGGAGCACAGGCTGTGGGCGACAGCTCTTGGGGACAACGCAGGGACCCTGCGTGGGAGGCAGTGAGCCAGAAGGCGGGCTGCAGCAGGTTTTCATACTGAAACTGGGCCTGGCGGGCAGCGGGCGAGCGCGCAGAGCCCTCCCGGCTGTGGTCTTTCAGTCCGTGGTTGCCCGGCTCTCAGCCCCGGCCTGCCCTGTCCACGGGCTCAGCGCCCACCCTGCAGCCAGGCCGGGCGCAGAGACCAGGGCTCCGAGGCACGGGACCCGAGGGGCGGGGCCGAAGCCCACAGGGGGCGGGGACTAGGGGCGGAGCCTCGGCTGTGCTCTGGGCGGGGCCCCGAGCTCTGGAAAGCGTTCCCAGCCTCAGGGCTCCCTCAGGCGAGGGGCGTGGCCAGCCCGCCAAGGGCAGGGCCTGAGCAGGAATTTGGAATCTGCACCGCAGGCGGAAAAAGTCCGGGGCTCCCAGGGTCCCAAGTTCAAGACGCTCAGGCCAGACCCTGTACCTTGGGCATCTGAAAGGTCCGGTGCTTCAGCGCCTCTTCTGTCCTCCACGCAGACCACCCCACCCCGTACCGAAACTACAGCGGACAAAGGGAAGGGCCCTTTGCAAGGGAAGCCCCCGAGGCTCCGACATTCGTGGGACGTTGCCCATAGATCCTTAGCGTTCATCTTTCTTCTTCCGTTAACGTGGGATGTCCTCTGGGAAGGGGTCATGCCTTCCCCTTCCGACCGGGGCTCTGGAAGATAGGGTCTCCCTCTGAGCTTTCCCAGGGTCCGCTCGCTGATCTGGGTGTCCTGCTCACCGGCATCACCCAGCCCACACAGGTGCCACCTCCTCAGACACCCATCTGGCTCCCCTGCACATGGCCAGCCTGGCACGGTGATGCTGGCCCCTCCACCTGGGTGCCCTCATACCTGGGCAGTGGTGCTGACTGACAGGAAGCCATCACCTCTGCCTACAATAATCAAACTGTGTGTGTGTGTAGCAGGGGGCAGGGTCAAAGTTGGCCTCCCAGATCCCCGAGACCAGCCCCTGCAGATGGAGAAGCTGAGCCGGGCAGACACTGGGCTGTATCCTGGACACACACTAAGCTGCGACCAGGAGGCCCTGGAGGGGTCCAGGGCCCACCGAGCTTTCAGCAGCCTGGTGGGTGGGCGGCTCAGCCATGGGACTGAGCCTGTCACCTTGTGGAAGTGGCTGAGCTCTTCTGTTCCGCAGTCCCTGTTGGTGAGGGGTGCAGGCTGAGGGGTCTGGGGCCGGGGACTAGGGCTAAGGAAGGCACTTGTGACGGTCAACGGTTGCTAGCAGCTGGGGAGACAGCTTGGGGCAGCCCTGCTGGCATCAGCACTGAGCTGGGGTGCTTCTGGGCCCAGAGCCAGCAAGGCTGGGGGCGGGGCGCACAGAGTGAGCTCGTCTCCCCCGGGGTGGGCGGTAAACCGGCAGGAGCGGGGTTCCGGAACTGGGAGGCAGGGGCTGCCACACAATATTTTTAGCTCCTACAAAACCAAAATTTTTCCACTGCCTGGCAACTCTTGGATTACATTCCTGGCAGCTCCCTGGAGCTCAGGGGCAGCCCAGGCCCTTCCTGGTGGAAGGGGGAGCTGAGGCTGCCCTGCCGTGACTTCCTGTCTCCCTCCTTTCCAGAATCTCGGCTTCTCTGTGTCATCCCACCAGGCCCCGAGCCCTCTGGGGATCTCGACTGACTTGTGTGGGTCACCTGGTTTGGGCTCATCCCAGGTAGGGGTCTTGCAGACAGGGTCCTCGGGGAGGTGACTGAGTGTCCGCCCACCGCCCACCCGTGCTTGGGTGGAGTCCACAGGGCCTCAGGCACTCAGGGTCCCATGGTTCCCTGGTCCATCACCTGTCCACACAACCCTCCTGCCCACCGCCACCTACGTCTCCAAGATGGGGTGCAAGGCCTCTGCCTCCCAAGCCTCACTGCGTGTGAGGAGGCTGGCCGGCCACCGTGGCACCCAGCAGCAGGAGAGAGGGGCCGGGGAGGCGGGTGGGCACCAAGACATCCAGGGCAGCGCCGAACCACGAAACAGACGACCACCAGGAGGCTGGTTGCCCTGTGTGGGATTCCAACCACGTGAAATGGGGTGTCACACAGGAAACAAGCCAGACACAGAGAGGCTGCATCCAGGGGGAATGTGGTCATTTCACAATGAGAACAGGAGCCTGCAAGCACAGTGACAGGAGGGGGGGCCAGAGGCATCTCACAGGGATATCTGGGCTCTGAGCGGGTCTGTCCCCAGCTTGGTCACTAGGGGTGAAAGGGCAGAGCCAGGAGCCGGGTTGGCACCCAGCAGCAGGAGAGAGGGGCCGGGGAGGCGGGTGGGCACCAAGACATCCAGGGCAGCGCCGAACCACGAAACAGACGACCACCAGGAGGCTGGTTGCCCTGTGTGGGATTCCAACCACGTGAAATGGGGTGTCACACAGGAAACAAGCCAGACACAGAGAGGCTGCATCCAGGGGGAATGTGGTCATTTCACAATGAGAACAGGAGCCTGCAAGCACAGTGACAGGAGGGGGGGCCAGAGGCATCTCACAGGGATATCTGGGCTCTGAGCGGGTCTGTCCCCAGCTTGGTCACTAGGGGTGAAAGGGCAGAGCCAGGAGCCGGGTCTCCTGCGCTGTGAGTGGAGGAGCGGGGCCTGGGCGGGCTGCACCAGCAGTCAGGGGAGCCAGGCTGGGGCTCGGTCCCTGGTGCCCCAGGACCTGGGTCAGGTTGGGTGGTGACAGACACAGACCTCTCTGGACCCCACCGTCCTCGTTAGGAGCAGGAGTTGGCGGGGCCCCGCAGGGCGCTCCTGGTAGGGGACTGACTCGACGGGAAACACTTGCCACTGGAGGCGAAGGGTGGTGCCGCCCCTGCGCTGGGCGCACTGGGAGGAGGGTCTACCCTGCGCTGGGCACGGTGGGTGCTGGGCTTTGGGGAATGGGCTTGAGGGGGTCTGGGAGTCCCCCTCCCCCAGGATGAGCCGGCTCGGGTTTGGGTGCAGGGAGAGAACAGGAAGGGCGGAGGTGCCCGTGCCAGGAAGCCCAGCTTTCGCTTCCACCTGCCCCACGGGCTCGCAGGGGCCAAGTCTGTCCTCGCTTTCTACTGTCACCCCCTCTCCGGGCTCAGCACTCCAGGTGCACAAGCTGGGCTGACAGGGAGAGGTCTGGCCGCCCCTGCCAGTCTCGGGTTCTGATCAAGCTTCTGGGGGCCTGAGGCTGGAAGGGCGGGGAGCGGCTCGGGGACCAATGGGCACAGTGGCCACCACTGCCACCCCCTATCGCCGAGTCAGCGGCGGCACTCGAGGGAAGTGATGTGCGCAGGCCGGCGGTTAGAGGGTGAGGAACGAGGGGCAAGGTGTCTGGCCACAGCGCCCACCTGCAGGCTCTGCTGGGCTGCATGCAGACCCGGGGCTCGCCGCCAGCGTCCGCTCTGCCCGGGTTCTCTCCCCGAAGAGCAGACACAGCCCAGGGCAGGAAGCGTAGGGTCTCTCCCCTGGCCCCTGCACCCTGCAGGAAAGGCCACTCAGGGACGATCCGCAGAGTTGGGTAAAGGAGGGGACAGGCCAGCTTCAGTCTCTGACCACCCTGTGCCTGTCTGGGAGTCTCAGGGTTGAAGGCCACCCACTGCCTGCCCCAGGGGTCCCCCCAGCCGCAGCCCGCCTGTCCTGTGTGCCCGGTCCAGGCTGCCTGCCCAGAGAAGGGAGAACAAAGCAGCAGACTGGGGAGGGAAGAGGGCCCAGCCTGCAGAGCCTGGCACTGCCAGGGGCTGCGGCCAGGGCTGGGGGCAGGGGACAGCTCAGGTTCCAGCTGAGACCAGGCTCTGCTGCGGACCAGCTATGTCCCTTGGACACGGACCTCTGGCCCTGACTCCTGTCTTTACCCAGGGACAAGCAGGTTGATGCCACCCCTGCCCCTCAATCTGCCAACAGATCCGTGGATGCCAGCTGCAAAGCAGGCCCACCACTGCCAGAAAGCACAGGCCCCTGCCCATTGATGCCTCCTCAGCCAGCTCACTTGGCGACGCTGAGCAGGAGGGTCACCGCCTTCCAGGGCCCCACTCAGCACTCCTGGGCCTCCCAACCCACACGGCGGTGCCAGCAGCCCGACCAGACTGGGCGAGCAGGATCCTGAGTGCTGGGCATGAGACGCTGCACGCTGCTCTTTGCCAGGCACCAAGGGCCAGGTCCAGCTTGGACTTGGTTTTCACATCTGTAAAATGGCCAGGATGCTGTCCAGGGACCTGGGTTGGCTAAGCCACTGCCGCCTGCACAGGGCCGGGCCTGCCTGGCCAGCTCCCTCTCTCCTCTCAGAGGTGACTGCCCAGGTCCTGGCCGTGCCTCCATCACTGCCACCTCCATCTGGACAGCCTGGTCCTGCCCCCGGGGAACAGCCCGGAAGCACAGGGGCTGGGTGGGGAGCATGGGTGTCCCCAAAGTGGGCAGCAGCTGATCTGGGCACCCCAGGTTGGTGCTCTCAGGCCATTCACACTAGTGCACGTGGAGGGGCAGAGCCAGGCGGGAAAGGGGGATGGCCAGCGTCCCCCACGCCCCCCGCCCCAGGGGCCAGGGAAAGAGCAGATGTCTGCTTACTCGGTCCTCAGACAGCTCAGGGGGCCCCTCCACACGTGCCTGCCCCCATCCCCACTCCTAGGAGGGTCTGCTGCCTCGAAGAACATGTGGCTCCTAGCGTCCAGCGCCACCATTTGTCTGCAAGGGCTGCTGGGCTCTGGAGTCACACAAGGGAGTGGCCCGAGGGTGGGCCAGCACCTGCCCTCCACTGCAGGCCCAGGGGCAGGGCGCGCTGCTCAGCCAGGAAGAAGCTCCCAGCTCCCGGAGCACTGCTGGCGGGACCCTGAGGTGGCTGCACGCACGTGCTTGCTGTTCCTGGGGGACTGCGGGGGTGACGAGGGGCAGGGGGACAGCCCAGCCTCCAGGTGCTGGATCCCTGGGCTGCCCACTTCTCTCCCGCTCGGGGCAGTGCTTTCCTTTCCCCATGCCCAGCATGGTGAACACCGTGCTCCAGCCCCTGTAGAGGCTGGTGCACACAGTAGGGGCTTTATTGGCACCTCTCTTTCCAGGATGGCGGGCACTGATCCCGTCAACAAACCACCCCGTCTTGGTCTCCTCTTCCGTGAAACACAACTGACCGTCACCTGGGGGCGTGGCAGTCAGAGCAGGTGGGGATGTTCAGGCCAGCTCACGGACACCTCTCCTCCATTCATTCGGCCCACAGACCCTCGGGCCGTGGCGGGGACTCCACCTCTGGTTTCCCCCTCTGTCCACCATCACAAGCCAGGGGCTCGAGCCCACCTCTGGGCACAGTGCTGCCGGGTCCAGGCCAGGCCAGCTAGCCATGCCGCAAGCGGGGCCATGCCCCTCTCAACGCCCAGGATCCATCCCTCCCTCCCGCCACCTTCATGAACCAGCTCACTTCTCCAACCTGGGAGACAACTGCACTTTGACGAAAGGCAAACGGAGTCTATTCAGGGCACAGCTTCCCGGCCCGGTTTAAGGGGGAGGTGTGTGCAATTAGCTCCGACAGCCCATCAGCGCCTCCACGCAGTGGGGGCCTCACCTGGTGGTTAACTCTCTGTCATTAAGGAGCAGAGCCTTTGGGGGACTGGCCACCTGCGTTGGTCACGGGAGGGCAGCCCCACCGGTCACCTGGGTTCACACCAGCACCCCCTCCACCCACACCTGCCCTAATGACCTGTCAGCTCCAAGCTGGGCACTGGCAGCTCCTGGGATGGTGGACCTAGGCAGTGGTCGGAAGGGGCCGACGGTACCAAGTGGGCTTTGAGCAGAAAGTTGGTGCTGGGCTGGAGAGGCGTGAGTGGGAACGGTGTGAGGTCTCAGACTCCAGACTGGGGCCCAAGGCCCTGGCAGCGGCTGCAGAAGGGTGGCAGCATGCACGCCACCCCCGTGCCCCCTCCCCTGCCCTGGGCAGCCATGCCAGGGAGTCTAGGGCTTTGCTCCGGGTCCCCAACTCCTCCACTGCTGGGCAACACAGGAGGTCCAGGCCTGAGCCACTGTCCCCACTCTGCGGGTGAAGATAGGGAAACTGAGGCCCGAGAAGGCCAGAGTCCTGGCCGGTTTCCATTGCCAGGGGGAGAAGGGGGAAGGGCTGGTGGGGAGGGGACTTCCCACACCCGATCCTGCATGGGTGTGCCCGACCTCTGGTCTTGTTCCTGATTCCTGGCTGGGGCAAGAGCTTGGCCATGACAGGGCCTCTGACTCCTGGTGTGTCCGGCTGGGGAGGGGCAGCCTGGGGTCTCAGGGCTCAGAAGGTCACAGCGGGGGTGGGGGGCGGCACAGATTCCCTCCTGAGGTTGTGGTCACTCCCCAGGTTCTTCCCCAGGAAAGGGGTCCCAGGGTGAGGCTGGAGGAGCAGGGGCTAGACTGCCAGCCCTAATCTGGAGAACGGTGGGCAGGGCCGGGGGATAAATCCCCTAAGTCCTGCCTGAGGGGTGCTCAGGACCCCTGCGCCCACCTGCTCCCCGGCACCTACAGACCCAGCAGCTCAGATGGGGCCGCAGGCCGCCGCAGGCCACCACGTGCCCTGGGTCACCGGGTCGGCGGTCGCGAAAATGAAGTTTATTTTCCTAACTGTGGCTGATTCACGGTCAGGATGTGGCAGCCGCAAGGCGGGGGAAACCTGCCGGCACTGGATAGGGCGGCGGCCCGGCCGGCCCTCGGCCCACCGCTCGCGGTTAGCGCGCGCTCGGGCGGCGGGGCCGGCAGTCTGGGGCGGGGCGGGAGCCGACGGGGCCGGGGCGGCGCGGGATCCCCGCCCGGGAGCCGGGACCCAGCTGCCACCCGGGCTGCACACGCCGCTACCCCAACTCCGCTCCCGAGCCGCAAGCGCCCCACGGCCCCGACTCAGTCTCCCCGCGGCTCCCGGCCGGCCCAGAGGGCGCGGACTTACCGGACAGGGACGGCGGCCGAGGGCGGGGATGGGGTCTGCGTTTGGTCCGGATCGGATAAGGGGGCCGCGGGCTGCCGGCCCACCTTGCGGCTCCGCACGGCTCGTGCTCGGGCTGGGACTCAGGCTCCGAGCGGCGCGCGGGAGGAAGAGGAGGCGCCGCCCAGCCCCGCCCAGCCCCTCCCGCTGGCGGCCACGTGGGGAGCGGGCGCGGGCCGGGGGCGGAGTCTACTGGGGGTGCTCCTAGAGAGGCCCCGCCCACCGCTGCCCCCCGAGGGGGGCGCCCAGGGATTCTCCCAAGCCCGTAAATACCCGCGCCACCTCCGCCAGGCTCGGTCTGTTCCCGGGCCTCCCAGTTTCTCTCCTGCCGCGCGGGGGTGGCACTGGGGGGTGGGACACATGGAGTGGGAAGTGGGGGTCCCGGGAAAGCTCTGGAAGAGGACCCCCCCCTCAGCCCTCTCTGTCCACCCCCCTCCCTGGGCTCCACTGCTCCGCCCCCTCCCACAAACCTCCTGCAGGCCCACCTCGCCCTGGCAGCGCGCCAGGTAACCGGCTCACCCACTGAGGCTTCCTGTCAAAGCCTGGCTCCCGGGCCATGCTCGCTGAACCCCGCATGGGAGCCCCCTTGGGCCAGGTGACCCCGCGAGCTGATGCCTGGGGTCCCCTCATGGGGCTTGGTCTTCTGGAATCCAGAGCATCCCCATCGGAGGGGGGGGGCAGCCCGGAACCTGGTCCCTGGTCCCCAGCAGAGATGTGGTCTGAGTGGTCTCTGGGCCTGGACGCTGCTGGCTGCAGGCAGCAGGCCTGAGTGCCGCCCCCTCTTTCTGTCCTGCCTCATCACTCCTACAGACTAGGGGAGGCCGAGGGGGGATGTTAACTTCGTCAAGAGGCCCTAACGGCCCAGCAGGAGGCCAGCCCGTGGGGGAGAGGCAGGCGTGCCTTCAGCCCCCAGCCTGGTGGGGGAGACACCACCCTGACCCCAGGGTCCTGCACTGGCAGGGCCTGTCCTGAATTGCTGAGCTGTAGTTCCCCATCTGTTAAAGAGATGGACAGTTCAGCCGAAAGGTTACTGGGTGATATGAGCACAGTGGGTGAAATGTCTGACGGCTTTGGCTTACCAAATCTCCCCAGAGACCTGCCGCCTTCGGACGCTGGGGGAGTGGGGCTGGGGGCTGAGGGCTCACAGCGGGTAGGCAGCTGGGAGCAGACCCTTCAGATCGGGGTCCAGGTGGCTTCACAGCCTTTCTCTTCTCCCTGGGGCCAAGCACACACCCCTTGGTGCCCAGCGCGCCCCTGCGGGGGCAGGGCTGAGACTGGCGGACGCAGCCCCTGCCGTTCAGCGGCCTCAGCCCCTGGAGTCTCCTTGGCTCGGCCCTGGTGTGGGAGCAGCCTCTGGCAGCAGGCCAGTGTGAAATGAGCCCTGGGCGTGCCAGGTGAGCCACCAAGTAGGGCGCAGTGGCTCCTGGACGCCATCCCGCCAGGGACCTACGTGTGCACCGGGACTGCCGTTCTTGGAATGCGCGAGTCCTGACGTGCTGCTGCCTGGAGGGCTGGCTGGCACCCCCGCCTGGCGCCCCGGCCCTCTCCTCGGCCTCCGGAAGCTTTCCCAGCTCCCCTGAGCTGGGTTTCCGGTCTCTCCATTGCTCCCTAGGATCCAGCAGTTGGCCCCTCCTGGGGGAGTGGGGGGGTGGTTGGCACTAGTCACTGACTCATCAGTCTCCCAGCCTGGCGCCTGGCTGTAGCCAGCTGTGGTCAGTGGGTGTGTCTGTGGATCCAGAGGACAGAGGAGGGCAGAGGAGGATGGTGGGGAGTGACCTTCCAGCCTTCAGGCTGGGCTAGGGAGGGTGACCCAGCTGTGAGACCAGTGCTGAGCAGGGGTGTGTCCCGCGCCCCAGATCCCCAACTCTTGCCCAACTGGGGCGGGGAGCAGGCAGAGTCCTGAACCTCCCTCTCAGAGGCCGAAGAGGGAAGCCTGGCATTAGCTGGGAATCTGCGGTTCGGCCACCAAGTCATCCACTCATTACGCCCCTCCACTTATCCATCCTCCATCCATCCGTCTGTCCACTTACCCACCCACTCATCCATCCAGGACTAGGTCTTCCTGGTGAGCAAAAATGGTGGGACCAGCCCTGCTCCAGAGGGGCCGTGGCACCCCGGGGAGCTGCTCTGCCTCTGGTCCTGCTGGCCGGGGCCTGGCCACTCTGCTCGTCTCCAGGAAAGCCCGCTCTGGCGGGGCAGCGGCGGGGCTCTGGCCCTGGGTCCGCTTCTGCCCCTGCCTCTGCCTTAGCCCCTTTCTTCTGTAGCCTGGCAGCTCTGGCTGCTGTAACTTCAACACCCTCTCATGGCAGGAGGTGGACGTCCTCTCATGCAGGAGGATGGACCAGGGCCCATCCCTGGTCTGGGGAGGGGACGGGGGGCCCCAGTGGGATGGTGGGCTGGGTGGTCAGTCAGAGGCTCTGGTAGGTCAGTGATTTCTAGCCTCTTCCTTTGAGAGTCACTCACACAGTCAGGAGATTTTCATCATTTGCTGATTCTGCATTTGGGAACTTGCCTACTCGCTACAATCTATTTGTAACCCTAAAATCAGTACTTGTCTCGCAATCATTTGCTGATATATGTAGACCAGCAGAATTTCTGAGTCTGCAGCTGAGGTCAGAAGGAGCCACTCTGGGCTTTCTTGTTCAATCTCACGCTGCAAACACGGCCAGTTTAGCACTCAGTTTTCCACAGTTTTGTGCTTTTAGGGGGAGACAGTCCTATTTCAAGTGGCCCTAGTCTAGCCCTAAAGGCACCCAGTGTCCCTAAAAGCGCAGGAAGGCTGGGTGTGCTTAACAGAGAAAACACGTGTGTTTGAGGAGTTTGCTGTCCATGTGAGTTTCAGGGCAGAAGGCAATGGCATCCCACTCCAGTACTCTTGCCTGGCAAATCCCATGGATGGAGGAGCCTGGTGGGCTGCCGTCCATGGGGTCACGAAGAGTCAGACACGACTGAGCGACTTCACTTTCACATTTCACTTTCATGCACTGGAGAAGGAAATGGCAACCCACTCCAGGGTTCTTGCCTGGAGAATTTCAGGGGCGGCAGAGCCTGGTGGGCTGCCGTCTATGGGGTTGCACAGAGTTGGACACGACTGAAGTGACTCAGCAGCAGCAGCCTTGGGTTCAGGGCTCCTGAACCAGTAATACAATATGTACCAAATGCGGTGTCTTTGAACAGTAAGGAATACAGAACAAGGTCATGTATTGATGGGCTGTTATTTCAGCCACGTGGTCTGAGGACCCTGACTCTGGGCTCCCCCAAGGAGATGGCTCAGTTCTTGATAGTTCAGTGTTTGTGGTTACTCTACAGACCAGAAGGCAATGGCACCCCACTCCAGTACTCTTGCCTGGCAAATCTCATGGACAGAGGAGCCCGGTGGGCTGCAGTCTATGGGGTCGCGAAGAGTCGGGCACGACTGAGCGGCTGACGCTACAGACCAGACCCACAGCCCTTGCTGCTGCTTTGGCTGCTGGGCTGTCTTTCTCAGAGATTCAGGGCCAAGCCCGGGCCTCACGGGTCGCTGATCCCGGCTGGCCCGCCCCGCTGCAGCCCCCTGCTCGGCCCAGAATAGCTGTCTCCATTTGGCTCCCAGCCATCCTTGAATTAGGCTCTGAGCCTCTCCTCCGTGGAGAAGAATCCGCTGGCATCTGAGCTTTCCCGTGCAGGAAGAGTTTATAGAGCTTATGCGGGGGTTTGGGGGTGAGTGGGTGGAGGAAGGGGCTCCTGTGGCCCCTCTGCCCCCTGGAGGTGCTCTGCTCCCCGAAGGCCCTGGGACACATCTCTGCCCCCGCCCCTCCTGGCCCACCCCCTTGGAGAAGGTCTCCTGACCCTCCTGGCCCACCCCCTTGGCGTCTCCGCCCCTTCTGGCCCACCCCCTTGGGGTCTCCGCCCCTTCTGGCCCACCCCCTTGGGGTCTCCGCCCCTCTTGGCTCACCCCCTTGGGGTCCCCGCCCCACCCCTTGCTCCGCCTCTCCCTGACCCTAGCAGAACTCTCCTTTTTTTTTCCCTCCAGAACAGTGGGGAGGTTTAAGGGTTAAAAATAACCCCAAACCCAAGTATGCTCCTCTGCACCCACCTCTCCTGCCTGCTCAGGGCCAGGTCTAAGACTGGGCTGTGTTTCCCACTCCTGCTCGCTGCCCTCCCCCACGTCCCAGGGAACTCCCCCGCCAGGACGCCTCTGCGGCTCTCTGACTCCAATCCTCCCCACTCTGGAAGGATCACAGTGCTCCCCTCTCCCAGGCACCGTGGACCTCAGCCCTCCGTGACCAGTCCTGTGGGGCAGCCATCGGGCTCCCTGGCTGGACTGTGAGCTCCAGTCGGGGAGTGGCTGCGGCTCAGGGTGTCAGCAGCCCCGATGACCAGGATGTGGGGTGGGAGGTAGGAGTGGGCTCTGGCTCCTCCCCGCGCCGGCCTCGCGCCGGCCTCTGTGGGGCTCCCGCTCCGTGTGGAGCTCCGGACCTGCCAGGCTGTCCGTGCCTGCACAACCGCCATCCCCCTTGAACTCTGCACCCAGCCCTCCTCTCTGTGGCCGCCCAGGGGGCACGCTGTTTCCTTTCATCCATCAGTCCCTGATTACCTTGGCCGCACTTTTGAGATTAACTAGAAATCAAGCTCTAGTGCCGGAACCGGGACCCAGCACCACGGCTCGCACACAGTTCAGCCCTGGCCAGGGTCCCTGCTGACCCCAGCTAACAGAGCCGGGGCCTTTCTGGCTCCTGCCCCCCACCCCCCACCTCGTGTTGGCAGGGAAGTGGCCCTGTCCTCCTGCAGCCGCTGACTCAGGCCCGCGTCATCTGGAAGAGCAGCTGAGAGCGGATGGGCAGGCTCGGTGTGGGCTGGGGGCCTGCGGGGCCTGCGGGCTGGCCCCTGTGCAGCCAGGGTGTGCCTCCCATGGGCCGAATTCCACAGCTCCGGGCCTGTCCCGGCCTGCTGGAAGCCAGGCACATCGCTGCAGACGGTGAGCGGTGGTGTCCAGTGGTCCGGTCCAGGAGCCATGTAGCCGGACGGCCCAGGCCCAGATCTGGTTTCTGCGGCTAAAAAGCTGCCTGGCCTTGGCTGCTCAGAGCTGGGCCACCGACCCTGTTGAGGGGAAAAGCAGTGACATTCCCGCTGGGGGATCCTCTGAGCGGTCCTCTGCCCATGTGCGCCTCTGGCCGTGTCATGAGGTGTGAGTGGGTGCCCTGGCTCAAGTCCAGGAGAGGTGGTGTTGGGCAGCTTCACTGGGGCAGCGACAGTTCCTCCAGACAGGCCAGGCGGTCACGAGGGAGCCCTGAGGCAGCAGTAGATGGTCTCCAGGCTAGACATTTACTACTGGCTCCTGTTTTGTCTATGGGGTCGCGAAGAGTCGGGCACGACTGAGCGGCTGACGCTACAGACCAGACCCACAGCCCTTGCTGCTGCTTTGGCTGCTGGGCTGTCTTTCTCAGAGATTCAGGGCCAAGCCCGGGCCTCACGGGTCGCTGATCCCGGCTGGCCCGCCCCGCTGCAGCCCCCTGCTCGGCCCAGAATAGCTGTCTCCATTTGGCTCCCAGCCATCCTTGAATTAGGCTCTGAGCCTCTCCTCCGTGGAGAAGAATCCGCTGGCATCTGAGCTTTCCCGTGCAGGAAGAGTTTATAGAGCTTATGCGGGGGTTTGGGGGTGAGTGGGTGGAGGAAGGGGCTCCTGTGGCCCCTCTGCCCCCTGGAGGTGCTCTGCTCCCCGAAGGCCCTGGGACACATCTCTGCCCCCGCCCCTCCTGGCCCACCCCCTTGGAGAAGGTCTCCTGACCCTCCTGGCCCACCCCCTTGGCGTCTCCGCCCCTTCTGGCCCACCCCCTTGGGGTCTCCGCCCCTTCTGGCCCACCCCCTTGGGGTCTCCGCCCCTCTTGGCTCACCCCCTTGGGGTCCCCGCCCCACCCCTTGCTCCGCCTCTCCCTGACCCTAGCAGAACTCTCCTTTTTTTTTCCCTCCAGAACAGTGGGGAGGTTTAAGGGTTAAAAATAACCCCAAACCCAAGTATGCTCCTCTGCACCCACCTCTCCTGCCTGCTCAGGGCCAGGTCTAAGACTGGGCTGTGTTTCCCACTCCTGCTCGCTGCCCTCCCCCACGTCCCAGGGAACTCCCCCGCCAGGACGCCTCTGCGGCTCTCTGACTCCAATCCTCCCCACTCTGGAAGGATCACAGTGCTCCCCTCTCCCAGGCACCGTGGACCTCAGCCCTCCGTGACCAGTCCTGTGGGGCAGCCATCGGGCTCCCTGGCTGGACTGTGAGCTCCAGTCGGGGAGTGGCTGCGGCTCAGGGTGTCAGCAGCCCCGATGACCAGGATGTGGGGTGGGAGGTAGGAGTGGGCTCTGGCTCCTCCCCGCGCCGGCCTCGCGCCGGCCTCTGTGGGGCTCCCGCTCCGTGTGGAGCTCCGGACCTGCCAGGCTGTCCGTGCCTGCACAACCGCCATCCCCCTTGAACTCTGCACCCAGCCCTCCTCTCTGTGGCCGCCCAGGGGGCACGCTGTTTCCTTTCATCCATCAGTCCCTGATTACCTTGGCCGCACTTTTGAGATTAACTAGAAATCAAGCTCTAGTGCCGGAACCGGGACCCAGCACCACGGCTCGCACACAGTTCAGCCCTGGCCAGGGTCCCTGCTGACCCCAGCTAACAGAGCCGGGGCCTTTCTGGCTCCTGCCCCCCACCCCCCACCTCGTGTTGGCAGGGAAGTGGCCCTGTCCTCCTGCAGCCGCTGACTCAGGCCCGCGTCATCTGGAAGAGCAGCTGAGAGCGGATGGGCAGGCTCGGTGTGGGCTGGGGGCCTGCGGGGCCTGCGGGCTGGCCCCTGTGCAGCCAGGGTGTGCCTCCCATGGGCCGAATTCCACAGCTCCGGGCCTGTCCCGGCCTGCTGGAAGCCAGGCACATCGCTGCAGACGGTGAGCGGTGGTGTCCAGTGGTCCGGTCCAGGAGCCATGTAGCCGGACGGCCCAGGCCCAGATCTGGTTTCTGCGGCTAAAAAGCTGCCTGGCCTTGGCTGCTCAGAGCTGGGCCACCGACCCTGTTGAGGGGAAAAGCAGTGACATTCCCGCTGGGGGATCCTCTGAGCGGTCCTCTGCCCATGTGCGCCTCTGGCCGTGTCATGAGGTGTGAGTGGGTGCCCTGGCTCAAGTCCAGGAGAGGTGGTGTTGGGCAGCTTCACTGGGGCAGCGACAGTTCCTCCAGACAGGCCAGGCGGTCACGAGGGAGCCCTGAGGCAGCAGTAGATGGTCTCCAGGCTAGACATTTACTACTGGCTCCTGTTTGCATTTCATGGATGCAAAGAAGTGGGCTTCAGGCTGGATACTTACAGCGGCAAGCATTTCCTGAGACCGGAGATAGGTGGGCTCCAGTTGAGGGATTTACAATCAACCTCTTGTTTGGCCTCCAAAATAGAAGTCACAATAGAAGCTGGGTCAACAGGCAGTCTCGTCTCTTCTAAACACCTTAAGGTAATAGTCACAACGACAGTCAAGGTAAAAGTCAAGTCAGGGACAAAGAAGGCAAGACCCTGTTCGAGCAAAGAATTAAGGGATCTCCGCTCCCCCTTTTGGGGCAAGGGAAGCACCACACATGTGCAGGAAGTCTCCTTGTGGGTCAAAAGCTAAGGAATAAGGCCAGGCCATAGTGAGTCCTGCTCTTCCCAGAAGCCTTCCCTTTGAGACATCGAGACCCATCTTGGCTGAGATGAGGGTCCTACCCAGGGGAGGGTCCCAGGGTAGGTCAGATGTGGAAAAAGAAATCAGAGCATTTGCTCAGGGTAAGCAAAGACCTAGAAGAACTGACCTAAATAAATGGCCCAACCGCCTCTTCGCGGCGCCCCTCCTCATGGCGGGCGCCCACACCCTTTCTGTCTGGGTGTGGCCTTGGCCTTGCTGCCATCCCATCTCAACATTTTCCTCTCTGTGCTCTTCCATGTACTGTTGGGCTTTGCCTCTGCTAGTAAACTTTGTGCCTGCATGTACAGTGTCTGCCTCTGTGATAAATGCTTTTAAAAAAAAAAACTGGGAACAAAGATCCAAGGAAAAATAGCTTCCAGCCTCTAGCCCTTGCTGGTCTCGCTGGCTGTGATTCCTGGTGTTCATCCAGGATTCCCAGGTTCAATTCCTGGGCAGGGAATTAAGGTCTCGTTTCACACCACTGCCCACGCTGCCTGGTGGAGATCAGAGTCAGGGCGGAGATCGTGCAGTGTAAGAAGACGTGGGAGCAGGAAGGATTCGAAGGGGCTGTGGACTGGAAGACTATTCACAGCCTGAGAGTCGAGAGCTATGTCTTATTTGGAGGGAATTTTTAGGACTTCAAGCCTGAGAGGCAGCATCTCAAGTGACCCTGAGTGAACTGCTCTGAGGGGATGAGGGGAGGAGCCAGGTTATCTAGAAGTTTTGCAACAGAGGGTAGATAGTCTGAATGTCAAAAGGTGAGTGTTAATTAAAGAAACCCGTATAATGCAGGTTAAAGAGTTTAGTGCTTTACTGTGTATGGGAACATGCAAGAGTCTGGGCTCATTGCGACCGTTCTTTGATCTGCACTGTCTGGGGCCATGTTCCTGGTTTTCTTTTTCGGAGTTTCCCCAGAGCTCATGAGCTCGTCGTGGGGGGCTGCAGACCCTGGTGGCTGTGTCACCCTTTATTTGCAGATATGGCAGGAAATGTTCCATTTCTCAAGGTTTGAGCAGGGATGGGGTGGGGGACCCTGACTTCCCGCATGAAAGATCCCAGGCGAGGCTGTAACAGGGGATCTGGTAGGGGTTAGACAGGTGTGCACATGTGGGACAGTCTCGGGAGGTCAGCTTTCACTCTACGGGGAAAGAAGGCGCACTGCCCGGCGCTGGGAAGACTGGGATGAGGGTGAGGGGGCAAACTCAAGTGTCCAGCAGCGAAGGCAGTCAGGCCCCCTGGTGTTCACTGGTGATGAAGTCAGCTTGGCCTGTGGGAACAGCTGGCAGTTTACAGAGGCTGGGGACGCGTGAGAACCTGTTTCGATCATAGTGCTGCCTTCCTTTGGGGCCTCAGGCCCCGTTCAGCCCCTGATTGCCTAGAGAAAGGCCCCTCGGGGTGGCTGGCTCTCCCACGGGTCCCGGGCTTGAAACCATCAGAGTGACAGAGACACACCGGGCCTGGGACCCCAAGAGCTCCGTGTCTCTCTGGCTGTCTCTGGATGGCTCAGTGTAGCCTGGCTTCGTGGTTCACCTCATTGATGGATGTGGGCCAGCGCCCGGGGCCCCAGAAAGTGAAGCAGGCATCCAAAGGGGAGCTGAGGCCAGGAGGCAGCCCTGGCTGGCAGGGCCCTAAGCGCTGGACACAGGTGCCTGCGGAGACTCACCTCCTTCACCTCCGTGTGGCTCTGCCGGCAGCTGCCACCTGCTGACTGATGGGGTCCTTGATGCTAAGAGTGCGCTCCTGGCCACGGAGAGCAGGTGCCGAGCCCGGGCTTGGAGCCCATAGCCCAGGCCCTCCTGCCAGCACCAGCTCCACCTTGGGGTGGGCATCTCCCACCCTGGGGAGGACCAGGCCCCTCTGTGCACCCCTCTCCCCTCCCCCTGCACCCCTTCACATTCTCACCGCACCCACTTCCTCCCAGAGGCTGGGTTGGGACCTAGGGGTGAGGTCTGGTTGTCCTCAATCTACGGATGCAGATGTTGAGGCTGGTGCCGGGAGCAGCCCAGTCAGGGAGGCTTGGGAGGGACCGCAGGACCGTGCTGGAGATGCCCAGTGGGCAGAGGCAGGCCTCTGGAGCAGCTCTTAGGGGGCCCTTGGGGTGCAGGAAGGCCCAGGGACCCAGCAACAGCAATGTGAGCACTGGTGTCCCTGGTTGGGAGGTGACCCTCAGGTCAGGTGCCCAGCCCTTCTAGGGGAGGCCTTACCTGGCTGGATGGGCCTGGGTCCTGGGCACAAGCGCAGATGGGGGACAAGTGGGGACGCTCGGTAGAGGGAACCGCGTGGTCCCCTCTGGGGCCAGGTCTGCTGCTCTGGGCAGGACGAGCTGACCTCCTGGTGGCCCACTGTCAGCTAGGACTGGAGGGGCGGGGTAAGGGCGGAGCTCCAGGAAGAGGCCTTCCAACGACAGAATTCTGTTTTCAGGGCATGCATACATGTATGCATGCGTGTGTACATGTGTGCGCCCGCGACCAGGCCAGGCAGGGGAGGAGGGGTGGGCTGGCAGGGCTCCTGGCGGTGATCCAGAGGTTCCAGGCTCCCCCCAAGAGTGCCCTTGGAGGCTTCCAGGGGCAGGGCGTGGTGGGCGGTGGGGACGCTATCCTGAGCTCAGTGTCCGCGGGGGAAGTCCTGGGTGACCTGAGCACCTCTGGTCCACATTCTCCTGGGAGGAGGCCGGCCTGTCCGCTTTCCACGAGGGTGGCAGCGCCGTTCTCCATGGACCCCTGCGCGCCACACCTGCTGCCTCTGGAGACTTCTCTAGTCTTGCTCCCCGGGGATCCCGCAACCCCGCCCGCAGCCCCGCCCCTCTCTTCTGAGCCCCGCCCTCCCCTCAGCCCCGCCCCTAGAGAATGGCGCTCCCAGGCCTTGGGGCAGGGGGCGCGGGGCGGGGTGAGGGTCTTGGCGGGAGTTTCCCAGCTCCTCTGCCCTGCGTGCTCCAGGTGGAGCTGGGGGTCCTGGGAGCGCTGGTCCCCTGCTTGGGGAGTGGGCGGGAGGGCAGGCCGCTGTGTGGAGCTGAGAAGGCAGCTGCGTCTGAGTCATGCTCCGGAAAACGGGGGAGGCCGCTCCCACCGCCATCTGTCTCCTCGGGAAGAGAAGAGGGGAGGGCCTCGGGCCCTTCCCTGCCTGGCCCTGAGGACGCTGCGGTCTCTTTCCAACGTCGCTCTGCCTCAGCCCCACAAGCGCGAGGGTCCCCACAAGCCGGCGCGGAGAGGCGTCTGATACTCAGCCAGCAAACCCAGGCCACACCAGGGGCTCCAGCCCGGGGACTTTTCAGGGACCTCCTCCGCTCGGTCCAGGGACCCCAGAGCCTGCAGGGCTCTTCTGAGTCCAGCCCAGCACAGGCATGCCCTGCCCCCAGCCGCGACCGACGGCCTCTGTCCCCAGGCTGGGAAACCTCGGCTCAGAGCCTCTGAGCAGCCCCTGACCTCCCATGCAGCTCATCCCTGCGACCATCAGCCTATGAGTGGGGAGACCCTGAAGCCCTCCTCTGGCCTCTGCGTCAGACCCTTCCCTGGGCCCGGGTCGGGGGTGGAGGGGACACCCTTTACGGCTGCCCACTCCCCCACCCCACCCCGCCCCCTCCATCAGGCTGCACTGCTTTCCCACTCTTCTGGAATTATGGCAAATTCCCTTTGTCATGTTATGTGTGGGGCAGCGGTGGCGGGGGGTGGGGGGGGGGCGGCAACTGAGGCGCAGGAAGGGGAGGGGCTCCCGGGCCTCCCCGCCCCCCGCCCCTGTCTCTTTGCAAGTCTCTCCCAGCTGTGACAGCGGGAGCTGGGCTGCGCTGCTGGGCTCTAAGGCACGGGAACGGGGCACAGGCTCAGCAGTGGCCCTTCTGTCCGGGGGATCTTGTGCAGGTGCCGGCAACGAGCGGCTGAGCTTCACCCGACCCTGGGCCATGCGCCTCCTTGAGCAAGCGCAGGTGGGGGCCCTTCCTGAGTGCACTCACCTCTCTGGGCTTCGGGGGACTGGCCAGGCAGAGGACGGTCAGGGCGATCCTTGCTGCGCCTGACTTGGGGAAGCCACTAGAAGGCGGAAATGGCACTCTGGGCCCTCAAGGCAGCTGAGGGACCTGGGGACTCGAAGGCCCCAGGGACCATGCGTGGCTCTTGTCCAGGTATGCAGAAATAGTCAAGAGGCTTTTGGGTGCCTGGGTCAGAACCCCAACCTGGTGGAGGAGAGAAGGTGGAAGTGATGGGAATTGATGGACCGGAGTCATGGTGGGGGTGGGCGGGGTCAGGAGGGCCTCTCCATCCCAGGCTCAGCCCCACCCCACCGGCGTCCATCCCAGGCTCAGCCCCACCCCACCAGTGCCCATCCCAGGCTCAGCCCCACCCCACCGGCGTTGTCTTTCCTGCAGCTCCTCGCCTGCATTCCTCGGAGGAAGAATCCTGGGGTTGGACTCTCCGGACAGCCTGGGTCCCACACCTGCCCTTGGCAGTCTGTGTTGAGGCACCAAGGGGGTGGGAGAAGGGGTGCTGCGAATGGGAGACCTTTTCTTCGAGGCCCGGGTTCAGCAGGGCCTGCTCTGCAAAGGAGGGGAGGCAGCTGGCAAGGTGCGCCTGCCACAGGACCCCTTGACAGGCGGAGGTGGCTCTCTCTGGGAAGGTGCCGCGCCCCTGGCTCCTGACCCCTGGGGGGGAGAGGTGTATCCCTCTGGACACCAGGACTGAGGAGGCCTCAGAAGGGCTGCTGGGTGACACTGGCGGGCGTGGGCTTGGCCATGAGGGTGGTTGGCAGTCAGGGAGCAGCTCAGTGGTCTTGGGAGTTGAGAGGTCACCTTTATGTGATGGTCGAGGCTGGGAAGTCAGGGACCTCAGCAGGGCTGTGAAGCCTGCTGGCAAGTCCTGTTGCCCCTCTCCATGTCAGGAACATCCAGTCCGTGCCCTGGCACACCAGGGTTCTGGGGCATGACAGAGGCTTCCCATTTATACATACAGAATCTGACTAGGAGGTCTCAGAGACAGGGAGGTGCATTAGGGCTGCTCCATCAGCAGACACTCGCTTTGCTCTCTGGCTCTGTCATGAGGCACTCAAGACTGATTAGTGTTAGAGCCTTTATAGAATCCAACACCCACCCATCCATCCATCCGTCCATGCGTGTATCACCATCCATCCATCCATCCACGAGTATATCACCATCCATCCATCCATCCGTCCATCCACCCACGCGTATATCACCATCCATCTTCTCTTCTGTCCACCCATCCCCTCCCCTATTCATCCACCCATCCATCACCTGTCTATCAGTCCATCCATTCATCGACCTGTCCATTCATCATCTGCTTCTGGATCCATCCATCTGCCTGACATTGACTGAAAGCACGCCATGTGCTGGGCATGAGGTTAGTATTGGTTATACCAGGTGAACAAAGGCATAGCACCACCCTCGGGTAGGGTTGCCAGCTGAAGTAATGGGAAACACAGGACCCTCAGTTCAATTTGAATTTCAGATAAACAACGAATACTTTACTGTAAGTATGTGTGCAATGTTATGTGCATACATGCATATTTGATGTGAACATGCAACATCTGATATAAGTATGTCCCAAATACTGCATGGGATATACTTATACTGACACTTATGTGTTGCCTATCTGAAATTCGGACTTAACCAGGTGGTCTGTGTGTGGTCCAGCAATCCCAGCCTGAGGAGCTCTTTGAGCTGGTGAGATGATGCAGGATGACAGCTACATCAGCGTTCCAGGTGGGAGGGCGACTCCTCTTGCCCCTGAGAGTTGGGGCAAAGCTCCTTGAGGGGACAAACGCTTCCCTCTGCACAGAAGCTGTAAGCCATCAGTCCCGCCACCCCTTGGCTGCACCTTGGTGCCCTCCTCCCAGCAGCATCTCTGCCGGCAGCTCTGAGGTAAGCTCAGGTCTCTCATTAAGCCATCCGTGTGCCAGAGCATGGGTCCAGGGCACCCATTTCCACACGGGAGTCTCTGGGGTGTCAGTGACTTCCTTGGATGGGCCCTCCAGTGGGTCCTCCTCGGGTTCTGTGGCCTGATCCCCCCACCTCTCTCTCAGGCCGGGAGAATTTGGGTCCAGGAATTCCTGACTCCCGGCACCGAGTGCTCCATGCTCCAGGAGGCCTGTGCTGCACCCTGCCCGCCCTCCCGCCCCCATTCCTTCCTGGCCCTGCTTTCTCTGCCCTTCATGCTGCTGGCCAGCCTGGGCAGCAGGTGGTTTATTGGGCCGGGCTTGGGTTTATTGGGTGTTTGCCCTCACCTCTTGCTGCTGGATTATAATCTCCTTTTGGGAGGGGCCCAGTCTTTTTGTTACTTTATTACTTGTTCATGCCCTGAAGCCAACAGCCACAGCTACTGTGCAGGACAGGCTTCTCTCTGAAGATTGTTACACTCAGTCAAATCCGACCCTGTGCGACCCCATGGACTGTAGCCTGCCAGGCTGCTCTGTCCGTGGGATTTCCCAGGCAAGAATACTGGAGTAGGTTGCCATTTCCTTTTCCTGGGAATCTTCTCCACCCAGGGGTGGAACCCACATCCTGCATTGGCGTGTGGATTCTTTACCACTGAGTCACTGGGGAAGCCCTCCTCCTTTATGGGTACTTTGAAAAATGATCTAGTGAAATCCTTAAAAAAATCTGTGAATGTGGTAATATCATGATCTACATTTTAAAGTTGTAAATACCAAGCCTCAGGGAGGATAAGAAACTTGCTCAGAGTGACTCAGCTGGGGACGTCCAGACCAGGAGCACAGAAGCACAAGTTCACCATCTTGAAAAACGCTTGTTATTAAAATATAAATTAATGCAAAACCACAGAAAAGAAAGTTTGTGAAAGTCACTTGAAACCGTGTCAGTTAGAGGTAACCATCATTCCTTTGCTCAGTCCTATCCCAGACACCTTGCTTCACAAATTTGTGGAGATGAAGGTTGGAGATAACCGAAAACCAGCTTGGGCTAAAGCTTTAGTGCTTTACTCTAAAATAAAACGCTGAACTTCATCTGGATTTAAGTGGAAGCACTTTCTGACTTTCAGATAAATATTTTAAGAAGAGAGACTGGTTCCTAGAAGCGCTGCGTTTTCCATCGTCATTTTTTAGAACAGGGGTCATTATTTAAAGAGATAAGTTAAGCTCCATGCGTAACAATAAAGGTAGGGGATATTTGCAGTGCGTGTGCAGCAAACCACAGACTTATATCCAGAATATATAAATAATATCAAGAACGTCTGCAAGTCAACAAGAGGAGAGACGACTCCACAGGAAAACGGGCAAAAAGGCCCAAACGGGCGCCCGCGTGTTCCTGTACGCGCGCGACTGACGGCGATTCAGGCGTCGGGAGCCCGTGGGAACACGCTGGGAGGCGCCCCCAGGCCCCGCCCCCTTCCCCTGCGCCCTCGGCGATGCCCAGCGCGCACACAGCCAAGCGCCCCGAGCTCCGCGGAGCTCCGCGCCCTGCCGTGCGCCCCGACTCACCCCGGAACCGCGTGCACAGCAGGGGACCAGCCCAGTCGCCTCGCGGCGCCCGCGCACTCCTCCCGTCAGCGCCCCGCCCAGGAAGCAGGCGTTACTGGCCTGGGTTGTTTACGCTGCACCGGACCCTGCACCCACCCGCCCGCACCGTTTCCCTGCTGATCGGCACTCCAGGGGCTCCGGCCTTTGCCTCGGACGCCGCCTGCCCTCCACAGGCACGTGCGCGGTGCCCGCGCCCTTCTGTCGGCTAAAGCTCAGCCGCGCCTCTGTGCAGGTGCACGTTCCCTAAGGGGCCTCCCCAGCTTGTACCGCCGCGGGTGACCGCGGGACCCGCTTACTGCAGAGTCTGCCCTTTGGTGCTCGGTCGTGTCTGACTCTTTCGAGACCCCGTGGACTGTGACCTGTCGGGCTCCTCTGTCCATGGTATTCTCCAGGCAAGAATACGGGCGTGGGCTGCCGTTTCCTCCTGCAGGGCCCTTACCGATCCAGGGATCAAACCTGCATCTCTCGCATCCCTTCCTGCATTGCAGGCGGATTCTCTACCACCCACCGAGCCGCCTGGGAAGCCCCTTACTATGCATCCTTGCTCGTAATCGGACGTTTTCATCTTTATCATGTTGACCGTTCTTTGGGATTGGGCTTTTCCACTGTGATTTTAAATTGCATTTCCGTGATGATTGATGCGATCGGGTCACTTCTGATTGTTTACTGATCTCTTGACTGTTCTCTTCTGTGAAGTGTCTGTTCTGGTCTTTTTGCTCATTTTTCTATGGAGCCCTCTATTCTTCACTTGTTGATTTGTAGATGTTCTTTGTATATTTATATATTCTGGACAAAAGTCTGGCGATTTGCTGCACGTGTGCTGCAGATATCCCCCACCTTTATAGTTGTGCTCATTGTGCAGGGAGCTTTATTTATATTTTTATCTTACTTTTCTGGCCCTGCTGTGCAGCAAGGAGACCTGGTTCCCTGACCAGGGATGAAACCCACAGCCCCTGTGGTGGAAGCACGGGGCCTTAACCACTGGGCTGCCAGGGAAGCCCTTGCCTGTATTTTTAAACCCTGTGAGTGAGTGTTCTTTTGCAGTCTATATTCATTTCAATCTGCCTACACATGTCATCCTTTTTGGTGTCATTCTTTCTTTCTACATTTTTGTGTTGACATTTGAGACCATTTTCCTTCTGCCTAAATAAATTTCCTTTAATATTTATTTCAGGGCAGATCTGACAAAGATGGATTGTTTTAGTCTGTGTTTCTCCGAAGTCCTGATTTCATCTTCATCTCAGAAGGACATTTTTGAAGGGCACAGAATTTCACTCTATTTATTTTGTGGCTGGGAGGCATATGGGATCTTCGTTCCGACCAGGGGTCAGCTGAGCCCAGGCCCTTGCATTGGGAGCGTGGAGGCTCACCTGGTGACTGCCACGGAAGGCCTGGGATTTAGATTGGCTGTTTCCGCGGTTTTTGGCACCTTAGTGATACATTCCCTCGTCACCCGGGCTTCCCCAGTCAACGCTTCCCCTGGAGTCTCAGCGGCACTGTGGTGCTTGTGTGCAAGTATTGGTTCTATGCCCCCCTCCCCACCCCAAAGGGTGTCAATGATGCGTCGCAGGGACTCTGGATTCTGTTGTGTTCTCTTTAAGATGATTAACTTTTAGTTTGTTTTCTCCTGGGCTGAGCACTCAGGCCGCCCGCTGCCTCCTCTGTGGGGTTGGCGGGAAGCTCTGTCCTGTGGCTGAGCTCTTCGAGCGGGTCCTGTGTAAGCTCAGCTCACAGGCCAGCTGGAGGCTTGAGTTCATTAGGGAGCGGCCCGGGCTCCCTGCCTGTGGCTCCCTCTCCTTTCTCGAACGTGTCCTCACTTTCCAGCTGCTGTGGGCACTCTGTCCTCTGGTTCTTCCAGGCGGTAAGCCCTCTGTGCAGCGTGGCTCCAGCCACCTTGCTGGGCCCGGACGGGGCTGCCCTCTGAACCCGGACCCCCAGCTGCTCCCTCTCGCCCAGTCAGTCCCCTATGGCGCCTGCCTGGTTCTGGCTGCTCGCCGGTGCTGTCGGACAGTTGTCTCTGTGTCCAGAAGTTGCAGTTGTTACCTGTGTGAGAGCTGGTCCGGTTCGAGCCACCTGGGAGCAAACTGTCCGGCAGCTATAGGGCTGGAGGAAGGCGGGTCCTGCCAAGCGGCCGTGGCCTGGGGCAGGAGGGGCCTCCCTGCTAGGGGACTGTCCTCGTCAGAGATTCGCCTGAGAGCTCACAGGTCAGCCTCCTCCCAAATACAGCGACAGGATTCTGCAAATGCTCTGGAGTGGGGCTGGTGGGAGGCCAGTGATGGGGTTGAGGCCCCCGAAGTCTCTTGTTTGGCCCTTATGCTCCCAGGACTGTGCAGAGTGTGGCTGATTCCTCTTCTCCTCAGCTGCTGGGGCA
The DNA here is from genome assembly GCA_006410535.1 of Litocranius walleri. Lineage (NCBI taxonomy): Eukaryota > Metazoa > Chordata > Mammalia > Artiodactyla > Bovidae > Litocranius > Litocranius walleri. Next base: position 3,512,044 of record SJYG01000171.1, on the reverse strand, counting down.
AGCCCAGGCCTCGGCCCGGCGCCCAGACTGACAGGTGTCCCTGGGAAGGAGAAAGTGGTGAGCTGTCTGCCCACATGGGCCATTCTCCCATCTTCACAATCGCAGCCCATTCAGTCCTCAGGGTGCCCACGGCTCCCTGGCTCTGCTGTGGGATTTCTGTAACGGGTGTGCCTCTCACAGCAGCTGGCTTCAGGATTGATGGCCTTCTGTATGGGACCCACCCTTTCCCCCTCAGAAGCAGACATCTAGTAATTCCTTTACTCTTTGTTATTTGCTTTCTGGTCTGCAGCTGATCATTTAGCTTCAAATCCAAAGTGGGATGAGGTTCCTGATGCTGCCTCTAGGCTCGGCCTCCTTTGGGTTGTAAAGATAAAATGAGAGATTAGACAAAAAAAAAAAAGCAAAACCTGTTAAAATCTCAGCTTCCCAGCTGGTCTTTAACCAAGCACAGGAAAATTTTAAAATGCGAGTGACTTTTGCCCCAGCAGTCCCAATCCTGGGACTATAGCTCAAGACAGGGGTTTAGAATGTGCCCGGAGATCAAGCTGCCCTGGTGTTTATGGCAGCACGACTTAGAATGTTCCCTTTCACGGGTCACACCTCGTCCTGGCAGAGGGGCTTGTGGAACACACACTATGAACCATGTGGTCCACGCAAGGCCACCCAAGGCAGGCGGGACGTAGAGAGGAGCTCTGACAAAATGCGGTCTAACGGGAGAGCAAGTGGCAAACCGCTCTAGCGCTCTTACCAGGAGACCCCACGAATAGTGTGAGAGGCAGGAAGACGACTCTGGAAGCTGAGCCCCCAAGCGAAAAGCAGCCCAATAGGCCGACGGGAACGTGCGTGTGTGTGTTAGCTGCTCACTTGTGTCTGACTCTTTGTGACCCCATGGTCTGTAGCTCACCAGGCTCCTCTGTCCATGGAATTCTCCAGGCCAGAGTACTGGAGTGGGTTGCCATTTCCTTCTCCACGGGCTCTTCCCAACCCAGGGGTCAAACTCGAGTCTGTTGCATTGCAGGCAGATTCGTTACTGTGTGATCCACCAGGGAGGAGAGGAGGGCAATCACTAATAGTTCCAGTAAGAGTGAGGCAGCGGGGCCACAGTGAGACTGCACTCAGCGGTGGATGCGTCTGGTGGTGAAAGCAAAGGCCAACAGTGTGAGAAACAATATTGTCTAGGAACCTGGAATGTCAGGCCCATGACAGGCCCAAAGCAGATTGGACAAGGTCAAGCAGGAAATGGCAAGCGTGAACACTGACATCTTAGGAATCAGTGAACTAAAATGGATGGGAAAGGGTGAATTTAATTCAGATGACCATTACATCTACTACTGTGGGCAAGAATCTCTTCCTTAGAAGAAATGGAATAGCCCTCATAGTCAACAAAAGGGTCTGAAATGCATTATTTGGGTGCAGTCTCTAAAATGACAGAATGATCTCAGTTCATTTCCAAGCAAGCCATTCAATATCACAGTAATCCAAGTCTGTGCCCCAACCACCGAGGCTGAAGATGGTGAAGTTTTGACCAGGTCTGTGAAGACCCACAAAGCCTTCTAGAACTAGCACCAGAAAAGATGTCCTTTTCATCATAGGAGACTGGAATGCAAAAATATGAAGTCAAGAGATGCCTGGAGGAACAGGCAACTTTGGCCTGGGAGTACAGAATGAAGCAGGGCAAAGGCTAACAGAGTTTTGGTAAAAGAACACACTGATCATAGCAAACACCCTCTTCCAACAACACAAAAGACAGCGCTACACATGGACATCACCGAATGATCAACACCAAAATCAGACTGATTATATTCTCTGCAGCTGAAGATGAAGAAACTCTATACAGTCAGGAAAAACAAGACTGGGAGCTACTGTGGCTCAGATCATGAAGTCCTTGTTGCAAAATTCAGGCTTAAATTGAAGAAAGTAGACAAAACCACCAGGCCACTCAGGTGTGACCTAAATCAAATCCCTTATGATTATACAGTGAAGGTGAAGGTGAAGCTGCTTACTCATGTCCGACTCTTTGTGACCCCATGGACTATAATCTATCAGGATCCTCTGATCATGGGATTTTCCAGGCAAGAATACTGGAGTGGGTTGCCATTTCCTTTTCAAGGGGATCTTCCCAACCCAGGGATCGAACTCAGGTCTCCTGTGTTACAGGCAGATGCTTTACCATCTGAGCCACTAGGGAACAGAAGTGACAAGTAGATGCAAGGGGTTCGATTTGGTGGCTGAAGTGCCTGAAGAGCTGTGGATGGAGGTTCATAACATTGTACAGAAGGTTGTGACCAAAACCATCCCAAAGAAAAAGAAATGCAAGAAGACAAAGTGGTATCTGAGGAGGCCTCACAAATAGCTGAGAAAAGAAGTTTCAAGGGAAAAAGGGAGAGATATATCCAACTGAAGGCCGAGTTCCAGAGAATAGCGAGCAGAGATAAGAAAGTCTTCTTAAACGAACACTGTAAAGAAGCAGAGGAAAACAATAGAATGGGAAAGACCAGAGACCTCTTCAAGAAAATTAGAGATACCACAGGAATATTTCATGCAAAGATGGACACAATAAAGAACAGAACATGTAAGGACCTAATAGGGGCAGAAGAGATTAAGGAGAGGTGGCAAAAATACACAGAAGAACTATACAAAAAAGGTCTTCATGACCCAGGTAATCACAATGCTGTGATCACTCACCTACAGCCAGACATCCTGGAGTGTGAGGTTAAGTGGGCCTTAGGAAGCATCACTACAAATAAAGCTAGTGCAGGGATGGAATTGCAGCTGAGCTGTTTCAAATCCTGAAAGATGATGCTATTAGAGTGCTGCACTCAGTATGCCAGCAAATGTGGAAAACTCAGCAGTGGCCACAGGACTGGAAAAGGTCAGTGTTCATTCCAATCCCAAAGAAGGTCAATGCCAAAGAATGCTCAGACTCCCGCACAGTTGCACTCATTTCACATGCTAGTAGGGTTATGCTCAGAATCCTTCAAGCCAGGCTTCAGCAGTACGTGAACTTAGAACTTCCGGGTGTACACGCTGGACTTAGAAAAGTCAGAGGAAGCAGAGATCCAGTTGCTGGCATTCACTGGGTCACGGAGAAGGCAGTGCAGTTACTAGAAGAACACTTACTTCTGCGTCAGTGATACACTGAAGCCTTTGACCGTGTGGGTCACAACAAGCTGTAGAAAAGTCTTCAAGAGATAGGAATACCAGACCACCTCACCTATCTCCTGAGACACTTATATGGAGGTCAAGAAGCATCAGTTAGAAGTTTACATGGGACAACTGACTGGTTCAAAACTGGGAAAGGAGTATGTCAAGGCTGTATATTGTCACCCTGCTTGTTTAACTTCTATGCAGAGTATATCATGAGAAATGCTGGATGAAGCACAAGCTGGAATCAAGATTGCTGGGAGAAATATCAATAACCTCAGATATGCAGATGACACCACCCATATGGCAGAAAGTGAAGAGGACCTGAAGAGCCTCTTGATGAAGGTGAAAGAGGAGAGTGAAAAAGCTGACTTGAAACTCAACATTGAAAAAATTAAGCTCATGGCATCTGATCCCATCACTTCATGGCAAATAGAAGGGGGAAAAGTGGAAGCAGTGACAGATTTTATTTTCTTGGGCTCCAAAATCACTGTGGACCGTGACTACAGTCATGAATTTAAAAGACACTTGCTCCTTGAAAGAAATGCTATGATAAACCTAGACAGCATATTGAAAAGCAGAGAGATCACTTTGCCAACAAAGGTCCATCTAGTCAAAGCTATGGTTTTTCCAATGGTCATGTATGGATGTGAGAGTTGGACTGTGAAGAAGGCTGAGCGCCGAAGAATTGATGCTTTTGAACTGTGGTGTTGGAGAGGGCTCTTGAGAGTCCCTTGGACTGCAAGGAGATCAAACCAGTCAATCCTAAAGGAAATCAGTCATGACTATTCATTGGAAGGACTGATACTTAAAGCTGAAGCTCCAATTCTTTGGCCACCTGCTGTGAAGAGCCGACTCATTGGAAAAGACTCTGATGCTGGGAAAGACTGAAGGCAGGAGGAGAAGGGGACGACAGAGGATGAGACGGCTGGATAGCATCGCTGACTCAATGGACATGTGTTTGAGCAAACTCTGGGAGGTGGTGCAGGAAGGGAAGTCTGGTGTGCTGCAGTCCAGGGAGCTGCAAAGAGTCAGACAGGACTCAGACACTGAACAGCAGCAACTGAGGAAGTTGAAAGAAAAGCCCCAGAATAATAAGTAACTTGTTGAAAAAAATTTTGGTTTATGCGCAGTATGAAGTGTGTAGTTGTTAAAAACAAATGGTGGCAGACACAGTAGAAACACACTCAGGCTTTACTGTGGATGGAAGTTTGCAGCTCACGGCCCCTGTGTGGCCTGAGGCTGTTGTGCACGCGTCCCGGCTGCAGAGCGGAGTCTGGCTAGGCCAGTGTGCCTGCTCTCCCAGCCATGGGCTCAGGCCTTCACTATCTCCTGGTTGCCTGTATTTTCTGATTTTTTAAACAGTTCTTTTTTGATTCTGTGCTTTTGAAGTAAGCTTTACATACAGTAAAATGTGTTGACCCAATGTGTGCAGTTGGATGACTTTTGAGAAACACATAGCCCTGTGTAACCCTCACCCAGATCAAGGCGAGTTTCCACCCCCAGAGTCTCCTGTGCCTCCTTCCGGCCTCCCGTGACTGTGGGTGAACGGTGACTGGAGAAGCCGTGTTTGCAGCTCAGGGAGGCGTGTCCACGTTATCCTTGTCTCCTGGGCCTTGCAGCAGGAGCAACCGGCCCTGCACCCCCTGTCCCGCCTGCCTGAGGCTGCCCTCCCTCCAGCTCCCATGTCAGCTTGGGGTCACCTGGCCGAGGGACAGAAGGCCTATTGTACCAGGGGCGTCCTCTGCCCTGTAGAGGGGGCGGGAGGCTGCATTCCTGGGGTGGGGCGGCATGTCCTGTGAGCTGCCAGCCCAGAGTCAGCCCTGCCGGAGCCCAGCTGGGGCGGCAGGGGCCTCAGGGCAAGCGAGGGTAGGCTGGCTCAGGAGAGGAGCTCGGTCTGGGGGCAAAGTGTGGAGCCACTCCGGGGCTGCAGGGGCCTCGGGGCCGTTGTTGCGGCCCAGATCCCACCACCGCATGGCGTGAATCCCAGCTGCTTTGCTCTGGGAAGGCCTCTCCCCGCCGGGGGGCAGGCCCGTCTTCTCAATGTGCACACAAGGTGGGGACTGTGAGCTTGCTCTCTGTTAGTCTTCTTTAAGGGGACCAGCCCTGAGGAGTCGGGGCCGCCCTCCCGCCTTCATAGCTCCGTCTCCACAGTCTCACGGGGGCTGGAACTCCACCGATGAAGCTGGGGGACATGGTTCAGCCCACGACACCCGAGCACAGGGCCGGGGCCTGCGGGGCACGCAGCCATGCTCTTCTGTCCTGGGGGGAGTCCTGGTGGGGGGCGGTTCTGGGCTCCTTCTCCCTTCCCTCCCCTCCATCTGGCAGCCCAATCCTCCCACACCCAGGGCTGCTCTCCGCCCAGCCCAGGCCCCAGTTGCAGCAGCGCTGGCCTTGGAGGGGTGCCTGTTCCTCGGGGAGGAAGGGGGACAGGCAGTGGGGTTTCCAGCTGCCGCTGGAGACCCTGAGCGCGTATGCCCGCTGGGAGCAGGAGTGCAGCTCAGGACCGCACTCACAGTGAGGGGAGAACCCGCCTGCTAAGCGCTGGGCTCTGATCTGTTTATCGAGGCCCCTCCCTGCCCTGGATTCCCTTCCCGATCTCCCAGTTAATCCGGTTGTGGAAATGCCTACAGCAGGCGTGGGAGGAGGGCATGAAGTCTGTGTGTGAGTGCAGGTGTGTGTGTTGGGAGGGGTGGTCTCGGCCACGTTCCTGGTGCATCAGGCCCCTTCGGCAGGCCCCCTTATCTATGCCCAGGCCCTGCTGCCGGACGGGGACACTTCATGCTCGTGGTCCTGTCCGGGACTGGCCACGGGGCCTGCTGTGTGGAGGCGCAGGCCTGGCAAAGCTTCAGATGGTGCAAGAGGGGTAGCAGAGCCTTGGGGGCCACAGCCTTGCCTGTGCAGGCACCCCCAGAGCCTGTCTTCCCCATCCTGTCTGGACTCATGGTTTAGGCGGGCTCCTCCCTAGTCAACCCCAGGAAACCACAGAGAGCAGGAAGAATGGACTTAGGGGAAGGTAACACCAAACAAGACCCCAGGAAGCCCTTGAGAAGGAGATCAGCTTCGTGGGGGTGGGGGCAGCGGGTGGCGGGAGCAAGGCCTCCGCGGGCATGCCCTTCAGGGGGCGCTGGCCAGGCTGCAGGGGCAGGAACTGCTATCACCTTGTTACTCTTCCTGACATCATGCTTCTGAAGTCAGCTCATTCAGATGACAGACGACAGCTTGATCAGTCTCTTAGGAAACGTGGAGGGTTTTGGAAGCTCTGTGCCAGAAACAGGACAAAGCCTGAACGCGGATGTGTTTCTATCAGAAGTCACACCATTGCAGGCAGGCGCATCCCTGCCCTCCGTGGGCTCTGGGGCCGGCGAGCAGTGGGGGCAGCCCTGTGGAGCCCGGACATGACCCCAGGAAGCGGTGCCAGCTTCCCACAACATCCCCGAAATCAGGCACTATGTCTGGAACAGGTAGGCCAAGAGTGAAATGCAGCTAGGATTAAAGTGGAGCTCGTGGGGTAGATCCGCCTAAGCGGATAAAGGAGGAGAGCGTCAATGAGAAGCGAGTGCAAAATCATCAGAGAAGGACTGCAGCGGAGATGTTCGGTGTGACGCCTGTGACTGCCAACGTGAATTGGGCCACCGAGAGGACAGAGAGCAGGGTGGGTGCGGCTGAGCCCGCGGGTGGGTTGCAGGGCTGGGAAAGCATTGGAGAGCCAGAAGCTGGATACACACTGAGCCCAGGGTGGAGGTGCCAGCCCCAGCAGTCCAGGTGCGGGTGCAGAGCATCTGAAAACGCAGGAGATGGTTTCAGGATCTGAGCTGGAAGGATTTGAGGGCTCAGATGCTGATGGGGGAGATAAGGGCATCCAGGCACCCTTCTGTTTCCAAATATTGGAGACAAAAGGAAAATTCTAGCAGTTTTCTCAAAAGAGAAGAAGGCTTCTCACCAAAGAGCACAAGTCAGGTGGATATCTGGCGTCCCTACAGCAACTGTGACGCGCGGAGTGGAGCCGAGTCCGCAGAAGAAAAGCGCTGTGGACCCAGGAACTCACGTGCGGGGAGGACGGTGAACTCAGCCACGAAACAGAAGGAAGCTGGCTCCACGACTCGCCCCGTCCCTGCCCCGGGAAACCTGTTTGCAGGGAGCCATCAGTGGGGAGGGAAAGGAATCGGGGAGGATGTCTGCCCCACCCCTCAAGGCGCCAGAAAGGAGGGACCCCACCCCGGGCTCAGATGACCGTCATCTGAGAACACTTCGGGCTGAAGGAAGAGGAGCCGGCTGGTCACAGCCCTCAGGTGCAAACGGTTTCCAGCTTCCGGAGCTGGACCGCGTTGAGGACGGAATTCCGGGCGTCTGTGCACCTGGACGGGAAACGTCCCAGCTTCTATTTTTGCAGTGTGCGCTCAGTCGTTCAGCCACGTCTGACTCTGCATCCCCGTGGACTTTAGCCCTCCAGGCTCCTCTGTCTACGGGATTCTTCAGGCAAGAATACTGGGGTGGGTTGGCATTTCCTTCTCCAGGGGATCTTTCCGACCCAGGGATCAAATCTGGGTCTCTTACGTCTCCCACACTGGCAGGCGGGTTCTTCACTAGCAGCGCCACCTGGGAAGCCCCTCCCTTGCCTAAACTGAGTGCTCACCTGTGCTGGCAGGAAGAAACCCCTCCCCACCCGGAACCCAGGTCCAGGGTCTCAGGCACTGGTTGATGTTCCCATGCCGGTGGTCCTGAGACCCGTCTTTGGATCCCCACTAATGCAGCAGCGAGAAGCCTCATCGTTACTGCGTAAGCAGCTACGCCTGCTGTTGGTGCGGTAGCTGTATTTCAGTGGAAGAGGTTTGCTCTGCAGCACGATGCCTTTTATTTTCTGCATTTACAGATGGTGTGCTGGGAAGGGAATCCGCAGGCTTCCCCAAAGGGACGGAGCAAAAGGCTCACCCTGCCCCCCGACACCCCAGGGGTTGGTTGACTGCCCTGCAGGGCCTCTGCAAGTCGTGGCACGGCTCTGTGCCTCAGTTTCCCCATCTGTCAGCACTCCTGGCCTCTTCGGGACCGCCGGGTGGAAAGGAAATCAGACGCTCTTAGGATTAAATGGTGTTCACAGCACTCGCCAAGATCCGCAGGATCCAGCTGTGCTGTCCTTAGAAAGAAGCTGATGAAATGGAGTAGGCTCCAGATTAGAGGAGGGCTGTGCGCAGCGCCACCTTTGCAGATGATGAATCTGAAAGCCTGGGGGGCGGGGCGGGTATGCTTGAAACACGTGAAAGGCTAAATTGGGCTGAGAGGAAAGGCAGCTTGAATACAAGTCAGCACTGAGGACGCGGAAGCGGTGGTCAGACTGCCAGCCCGCCAAAGGCCTGCCAGGCCCAGCTGGCTTCACAGGGGACACGACCATTCCTTTTCTGGATAAACTGTTGCAGAAAAGAGAAAGATGAAAAAACCAAAAGCGAGGTTGCCCAGCTCCCATCATGAGGCAGAATGAATCTTGACCCTAACGATCCCGGTGCATCTCCCCCGTGAGCTTAGGCTGAAAGCCCCGCGTGACTTGCTAGTAACTCACTGAGTAGGGCTGGGCTCCTGGCTGCCTTGTCCTGCCCGCTGCAGCCTCTGGCTTTGGTCTTGGCCTGGGAGCCTGGCTGGAAGCCCCTCGGTGGACTTCAGACTCTGCAACTTCTCACGAGCTGGAGCTGGGGGTGGGGAACAGGAGGGAGGGGCTGGCTCCCCACTTCCCCCCTCCTCTCTTGTTCCTGATCTTGTAGGGAATGGGTCTCAACGATGCTGTAGTAAATGCGCTTAAAAAAAAATAGCCTGTTTGTGTTAGAATAGGTTTAGGAGTCACAGAAAAGGTGTAAAACCAGCACAGAACCCCTGTCGACCCTGTGCCGAGTGTTTCCCCAAGGTTAGCATCTTGCCTGAGCTGTCACGACCGGTGAACCGGCCTCGATGCGTCACTACCAGCTGAAGCCTCTGCTCGGCTCAAGCTTCCTTGGTTTATGCGATGCCCTCTGCCGTCCGTGTGGACCCCACGTCGCCCCGTCACTCTGTGGCCATAGGGTTCTCGCTGGGGAGACAGTTCTCACACTTGCCCTGACCCGGACGCCCTCGAGGAAGACTTGGCAGGTATTTTGCAGAATGGCCCGCAAGCGGGCTCAGTCTGATGTCTTCCTCATGGTTTTGTCACGCGAGTGTGTGTTCCTCGATTCTTTGTCTCGTCACAACAGTGATTAAAGGCCCCTCGGCGAGCCGCAGCTCCCAGGTCTTGGATAGACTGTGTTGTAGCTCTCAGGTCTCAAATGAACCGCGTTATAGCTCTTAAACGGATCAGCGTTCCAGCTCAGCGTCACAGCTCTGTTTTATGTAGAAGACAGCAGGAAAATCCACCTTCAAGGCCTGCGGGCGCGTCGACCTGAAGACCCGAGAAGAGCGCCCCAGCGCGCGGGGGAGCGAGCTGGCCCCGGCTCCTCTGCTTACGTGTCTATCTCCCTGGGCCTGTCCTGTGTAAACTGGGCCGGCCGGGAGTGCTGTTTGTTTTACCTGAGGTCCTCACTCGGGTCCGCGGACCTTCTTCCGTTTCATTTTCGCGGCTTTTCCCTTCCTTGTCTGTAGCCACCGCCCTTTTGGATGCCCTTTCCCTGCTCCACCTGCCTAACAGCTGCACTGTGGCCCCCGGCTCGGGGGGAAGCGCATAGAGGGAACGAGCCATTCCCCCACTTCTCTTCACGAGGACTCAGTGCCAACGTGACGTGTGGCCCGGGACGCTGGTTGTCTCTCTCACCCAGCTGTACCCAGCTGGCACTTGTCCCTTGTGACTGGGATGTTGGCTGAATGTTTCATCTCCAGCCAGCTGGTCCTTCTGGTTCACACCGGCCTGAGGTCCACGGCTTGTGGGCGGCATGCAGTTAACTTCTCCTGCCTGGTGGGGGTTTCAGCATCTGCCAAACAGCTCAGAAGGCAGGCCTGAGGCCGTCATGCATCGTCCTTGAAGGAGAGCTGAAGGCCCTAGACTTTGTTTAAGGACTAAGCTATCTCTATTATTTTGTCTTGTTTTCCTTTCTTTCTGTATTTTCTCACGTCTCTGATTAAATTTAGCCTTTGGAATTCGGGAAAGGCCTAGGAGGCAGCAGGAAGCACGCAGAGGACGTAGAGGGGAGGGGATGCAGTTTCTGTCCTGGGAAGGCAGCTTGCTTGCACAGGGAGATCTGTGTCTTTTCTCCTATTGTTTGTTTAGTCATGGGTTCAGAAGGCTATGTACTTTGGATGTTTATTTTACGCTTCGGATCATAACCCTGCACTATTTATTATATTGCTCAAATTGTTCCAGTCTTGGTCGCTGGGAGCCCTTCAGGGGTCTCTTGTGTGGGACATGCCTGTAGCTGCTGACGCTTCCCTACTTTCTGGCATGACAGGAAGCTGCAGGTTCTCTGGAATGTTCTCTGCCCCAGCCTTAGAATCAGCCATTTCTCTAGAGAGCCCTGGTTGCTCCTGCTGGAGAATCCCCTTAGAAACTGAGATCTGGGCCCTGGTGAGGGGCTGGTTGCTGCTGGGATGTTGCTGCTTTTCAGCCCTCTCGGCTGACACGGCCAGGGAAAACACGTGTGTACTAACTAGTGTACACGCACACATATGCACATGTGTCCACACGTGCCCACCTGCATCTCTGTTGATTCCACTCAAGGTCCTGTTCCTGCTGGCGTCTCCACCGCGGATCCACCAACACACAGTTGTTCTGAACTCCTCCTCCTGCTCATCTGAAAGTCCTCACTCAGCAGAGGACACTGGCCCCCACCCATCTCCCACTCACTTCCTTCTCACAGTCCAGCGCACACGGAGACTCACCTCATCACAGTCCAGCGCAGGGAGACTCTCTTCCTCATCACAGTCCAGCACACGGAGGCGCACGTCCTCATCACACTCCTGCACTCAGAGACTCAGTTCCTCGTCACACTCCTGCACACAGAGCCTCTCTTCCTCTCACACTCCAGCACTCAGAGACTCAGTTCCTCATCACACTCCAGCACAGGGAGACTCTTCCTCTCACACTCCAGCGCACGTAGACACACGTCCTCATCACACTCAACACACGGAGACTCTTCTTCATCACACTCCAGCGCAGGGAGACTCTCTTCCTCTCACACTCCAGCACTCAGAGACTCAGTTCCTCATCACACTCCAGCACACGGAGAGTGGCTTCAGGACTGAACCCTGTGGGGCTCAGGCTCTGTCTTATCTTTACTTTGTCCTAGTTTTTGTTGCTGTTGCTGTTGCTGGGGCTGCAGAGTTCCCTGGGGTGGCCGCGGTGGGGTGGGGTGTGCGTCAACAGGCTTGGGGAGGTCCCTTGAAGGGGACATATGACCTCAGGGCAGCTCACGAGGTCCCAGTTTTCTGACTTACTGTGGGGTACCTGGGGAGGAAGCCCTCGCCTCCAGGAGGAGGCCTGATGGTCTGGGTGCCCTGCAGCTGTGGGCCCCCGGGTGCCCTGGACGGCCCTGTGGGTGGGGCGGGGCCCCAGCTGGGAGCTTCAGGGCCGGGGTGGGGCTCGGGGCAGGAGGCGGGGCTCGGGGCAGGGGAAGGACGGTGCCTGCACAGGTCTGGACAGCCTGTCTCACTTTGCAGCCTGTGATCTGGTTGAGACATGGGTCCTACCCCGGACTGGACCACCCAGGGCTCCCACCAGAATCCGGGACCCACCTGTGCCGCGTGCCAGAGGTGCTGGGCTGCCTTGCCACATTGCTGAGACCCTCCCGGGAGCCCCAACACTGCTCCACATGCAGGGAGAGTGAGGCCCCATCCAGCCCCCCAGGAAGCCCCTCCTTTCCTGGACTCAGCTCACCCCTGCCTAAAGGACCTTCGATTAAGCACAAACCAGAAAAGAAGATTCCAGAAACCAAATTATGATGTAATGGTTCATTTTTCACATTTGGTTCTTCATACCCCCTTCAAAGATCAGGAAAGGAGCTTGCCCAGCCCTGCCCGATCGCAGGGTCCTGATCCCCTCCCAGGAAGGAGCCACCTCGGTGGGCTTTCTGGTTTTGCACAGACATGATAACTTCACAACTCACCCTCCAAGCCAGGACACTTTTGAGAGAAATGGGGCACCCCAGTGATGACCCAGGACACAGGGATGACCTGGGATCTCTGGTTGGCGTCTGCAGAGTAACCTGGTTCTGCTCTGGGCTAGTGGTAAAGAACCCGCTTGCCAACGCAGGAGACGCAAGTAACTAGGGTTCGATTCCTGGGTCGGGAAGATCCCCTGGAGGAGGAAATGGCAACTCACTCCAGTGTTCTTGCCTGGAGAATCCCATGGACAGATGTGTCTGGCAGGCTACTGTCCAAGGGGTTGCAAAGAGTCGGACACAACTGAAGCGACATAGCACAGCTCTGGGCTGACCGGCCATGGGCAGAGCCCCGAAGCTTCCATGGCAGGGAGCGCCTATCTGGCTCAAGGCCTGCCACGCGGGCAGGCTGGGCAGGGAGGCTCACTTCACGTTGGTCCACGCGGCTGCGGCCTGGGCCACTCGGCAGGCGGCTATAGGATCCGCTTCCGGTGGTTCACTGGCTGGTGAGCCGGGGCCTCTCTTCTGCCTTCCACTTGGGCTTCCGGGCAGCAGGGTGGCTGGTCCAGGAATGGGTGAGCCTGGGGGATGTGGGGAGGAGCCTCCAGTCCTGGAGCACCACTTCTGCCATCACCAGGCCTGCCCAGGTCAGGGGAGGGCACAGCTATTCTCCCTCCGGACAAGGTGCTGGGAGGACGGGGCGAGGAGCGGGGTGCCCTGTGCAGCCACTTTTGGAAGATGCACTCACCCAGGATGGTGGGCTGGCCCAGCGCCGCTCAGAAGTCACTGTGTCCCTGCAGGGCGGCCGCCTCTCCGCTGTGTCCACAAGAGCTGGGAAGATGCATCCTTCCTAAAGACGGGCTTGAGGCTGCCTCCTGTGAGGCTGTTCCTTGAGGAGCCATTCGGGGGTTTCTGTGGGCTGTCCACTGGGGCCCTCTCCCCGCTTTGGGTGCCGGCCCTGTGCGGTCGTGGTTCCCCTTCGGTCTCAGCCTGCAGGGCCCGCCACAGATCCCCGAGACCGGGGTGTAAACAGCAGAAGTGAACTTCTCACAGTCCCAGAGTCTGGAAGCCCAAGGTCAAAGTGCCAGCAAGGGGGGTTTCTCCTCCACGTCCTCACGTGGCCTTCCCTCCGAGCACGCACCCCTGGTGTCCTCCCCTTCCTGTGAGGTCCCTGTCCTCTTGGTTAGGGCCCAACCCCATGACTGCATGTAACTTCGATGACCTCCTGAAGACCTTGTCTCCAGGCTGGGTCCCCACTGGGTGAGGGCTCCCACGTGTGGATTCTGGGGACACGGTTCCATCCAGGACGCCCACTTCTTCCCTCACCTCAGCCCCTCTGCCAGCTCCTCCTCTCCAGATTCGAAGCTGCCGAGGGCCCGGGGCGTGGTCCCTGGCAGCTTATCTTTTCTCTGTCCATCTACACACCCTCCCTAGGTGGCCCCGTCCCACCCGTCCGTGAAGACACCCTACTGCTGACCCTCCCATCCTGGGTCCCTCTCCCGAGCTCGGCCAGGCCTCCAGCCTCCCGTCTGCTCCCAACACTCTGCGGCAGCCCCAGCCTCGGCCGCGCTCCGGACTCTGCCCCTCCGTTGCTCCCCGCACTCAGAGGGGCCTGTCTGCTCCCTGAATCTCTCTTACATCCGGTCTCCTTCCTGCAGCCCCACGCCCCCCGCCCCCGCCCCACGCCGTGG
>SJYG01000171.1:3471749-3497560 GCA_006410535.1 Litocranius walleri | reverse complement strand
GTTGGGCTCCTGCAGGCTCACCGTGAGGGTTTCTTTCTCTTACTCGAGATTTTTGCTGAAACTGAGGTTTCAACAGTCTATCAGCTCTGGAAAATCCGCAGCCTGCTAACTCTCCCCAGCGTGGGTGTGTGTGCCTTCGGGAGCAGAAACCGTACGTGCTGCCTGGCCTGTCTGCTGGAGCCTGGGGGACCTTCTCAGACCACCCCCCAGGTCACTGTCCCTCTTCATTTGCATTAGATTTGTTGTGAAGCCAATCAACCGAGTTTCAGATTTCAATGGATATATATGTATATAAAAATTTAGAAGTCTTTAAAAATCTGTCTGAAAATTTTTGGTAGTCTCATGTACCTTGAGGAGAAAGCAACGGCAATCCACTCCAGTGTTCTTGCCTGGAGAATCCCAGGGACAGGGGAGCCTGGTGGGCTGCCGTCTGTGGCGTCATACAGGGTCGGACACGACTGAAGCAACTTAGCAGCAGCAGCAGCATGTACCTTGCTCATATTTGCAGTTCCCTTTAGTTTTTTAAGATTTGATTTTTATAAAATTTATACACTTCCCAGGTGGCGCTCTGGTAAAGAACTCGCCTGCCAAAGCAGGAGACGGAAGACGTGGAGGCTGGATCTCTGGTTGCGAGGATCCCCTGGAGAGGAAATGGCAGCCCACTCCAGTACTCTTGCCTGGAGAATCCCATGGACAGAGGAGCCTGGAGGCTGCCGTCCACGGGGCTGCAAAGGGTCGCACACACACTGAAGCGACCTAACACACTCGCAGATCCAAGAGTCAGTGGGGCTCCACACGGCTGTTTCGTTTAGGTTTTAGCTTCTACCAATTTTACACATGCACACAGGATAAGAGGTCAGCATGGTTTATAAGCATTTCATCTCACTATTCCCCTCTCCCCAAATAACAGTCCATCGCCACCGCAGCCTGGACTCCTGGCCCCCAGGTCCTGGGTGCAATGCCACGCTCCGTGTTCTTAGGTCCTGAAACTCTCTAACGCCCTGTCTGGGGGAAGGATGGGTTAGAAGTGGCACAGGACTCGGCTCTCCCCAAACGCCGTAAACCCCCACGTCCACCAGGGCAGCGGAACCAGGGCGCAGGGACACCGTCCGCAGGGAGCCAGGCGTCAGGGCGGCCCTCTGCTGGTGGAGGGAGGCCGCGCCGGCAGCTCGGGACCGGCGCCCTCGGAGCGGGAGGAAGGGGGGCAGCAGCGGGCGTCCGCGGGCCTGAGGGCTTCCGCAGACACTCGGGAGCAGCGCGCTCGGCAAACGCCCCGCCGCGATCGCCGCCCGGAGGCCCCGAGCCGGCAGCGCGAGCTCTCCGCGGGCCGAGGGCCGGGACCGCCCCAGACCGGGGAGCGGTGGACGGCGGCGGAGGTTAGGTCCGGCGGAGGAGGGCAGAAGGGCCGTCCGTCGGGGAAGCAGCCCCGGCAGCCGCGCCCGGGCGGCCTGGGGGTCGTGAGCGGTGCGTCTGCGCCGCCGCGGGTTCCGAGCACCCGGCACCCGCTTTATGCCGCAGGGAGCGAAAGGAAGGGCCTGTGGGCAGATCCTGACCCCGCGCAGGAGCGGGCCAGCTGCAGCGTCGCAGGCCTGCGGACGCGGACAGGCAGCCTGCCGCCCCCAGACGGTGGACGCGGCAGCGCCCAGCCACGTCCGCCGCGCGCTCTGTGGGCCGGCGTCGGCGCTCATCCGGGAAGCGTGGGCTCCGGGTCCCCCGCGTGGTCCACGCTTGTTTGGGTCACCGACTTTCGAAGGCTGGACTGGGGCTCAGGAACTCCTCCCAGGTGACCGACTCCCTCGGAAGCAAGTCGGGTCCACGGTGGGGACCTCGCCACGGCTCGGTCGATGGTCCCGACAGCAAGGCGGCTGGCCTCCCCGGGGTAAGCGCACCGAGAAACCAAGGAGTTTTCTTGGCAGACGCCCAGCCCAGCCTGCAGCAGTCCCTCTGTGACTTGTAACCCAGCGTCAACGCTTCCCGGCCCCCCACATTTCTGATCACAGGAGTCCGCCTGATCTTACCCTGATAAACAAAATATGCTGTATTATTGATGGAACCGAGTAACAGAAATATTAATGAGCTATAGAAAAGGATGACCTCCTGGCACCTGCTACGGCATGACAGCCTTGCAAACCACCCTGAGCAAAGGAGGTCCCTCACAGGAGGCACGGACTGCAGAGCTCTGCTTGTGCAGAATGTCAGGACAGGCAGGCCGGTAGAGACAGAAGCCGGATGTCCAGAGGCTGGACCTGGGGACAGGCGTGCAGTTTCTTCCGGGCTGAGGAAAATGCCCTAAGATTAGATTATGGTGATATGATGGTTTGGTCGCACAACTCGGCAAGTGCACTAACCCCCCCCGAATTGTACATTTTGATTGACTGAATTTTATGACATGTAAATTAATCTCAAAGGATTTAGGAAAGAAAGAACAGGAGCTAACATACATATCAAGGAATTCCTGGAAAGACAAAAAATCAAAAGCATCGGGAGAGAGCAGGTGTTAAAAATTGAAATCCAACACGACTCACCTAGCATGAAAAGGTCTGAAACTTAAGTATTGAGAGGATTTCCATCCGCAGGGAGCGTGACTCAGCATGAGATGTATTTTTGTAACATTATCATGTATTAAGAAAAAAGTCCTGCAGACAGTCAGGCAAAATGCCTGAGGTCTATCAGGGCAAGAAAAATCAGATTGTGACTTCAAAAGCAGTGGTATGCGGAGGAAGAAAATGCGGTGATCTGTTTAGGACAGTAAAGGGTGACAGCTGGGTTTTCACGTTTGTCCAAGTAACTTGCACACACAGCAGCTGACTGCCTGCTGACAGACTGCCTGCGACATGCAAGCATTTAGAGATATTGTCCCCAGGCCTCCTCGTTAGAACCCACGAAGGGACGTGCCAGACGATGGAACAGCCAGGAGACACGGACGTTTCCCGGGGGGACGGAGCCTGGAGTAGGGACTGTTAAATATGTTCAGGGATACTTCCCAGAGACGGAGAAACGTTCCAAACTCACCAGTCGTTTCCATCACACGTGTGCAGGTGTTGAGGACACTTCCATAAGCTTCAGACACAAACAGCCCTGCATCCGCTAGTGAAGGAGGCTGACCCAGAACAGAGGCGCCTGCGAGCGGGGCGGGGACAAGGAGGTGGCCGGGAGGCCCCCGGGACGGGACCCCCCTGCTCGTGGTGGGGAGTGGATCACCCACAGGTGAGGGGTGCGGACCTGGGGCCGTCGGCACCCCCTGTGCCCAGCCTGTGGTCCTTAACCCGCCTCCCTCTGGAGCAGCCAGGGCCTCCTGGCGGGAGGAGGGGCGGACTCCAGCTCTGAAAACGCGGGAATCAGAGGCTACAAGGAGCCTGTGGACCTGCCGTGCTTCTGCCCACTGGGAGGAGGGGCCCCGTGCCCGGTTCGCTCCTTCCCTGTGGCTTCTAGTTGTTTCCAGGGTAACTGGGCTCAGTCAGCAGGGCCCGTGGAGAGGGCACCATGAGCCTCCGGGGGGCATGCTTTGTCCTGGCCCCTGGGCTCTCTGGCCCACAAGCTGCTATTCCTGACAGCTCTCTGGTCTCAGCTGGCTGGGCACCGAGTCGTCTGGCTGTATGTCCACCTCCAGGTCACCCTCCCCCGGGCAAAGGCCAGAATTTCCTGCCAGGGTCGCCCCAGTCTGAGGTCACAGGCCCCCCACCCCTAAGCTGTCAGTGTTTCCCGTCTGTAGGATCCAAGCGTCTGCAAACCGCCCACGTGGTACTTTCCGTGTAGAGGATCTGGGGCTCCAAGGCCTAAAAATATCTAAGGAAATCCTGGAAGATGCCCATCGAGGCGATGGAGCCGCGGGCTCTGTGGGCAGATGGCGCCCCCAAGGCTGCTGGGCTGCGGAGGAGGATCAGATACGGTGCAGGCGGCCGTGTGCCCTGCATGACACAGGGCAACATGGCACAGGGCCGGCAGCACAGCCCTGCGGCGTGGCGCGGGGCGGCGTGGCGCGGGGGCGGCAGCACAGTGTGGCGCGGGGCGGCGTGGCGCAGGCCCATCGTGCACGGAACCGGCTCGGGGCTGCGGGGGTCCCAGGATGAGCCCCCAGCCCCTTGCTCCCACGGCCGTGGCTTGTGTTGCAGGGAACTTCGGCAGGGCCGGGCGTGGGGGCCCTTTGGTCAGGGGTGGCCCACAGCCCCCGGGGGCAGGGTCGATGAGGGAGGTGCCCCAAGCGCTGGCCACCTTCCTGGCTGGGGTCCAGGCTGGAGGAGCGGAGGGCAGGAGAAACACCGCGTCCTGAGCTCCTGCCACGTGCAGGCGGCAGAGGTCATTTCAGCCCCCAACCTGTGAGCCTCCTGAGCAGAAGCCATAAACAGCCCGCTCTGCAGAGGGGAGACTGCAGCCCGGGAGGTGACGAGGGCCCAGGCGGGGCTAGGCTGTGATGGAGGTGGTGGTGGGCCAGGGCTCTGGGCCAGACTGGCTGCACCTTGGGGAGGCCGGTCCTTGGGTCCTCTGGGTCGGGGGCACCATGCCCTGAACTGAGGGTCCGTGGGGCTCCAGACCCCTGCCGGGCCCTCTCTTCCTGGGCATGGTGGCTGAGGTTCATCTGCCAGCCTAGGGTTGGGGGGTGGGCAGAAGGGACTCCGAACATGCCCTGGGGGAGACTGGGGTGGTGAGATGCTGGCTGGTGGGCCTGGGGGCCATGCTCAGCCCCACACTGAGCTGCTGTTACCACAGGCAGACCTGAGACCACAGGTCAGAGGCGAGGCAGGACCACGGCAGGGTCACTCAAGGCTCCCAGCTGGCCACGCCAGGCTCTGTCCAGGTGACCCCTGACCGTCACTCTGGGAAGCCTGCCATTCCCTGAAGGGGCACTGGCCCCCCTCCCTGGAGCCTGGGGGCAGGAGCTCTGCAGAGAGAAGACCCAGTTCAGGACCTTACATAGTCCCTGCTCCAGCAGGGGATCCCGGGGCCTTTGTCCGGGTGCGGTTCACCCAGCTCTGGGGACCCCCTACACCTGGCCAGAGCTTCAGAATTGGGCCAGTGAGAGCAGGGTGTTGGCCAGGCCTCCAGCCAGGAGGTGGGGAGACCAGGGGCAGAGGCAGGACCACCGCAGCCCCGAGCAGATACACGGAAGGCAGGACATTGAGCTCTCTGGTGCTAGCCGCTGCCCTCCCCCTGCCCCGGGCGGGTGCAAGCCCCTCCCCAGGCAGGGGCGCGGCTGCCCTCTCGTCCCTTTGCGGCCCGGCGCGCCCTCTGGTGGCAAGATGGGGCATCACCTTCCCTGTCTTTGGCAGGTGGTTCCGGACTAGGGGGCCGGGGTCCCCGCAGGTTTGTCTATATGAGCGACACCAGCTCCGGGTGGCACATGGCTCTGCGAATCAGCTGACCACAACGGTAATTTTTTTCCTTTTGGCCGTGCCATGACGCTTGTAGGATCTCAGTTCCCTGACCAAGGATTAAATCCACACACCCTGCGGTGAGACCGGAGTCTTAACCGCTGGACACCAGGGATTCCCAGTAATTTCTGATGTTGTATCTTGTGTGATTTTTGGAATTGCTGTAGCGAAAGTCCTTTTGTCACATACACATGTCTAAAAGTGAAAGTCACTCAGTCTTGTCCAGCTCTGCGACTCCATGGACTATACAGTCCATGGAATTTTCCAGGCCAGAATACTAGAGTCGGTAGCCTTTCCCTTCTCCTGGGGATCTTCCCAACCCAAGGATCGAACCCAGGTCTCCTGCATAGCAGGCGGATTCTTTATATCTACATATGGGGAAGAAAGCTGCTTAGTGCTAACCTAAAAAGGGCTAAAACCCTAAAAAGTCGGAGTAAATTTGATGCTGCGCACTGTACCTTTTAAACAATAAGTAATAACCAGTCGTGGAAACAAGAATTAAGTGGGAAAAAGCCCCATCCATTGTATCAAGAGATGCGTTTCCAATAAAATTTTACATTCCCTGTCAGCTTTCTATCGGAATGTATAATGTAAATTATTTACACCCAAATCTGTGCTTTTGATTGTGAGCTAATAACTGTAAAAATAGCCTAATTCAAACATAAAGATAATTAAGAGTCTTATGAAGTATAGAAAACGACATTTCAGTTTCAGTTCAGTTCAGTCGCTCAGTCGTGTCCGACTCTTTGCAACCCCATGAATTGCAGCACGCCAGGCCTCCCTGCCCATCACCATCTCCTGCAGTCCACTCAGACTCATGTCCATCGAGTCCGTGATGCCATCCAGCCATCTCATCCTCGGTCGTCCCCTTCTCCTCCTGGCCCCAATCCCTCCCAGCATCAGAGTCTTTTCCAATGAGTCAACTCTTTGCATGAGGTGGCCAAAGTACTGGAGTTTCAGCTTTAGCATCATTCCTTGCAAAGAAATCCCAGGGCTGATCTCCTTCAGAATGGACTGCTTGGATCTCCTTGCAGTCCAAGGGACTCTCAAGAGTCTTCTCCAACACCACAGTTGAAAAGCATCAATTCTTCGGCGCTCAGCCTTCTTCACAGTCCAACTCTCACATCCATACACGACCACAGGAAAAACCATAGCCTTGACTAGACGGACCTTAGTTGGCAAAGTAATGTCTCTGCTTTTGAATGTGCTATGTAGGTTGGTCATAACTTTTCTTTCAAGGAGTAAGCATCTTCTAATTTCATGGCTGCAGTCACGATCTGCAGTGATTTTGGAGCCCCCAAAAATAAAGTCTGACACTGTTTTCACTGTTTCCCCATCTATTTGCCATGAAGTGATGGGACCGGATGCCATGATCTTCATTTTCTGAATGCTGAGCTTTAAGCCAACTTTTTCACTCTCCTCTTTCACTTTCATCAAGAGGCTTTTTAGCTTCTCTTCACTTTCTGCCATAAAGGTGGTGTCATCTGCATATCTGAGGTTATTGATATTTCTCCCAGCAATCTTGATTCCAGCTTGTGTTTCTTCCAGTCCAGCGTTTCTCATGATGTACTCTGCATATAAGTTAAATAAGCAGGGTGAAAATATACAGCCTTGACGTACTCCTTTCCCTATTTGGAACCAGTCTGTTGTTCCATGTCCAGTTCTAACTGTTGCTTCCTGACCTGCATACAGATTTCTCAAGAGGCAGGTCAGGTGGTCTGATATTTCCATCTCTCTCAGAATTTTCCACAGTTTATTGTGATCCACACAGTCAAAGGCTTTGGCATAGTCAATAAAGCAGAAATAGATGTTTTTCTGGAACTCTCTTGCTTTTTCCATGATCCAGCGGATGTTGGCAATTTGATCTCTGGTTCCTCTGCCTTTTCTAAAACCAGCTTGAACATCAGGAAGTTCACGGTTCACGTATTGCTGAAGCCTGGCTTGGAGAATTTTGAGCATTACTTTACTAGCATGTGAGATGAGTGCAATTGTGCGTTAGTTTGAGCATTCTTTGGCATTGCCTTTCTTTGGAATTGGAATGAAAACTGACCTTTTCCAGTCCTGTGGCCACTGCTGGGTTTTCCAAATTTGCTGGCATATTGAGTGCAGCACTTTCACAGCATCATCTTTCAGGATTTGAAACAGCTCAATTGGAATTCCATCACCTCATTTTAGTTTATGTACGTATTTAAGTGGGCGCCCCCTGTGGGACTTGCTGGGGTCAGGTCCATCCCTTCCTTATTTTTCACAAAGATGTGCACAAAATACGTTACATTAAAGTAAAATTCTAAGAGCAAAGAGGACGGAAAGCACAGGTGAATTAGAGAGAAATTGTGCCTATTAAAGATTTGTCTGTTATCACTGATTATGGAGGGTTTCAAGTCACTCGATTTTGTGGAATATAATGAAAAGTCACTCGATTTTGTGGAATATAATGAAAAGACCAAGCCAGAGCGTTTCTGAACTGTCAGTGCTCTGACATGTGCGACATCACATTCTCAAAAGCATGCTGAATAAAGGCAGCCCCACCCGTGAGAGCGTCTTAAAGGAACGCGCTCGGTCGCTCTTTCCTGTCTTCTGTCAGAGTTCCTGAGGGCTATCTGTTGAAAATGGCAGCCCACTCCAGTGCTCTTGCTGGAGAATCCCATGGAGGGAGGAGCCTGGTGGGCTACAGTCCACGGGGGCGCAGAGTCGGACGCGCCTGAGCGATGCGGACTAGCCGGGCCCGTCGTCCTCAGGGAGCTGCTTCGCTGCATCCTGTTGTCTGGCAGGTAATGCCCTCGTCATCAAACGCACCAGGAGTCCGTATCGGGACGGTTCATTTTCTCTTTAACTCAGAGGGCTGCGTGTCTCCCGCCCGACCCCAGCGACGCTGGCTGGCGTTCGCGAGTGCTCTCTGGGCACGCGTGCTCAGCGCTTCACTGCGCTCCGTCTTCAGGACACAGAGGTGTGCACGGCTGTCCTGCAGGGGAGGACGCGGGCTCGCCCAGCCTGCAAGTGGCAGGACAGGTGGAGTGGACTCTGCTCTGTCAAGCTGACAAGAAGTCAGAGCTTTAAAATCATCACCTGCTATTAATTCTGTGTTTGTTGCACATGTTCAGGGGGCACTATCTGTGCTTTCTGACCTTAGGAACCTATGAGATAGGAACCTATGAGAGTTTCCGGCGTCCTCACACGTGCTCTTTGTTTGTTTGGCATTTGAAAGGAATGCACTTTCTTTCCTGTGGAGTGTAAGGGCCTGTGTATGTGCTAATTTACGGTGGTTAACCGCTCTATTAACGTTCCCTTTTCCTTTACTCACTTTTTTGATCTCCCAGTTGCTGCTCAAGGTGTGTTGGTCTCCCACTGTGACTGTCATTTAGGCAAATTCTCCCTGGGTTTCTAGCAGCTTTTCTCCACGTTTTGGAGCAAAAAGGTTAATAACTGTGATGTGGTCTCATGGACGTGTCAGTCTGGCCCAGTTGGAGGCTCTGCTGTGGTCTCTGCCAAGCCTAGCATCTCATTTCTAAATTTAATTTCCTACAAGACTGTGTGCGATTCTTGCTCCTTAAGGATTTCAGAAAACAAAACAAGCATCCCCACTTCTTTTCCCAGTAAAAATAGCTCTGAGGACAAGAAGGCAGTGAGGCGCTGAGCGCTGCCTGGGTCTGGGGGGAGGTTCTCTTGCTCCCAGACCTGCTGTCCTCCATCCCTCCCGGGAGCTACTCGGCTGGTGGAGAGAGGGCTTATGAAGAATTGGCTGGGACTCCTCTTGGGTCAGCTCCCAAGCTCATGGGAGCTGGGGCTTCTGATCTGATGACTTCGGTGCTCGCTGCTGCCAAGCTCAGACGATGTGTTCCCCCGCAGGGCGGCCGTGGAGGAGTCCCTGGGAGGGCCTGCTGTGGGCTGGGCTCGGGAGCCTCACGGACGGGGCCGTGTTTGCCACTGGCGGCTCTGACATCACGCTGGGGAAAGAAGTCAGCTCTGGCCGTGGTGGACAGCCTCATCTCCCCATCATTCAGGGGCCATGAGCACAGGCTCGAGATGCCAGGAACTCAGAAGTGAAGCGCTGCCCATCTGTGTCTGGGGATGGAGGAAGGGCAGGCTACCTGTGATGGCTCATTTTCATGTCAGTTTGACTGGGCCACAGAGGGCACAGCGTTGGGTCTAACAGCACCTTGAGTGTGTCTCTGAGGGCAGTTCTGGAGGGGATTAACATCTGAATCACTGAACAGAGTGAAGCAGATTGAACTCCCCGGTGGGGGTGGGCCTCACCCAGTTGGTTGAAGCCTGATTAGTGAGAATGGCCAAGTAAGAGGGGACTTCTCCAGCCTGCCTGTCTCCCAGCTGGGACACTGTCTCCTGCCTTTTGACTCAGGAGGAAACATACACCACTGGCTTCCCCGAGTCTCCAGATTGCCCGCAGCAGAGCGGGGGCCTTGTCAGACTTCATAATCGCACAAGCCAGTTCCTTATAATAAACCTCTCCCCCTCTCTCCGTATAGACATACAAATACAGGTGGTGGCTGCTGTTGTTCAGTTGCTAAGTTGTGTCCCACTGTTTGTGACCCCACGGCCTTCAGCACACCAGACTCCTCTGTCCTCCACTATCTCCCAGAATTTGCTCAAATTCACGTCCATTGAGTCAGTGATGCCATCCAACCATCTCAGCCTGCTGCCTGCTTCTCCTCCTGCCCTCAGTCTTTCCCAGCAAAAGGGTCTTTTCCAAGGAGTCGGCTCTTTGCATCAGGTGGCCAAATTATTGGAGCTTCAGCTTCACCATCAGTCCTTCCAATGAATATTCAGGGCTGATCTCCTTTAGGATGGACTAGTAGGATCTCCTTGCAGTCCAAGGGACTCTAAAGAGTCTTCTGCAGCAACACAGTTCAAAAGCATCAATTCTTCGGCGCTCAGCCTTCTTTACGGTCCAACTCTCACATCCATACATGACCACAGGAAAAACCATCTCTTTGACTAGACAGACTTTTGCTGGCAAAGCAATGGCTCTGCTTTTCAATGTACTGTCTGGGTTTGTAATGGCTTATCTTCCAAGGATCAAGCGTCTTTTAATTTCATGGCTGCAGTCACCATCTGCATATCTGAGGTTGTTGATATTTCTCTCGGCAATCTTGATGCCAGCTTACGGTTCATCCAGCTTGGCATT
Organism: Litocranius walleri; assembly: GCA_006410535.1. NCBI lineage: Eukaryota > Metazoa > Chordata > Mammalia > Artiodactyla > Bovidae > Litocranius > Litocranius walleri. The sequence continues at coordinate 3,487,048 of SJYG01000171.1, read as the reverse complement.
TCACACGACATACTCTGCATATAAGTTAAATAAGCAGGTTGACAAACACAGCCTTGCCTTACTCCTTTCCAAATTCTGAACTGGTTGGTTTTTCCATGTCTGGTTCTAATTATTGCTTCTTGATCCCCAGATAGGTTTCTCAGGAGACAGCTCAGGTGGTCTGGTATTGTCATCTCTTTAAGAACTTTCCAGTTTGTTGTGATCCACACAGTCAAAGGCTTTAGTGTAGTCGGTGAAGCATAAGGAGACGTTTTTCTGAAATTCCCTTGCTTTTCTCTATGATCCAATGAGTGTTGGCAATTTGGTCTGGTTTGTCTGCCTTTTCCAAACGCAGTTTGCATATCTGGAAGTTCTCGGTTCATGTGCTGTGGAGCCTAGCGTGAAGGATTTTGAGCACAACCTTACTAGCACGTTAAATGAGCGCAATTGCATGGTAGTTTGAACATTCTTAAGGGACTTCCCTGGTGGCTCAGATGGTAAAGCGTCTGTCTACAATGAGAGAGACCCGGGTTCACTCCCTGGGTTGGGAAGATCCCCTGGAGAAGGAAATGGCAATCCACTCCAGTACTACTGCCTGGAAAATCCCATGGACAGAGGAGCCTGGAAGGCTACAGTCCATGGGGTCGCAGAGTCGGACACGACTGAGCGTCTTCACTTCACTTCACTTGAACATTCTTCGGCATTGCCCTTCTTTGGGATCAGAACGAAAACTGATCTTTTCCAGTCCTGTGGCCACTGCTGAGTTTTCCAAATATGTTAGCATATTGAGTGCAGCACTTTCGCAGCATCATCTTTTAGGGTTTTAAATAGCTCACCTGGAATTCCATCACCTCCACTAGCTTTGTTTGCAGTAATGCTATCTTTTAGGTGGAGTTTGTTACTCCCAGGCTCAGAGGAATGAGGTCACCCCACAAGGTCACAGGGCAGTGAGCAGTAGGGTTGGAAGAGACACCAGAGCTCTTAGAAGTTTTACATTTCATTTGTATTTTATTAGTGGTCAACCTTAAATTTTTTTTTTTGACCACCCTGCGTGGCCTGTGGAATCTTAGTTCCTCCGCCAGTGATTGAACCTAGGCCCCTGGCAGTGGACGCACAGCCACAGCCATTGGATCTGAGATGTCCTTTAAATTTTTAAAATGAAAACATCAAAGTGCGTTTCCCACTCACACTGCATTTTGATCACGTCTGTCCCCCCTTGAATAGGACATGACGCTGGGCACCCATTCAGTCCTTTCTTTTCCATCCTCACCTCTTTCGTTTGGCTGACTGTCTTCCAGAATTTTAGTTTCTAGCTGTTATTAATGCCTTTTACTTTAATTATCTACCATTTTAAGAATCTTTTCTTAATAATCACGTTAAACGTTATGACTGCATTGCTGATAATTATCAAGAATAATTCTGTGTTTCATGGTCTCTTTGTTCCTCATCATTCCTTTGTTTCAATTTTTCTTGGTTTCTTGAATTTACTTTTTCATTTTGCCACTGTCGGTATATAAGTGCTTTTGTTCTTCCATCGAGGCTCTGAGCAGTTTATTAGTCTTTCCATATCTGACAATATGATTTCCCCTTACACTTGAATCGCAATTGGCCTGGGCATTGAGGAAACAAATGTTTTCCTTCCAGAGATGTTTTCCTTCAGAGGACGGTTCTTCATCGTCTCCTGGTCTTTTGGTTTGCGAAGGAGCCGTTTGCCCTTCCGATGTGCACCGCTCACCAGGCGATCTGTTTATTCACAGTGACAGCTTTTCTTTTTCATCCCTGGAGTTCAGAATTTTCATCTGTGTGTACTGGGTGTGTATCCTCTAAAGAAAAAGTCATTCCATAAGTTAGACAAAGAGAATTATCATATGATATTGCTTATATGTGGGATCTAAAAAAAATAAGAGACGAATGAACTTATCTGCAAAGCAGAAACAGGGTCACAGACGCAGAGAATGAGTTTATGGCTCCCGGGAGGAAGAGTGGGCAGCGGAGGATAGACTGGGAGGCTGGGACTGAACACACTGCTGCATTTAAAATAGTACAGCGCAGGGTCTGCTCAGCACTCGGTAATAACCTGAACAGGAGGTGGCTTTGAAAGAGAGTGACTATACGTGTGTATGTAACTGAATCACTTTGCTGCGCACGTCAAACGGCCAACGTAACGCTGTTAAACAACTGTACTCCAATATAAAGTAAAAATGTCTTAAATAAAAAAAGCTATTCCTGCCTGATAGCTGACCACTGCTACCAGACAGTCAATGGGCTGAGTCTTTGTCAAGATCGGGAAAACTTTCTTTACTTAAAAAAGTTTAAGAAATGTTTTATTTAAAAATCTATTTTATTTTTAAAATAGAAATTTCATATATTAAACATCTAAGGTATAAGGCATGATGGTTCGATATACATACACACAGTGAAATGATCACTGTGGCCACGCTAACTGGCGTCATCCCCTCACTCAGTTATGACGACAGCACGTGGAATCTCACATAAACAGGGTTCAGCGCAGTCACCTGCAGTCCCCGTGCTGTATATGCTAGTCACTCCACAGGGAATATTTTCGTTAAAAATATTTCTCCCTGTTTCTTCTTCATCTTCCCCACTTTATCTGCCTAGGGCATCTATTATACAGCTTCTGGACCTTCTCTTACTTCTCTCATCCTTTCCTAGAAAGGTTTATTCAGCTGCAAGTGACAAGCCCCAAGCGTAAGTGGTTTAAACCATGTGGTTGTATATACAGCGCCTTGTGGACAGCTACCACTCACTTACCAGGAAGCTGAGGGATGGAGGTCTTGGGGTGGGCTTGGTGGCTCTAGAATGTCTGCAAGGCCTGAGGCTTTTGCATTCTCCTCCTGTTCTCTCATCTTCAGTGTGTGGATTTGCTGCCTCTTTGTGACACTTTGGCTGCCAGAGCTCCAGCCATCAGCTTCAGAAGTGTTTAAAGGCAGGAAGCAGGGGATGCCAGGTTGGCATGCCTTTCCATATAAGCCTTTCTTCTTTTGTATGAGAGAATGTTCTTGCCCAGAAGCCCCTCAGCAGATTCCCAGCTGCGTGTTGTATGACAACACTTGCTCCAAGGGAGACTGGGAAAATGAAGTGCTGACCCTTTCCAGACCGCAGGCTAGGAGCTGGGCGAGGTGGGGAAAGCTGGTGGCTGTGACAAGCAGCAAATGCCCCTTCTTGCTTCTGTCTCACGTCCAGATAGACTTTCGTGACCACGCTTCCTGGGTTCCTCCCTCAATGTGTGGCCCAGCCTCAGCTGCCAGCCTTTCTGTGAACTTCAGCCATGGTCTTCACGCCAGGAGCGCTGATGCTCCTCCCTGGCGGCCCGCTTTGCCCTCTGAAGTCTCGTGGTCTCTGAACTTTCCCATTTCCTGTGGCAGCTCCACCGCCTCGCGAGCTGGTCTGTCTATAACTTTAGGGCTCCCTTGCACTTTGTTCATCCTCGGCCACCCGGTCGTGTCTGATCCTCTGTGACCCCACGGAGCCCGCCAGGCCCCTCGGTCCATGAGATTGTCCAGGCAAGAATCCTGGAGTGGGTTGCCATCTCCTATTCTGGGGGATCTTCCCCACCCAGGGGCTGGACCCATGTCTCCTGCAGCTCCTACGCTGGCTGGTGGGTTCTTCACCGTTGAGTCGCCAGGGAAGCCTGCCCTTGGGTTTGAGTCGCCAGGGAGGCCTGCCCTCTGCTGCTTCCCCTCAGTTCTCTGGGGTTTCCTAGTTCTGTGTTTGCATTTGTAAATAAAAGGCCAGGCTGACTACAACGCGTTGTGAAGGTGCAGCTGACATGTCGCGAGTCTGGCTGTTCTTAATGTGGTCTTCTCTGTCTCAGCTGACACCACCCTTATGGCAGAAAGTGAAGAGGAGCTAAAGAGCCTCTTGATGAAAGTGAAAGAGGAGAGCGAAAAGGTTGGCTTAAAGGTCAACATTCAGAAAACGAAGATCATGGCATCCGGTCCCATCACTTCATAGCAAATAGATGGAGAAACAGTGGAAACAGTGTCAGACTTTATTTTTCTGGGCTCCAAAATCACTGCAGATGGTGACTGCAGCCATGAAATTAAAAGATGCTTACTCCTTGGAAGGAAAGGTATGACTCACCTAGATAGCATATTGAAAACCAGAGACACTACTTTACTGACTAAGGTCCGTCTAGTCAAGGCTATGGTTTTTCCTGTGGTCATGTATGGATGTGAGAGTTGGACTGTGAAGAAGGCTGAGTACCAAAGAATTGATGCTTTTCAACTGTGGTGTTGGAGAAGACTCTTGAGGGTCCCTTGGACTGCAAGGAGATCCAACCAGTCCATTCTGAAGATCAGCCCTGGGATTTCTTTGCAAGGAATGATGCTAAAGCTGAAACTCCAGTACTTTGGCCACCTCACGCGAAGAGTTGACTCATTGGAAAAGACTCTGATGCTGGGAGGGATTGGGGGCAGGAGGAGAAGGGGACGACCGAGGATGAGATGGCTGGATGGCATCACTGACTTGAACGTGAGTCTGAGTGAACTCCGGGAGTTGGTGATAGACAGGGAGGCCTGGCGTGCTGCGATTCATGGGGTCACAAAGAATCGGACACGACTGAGTGACTGAACTGAACTGAATTGAACTGAACTGTCTCCCCAGAGCCGTGACCTTGGTGGACACCTGCGTGTTGGCCGCCAGATCCCCGTCTGTACAGCCTGGGGGCCTGCGGGCCAGGGGTATGACCTTGTTCACCTGGGCATGGCTCTCGCCTCCCCTCGGCCTCCTTTAGCCAAGTCTCCAGGCTCCAGTCCCACCTGGGACCTTAGGAAAGGAAGCGAGTCAGACCTAAACCCAAGCAGCTGAGACACAAGTGAGGGGGAGGGATGGTGTTCCAGACGGGGAACAGAAACTCGGGGTGCTCTGAGGCAAGAGAAGCACTTGCTTGGAGGAGCTGCGGAGGTGGGCAGGGCCTGGCGGGGCGCGGCCTGGTGGGCCCTGGTCTCTCTCCTGAGAGCCAGAGACACTCTCTAAGCAGGGCGGTGCTAGGACACACTGGTATCTAAGGAGAGCAGGAGGGGCAGGTGTGGGGTGGGCATCCAGGGGAGAGAGGATGGTGGATGCCAGGCTGGGGGAGGGTGAGCGGGGCCCAGGGATGGCGCTGACCCTGGGGAGAGCAGTGAGAGGGGGCTTGCGGGCTCTGCCGCCCCACCCCCCAACACCTCAGGGAGGACGTTTCCCTCCTTCTCGCAGGTGGGGCAGATGGGCGAAGGGGGTGCTAAATGCACCAGCCACCTGCCCTGGGGGTGCGGAGTGGGCGGGGCACAGGGACCAGGCCACAGGGACCCAGGCTTGGTGAGAGCCACTAAGGAGAGGCTGGCTCCCCAAGGATGGAAGCGGGCCTCCCAGCACAGAGGCGACCCCAGGGTGTTTCCGGTGGGGAGGAGGAAGGCCAGAAGGTCAGGCCCCCAAGGTTGGGGGGGGGCTGCCTCCTGTGAGCAGGGGTACTCCTGGGTGTCCGGCTGCCCCCCAGCCCAGGGCCCCACTCCTGGGTGTCCGGCTGCCCCCCAGCCCAGGGCCCCACTCCTGGGTGTCCGGCTGCCCCCCAGCCCAGGGCCCCACTCCTGGGTGTCCGGCTGCCCCCCAGCCCAGGGCCCCACTCCTGGGTGTCCGGCTGCCCCCCAGCCCAGGGCCCCACTCCTGGGTGTCCGGCTGCCCCCCAGCCCAGGGCCCCACTCCTGGGTGTCCGGCTGCCCCCCAGCCCAGGGCCCCACTCCTGGGTGTCCGGCTGCCCCCCAGCCCAGGGCCCCACTCCTGGGTGTCCGGCTGCCCCCCAGCCCAGGGCCCCACTCCTGGGTGTCCGGCTGCCCCCCAGCCCAGGGCCCCACTCCTGGGTGTCCGGCTGCCCCCCAGCCCAGGGCCCCACTCCTGGGTGTCCGGCTGCCCCCCAGCCCAGGGCCCCACTCCTGGGTGTCCGGCTGCCCCCCAGCCCAGGGCCCCACTCCTGGGTGTCCGGCTGCCCCCCAGCCCAGGGCCCCACTCCTGGGTGTCCGGCTGCCCCCCAGCCCAGGGCCCCACTCCTGGGTGTCCGGCTGCCCCCCAGCCCAGGGCCCCACTCCTGGGTGTCCGGCTGCCCCCCAGCCCAGGGCCCCACTCCTGGGTGTCCGGCTGCCCCCCAGCCCAGGGCCCCACTCCTGGGTGTCCGGCTGCCCCCCAGCCCAGGGCCCCACTCCTGGGTGTCCGGCTGCCCCCCAGCCCAGGGCCCCACTCCTGGGTGTCCGGCTGCCCCCCAGCCCAGGGCCCCACTCCTGGGTGTCCGGCTGCCCCCCAGCCCAGGGCCCCACTCCTGGGTGTCCGGCTGCCCCCCAGCCCAGGGCCCCACTCCTGGGTGTCCGGCTGCCCCCCAGCCCAGGGCCCCACTCCTGGGTGTCCGGCTGCCCCCCAGCCCAGGGCCCCACTCCTGGGTGTCCGGCTGCCCCCCAGCCCAGGGCCCCACTCCTGGGTGTCCGGCTGCCCCCCAGCCCAGGGCCCCACTCCTGGGTGTCCGGCTGCCCCCCAGCCCAGGGCCCCACTCCTGGGTGTCCGGCTGCCCCCCAGCCCAGGGCCCCACTCCTGGGTGTCCGGCTGCCCCCCAGCCCAGGGCCCCACTCCTGGGTGTCCGGCTGCCCCCCAGCCCAGGGCCCCACTCCTGGGTGTCCGGCTGCCCCCCAGCCCAGGGCCCCACTCCTGGGTGTCCGGCTGCCCCCCAGCCCAGGGCCCCACTCCTGGGTGTCCGGCTGCCCCCCAGCCCAGGGCCCCACTCCTGGGTGTCCGGCTGCCCCCCAGCCCAGGGCCCCACTCCTGGGTGTCCGGCTGCCCCCCAGCCCAGGGCCCCACTCCTGGGTGTCCGGCTGCCCCCCAGCCCAGGGCCCCACTCCTGGGTGTCCGGCTGCCCCCCAGCCCAGGGCCCCACTCCTGGGTGTCCGGCTGCCCCCCAGCCCAGGGCCCCACTCCTGGGTGTCCGGCTGCCCCCCAGCCCAGGGCCCCACTCCTGGGTGTCCGGCTGCCCCCCAGCCCAGGGCCCCACTCCTGGGTGTCCGGCTGCCCCCCAGCCCAGGGCCCCACTCCTGGGTGTCCGGCTGCCCCCCAGCCCAGGGCCCCACTCCTGGGTGTCCGGCTGCCCCCCAGCCCAGGGCCCCACTCCTGGGTGTCCGGCTGCCCCCCAGCCCAGGGCCCCACTCCTGGGTGTCCGGCTGCCCCCCAGCCCAGGGCCCCACTCCTGGGTGTCCGGCTGCCCCCCAGCCCAGGGCCCCACTCCTGGGTGTCCGGCTGCCCCCCAGCCCAGGGCCCCACTCCTGGGTGTCCGGCTGCCCCCCAGCCCAGGGCCCCACTCCTGGGTGTCCGGCTGCCCCCCAGCCCAGGGCCCCACTCCTGGGTGTCCGGCTGCCCCCCAGCCCAGGGCCCCACTCCTGGGTGTCCGGCTGCCCCCCAGCCCAGGGCCCCACTCCTGGGTGTCCGGCTGCCCCCCAGCCCAGGGCCCCACTCCTGGGTGTCCGGCTGCCCCCCAGCCCAGGGCCCCACTCCTGGGTGTCCGGCTGCCCCCCAGCCCAGGGCCCCACTCCTGGGTGTCCGGCTGCCCCCCAGCCCAGGGCCCCACTCCTGGGTGTCCGGCTGCCCCCCAGCCCAGGGCCCCACTCCTGGGTGTCCGGCTGCCCCCCAGCCCAGGGCCCCACTCCTGGGTGTCCGGCTGCCCCCCAGCCCAGGGCCCCACTCCTGGGTGTCCGGCTGCCCCCCAGCCCAGGGCCCCACTCCTGGGTGTCCGGCTGCCCCCCAGCCCAGGGCCCCACTCCTGGGTGTCCGGCTGCCCCCCAGCCCAGGGCCCCACTCCTGGGTGTCCGGCTGCCCCCCAGCCCAGGGCCCCACTCCTGGGTGTCCGGCTGCCCCCCAGCCCAGGGCCCCACTCCTGGGTGTCCGGCTGCCCCCCAGCCCAGGGCCCCACTCCTGGGTGTCCGGCTGCCCCCCAGCCCAGGGCCCCACTCCTGGGTGTCCGGCTGCCCCCCAGCCCAGGGCCCCACTCCTGGGTGTCCGGCTGCCCCCCAGCCCAGGGCCCCACTCCTGGGTGTCCGGCTGCCCCCCAGCCCAGGGCCCCACTCCTGGGTGTCCGGCTGCCCCCCAGCCCAGGGCCCCACTCCTGGGTGTCCGGCTGCCCCCCAGCCCAGGGCCCCACTCCTGGGTGTCCGGCTGCCCCCCAGCCCAGGGCCCCACTCCTGGGTGTCCGGCTGCCCCCCAGCCCAGGGCCCCACTCCTGGGTGTCCGGCTGCCCCCCAGCCCAGGGCCCCACTCCTGGGTGTCCGGCTGCCCCCCAGCCCAGGGCCCCACTCCTGGGTGTCCGGCTGCCCCCCAGCCCAGGGCCCCACTCCTGGGTGTCCGGCTGCCCCCCAGCCCAGGGCCCCACTCCTGGGTGTCCGGCTGCCCCCCAGCCCAGGGCCCCACTCCTGGGTGTCCGGCTGCCCCCCAGCCCAGGGCCCCACTCCTGGGTGTCCGGCTGCCCCCCAGCCCAGGGCCCCACTCCTGGGTGTCCGGCTGCCCCCCAGCCCAGGGCCCCACTCCTGGGTGTCCGGCTGCCCCCCAGCCCAGGGCCCCACTCCTGGGTGTCCGGCTGCCCCCCAGCCCAGGGCCCCACTCCTGGGTGTCCGGCTGCCCCCCAGCCCAGGGCCCCACTCCTGGGTGTCCGGCTGCCCCCCAGCCCAGGGCCCCACTCCTGGGTGTCCGGCTGCCCCCCAGCCCAGGGCCCCACTCCTGGGTGTCCGGCTGCCCCCCAGCCCAGGGCCCCACTCCTGGGTGTCCGGCTGCCCCCCAGCCCAGGGCCCCACTCCTGGGTGTCCGGCTGCCCCCCAGCCCAGGGCCCCACTCCTGGGTGTCCGGCTGCCCCCCAGCCCAGGGCCCCACTCCTGGGTGTCCGGCTGCCCCCCAGCCCAGGGCCCCACTCCTGGGTGTCCGGCTGCCCCCCAGCCCAGGGCCCCACTCCTGGGTGTCCGGCTGCCCCCCAGCCCAGGGCCCCACTCCTGGGTGTCCGGCTGCCCCCCAGCCCAGGGCCCCACTCCTGGGTGTCCGGCTGCCCCCCAGCCCAGGGCCCCACTCCTGGGTGTCCGGCTGCCCCCCAGCCCAGGGCCCCACTCCTGGGTGTCCGGCTGCCCCCCAGCCCAGGGCCCCACTCCTGGGTGTCCGGCTGCCCCCCAGCCCAGGGCCCCACTCCTGGGTGTCCGGCTGCCCCCCAGCCCAGGGCCCCACTCCTGGGTGTCCGGCTGCCCCCCAGCCCAGGGCCCCACTCCTGGGTGTCCGGCTGCCCCCCAGCCCAGGGCCCCACTCCTGGGTGTCCGGCTGCCCCCCAGCCCAGGGCCCCACTCCTGGGTGTCCGGCTGCCCCCCAGCCCAGGGCCCCACTCCTGGGTGTCCGGCTGCCCCCCAGCCCAGGGCCCCACTCCTGGGTGTCCGGCTGCCCCCCAGCCCAGGGCCCCACTCCTGGGTGTCCGGCTGCCCCCCAGCCCAGGGCCCCACTCCTGGGTGTCCGGCTGCCCCCCAGCCCAGGGCCCCACTCCTGGGTGTCCGGCTGCCCCCCAGCCCAGGGCCCCACTCCTGGGTGTCCGGCTGCCCCCCAGCCCAGGGCCCCACTCCTGGGTGTCCGGCTGCCCCCCAGCCCAGGGCCCCACTCCTGGGTGTCCGGCTGCCCCCCAGCCCAGGGCCCCACTCCTGGGTGTCCGGCTGCCCCCCAGCCCAGGGCCCCACTCCTGGGTGTCCGGCTGCCCCCCAGCCCAGGGCCCCACTCCTGGGTGTCCGGCTGCCCCCCAGCCCAGGGCCCCACTCCTGGGTGTCCGGCTGCCCCCCAGCCCAGGGCCCCACTCCTGGGTGTCCGGCTGCCCCCCAGCCCAGGGCCCCACTCCTGGGTGTCCGGCTGCCCCCCAGCCCAGGGCCCCACTCCTGGGTGTCCGGCTGCCCCCCAGCCCAGGGCCCCACTCCTGGGTGTCCGGCTGCCCCCCAGCCCAGGGCCCCACTCCTGGGTGTCCGGCTGCCCCCCAGCCCAGGGCCCCACTCCTGGGTGTCCGGCTGCCCCCCAGCCCAGGGCCCCACTCCTGGGTGTCCGGCTGCCCCCCAGCCCAGGGCCCCACTCCTGGGTGTCCGGCTGCCCCCCAGCCCAGGGCCCCACTCCTGGGTGTCCGGCTGCCCCCCAGCCCAGGGCCCCACTCCTGGGTGTCCGGCTGCCCCCCAGCCCAGGGCCCCACTCCTGGGTGTCCGGCTGCCCCCCAGCCCAGGGCCCCACTCCTGGGTGTCCGGCTGCCCCCCAGCCCAGGGCCCCACTCCTGGGTGTCCGGCTGCCCCCCAGCCCAGGGCCCCACTCCTGGGTGTCCGGCTGCCCCCCAGCCCAGGGCCCCACTCCTGGGTGTCCGGCTGCCCCCCAGCCCAGGGCCCCACTCCTGGGTGTCCGGCTGCCCCCCAGCCCAGGGCCCCACTCCTGGGTGTCCGGCTGCCCCCCAGCCCAGGGCCCCACTCCTGGGTGTCCGGCTGCCCCCCAGCCCAGGGCCCCACTCCTGGGTGTCCGGCTGCCCCCCAGCCCAGGGCCCCACTCCTGGGTGTCCGGCTGCCCCCCAGCCCAGGGCCCCACTCCTGGGTGTCCGGCTGCCCCCCAGCCCAGGGCCCCACTCCTGGGTGTCCGGCTGCCCCCCAGCCCAGGGCCCCACTCCTGGGTGTCCGGCTGCCCCCCAGCCCAGGGCCCGTTCCCTTTGCGTCCCCGCGGAGTCTTGCCGGCACTGGCCGCGCGAGGGGGCTCGAGCTCCACCCACGGCCCTGGCTCCCGAGACCGGGCGGTGGGCGCGGCCTCCGGGACCACCCGCTTCCAATAGGAAAACGCGGCCCTCTGCCGAGCAGCAGCGGGCCGGGAGCAGCCCTCCCGCCGGAGAGGTTCGGGAGTATCTCGGGCTTGGCGCCCCCAGCCCGGGGGAGAGGGAGGAGGGGGAGGCGGACTCTGTCCCGGGGCGGGGGCTTCCTGGGGAGGCGGCACGGTTGGCCGCAGCCCCGGTGGGGGTGAGAGAGGGGCTCGGGCGGTCGGAGCACACCCTGCCCGAGGAGAGGTGCCCATCTCGGACTCAGCAGCCCGGGAGGTCGCGCCGCGGCCCCTTCCCCCTCCACCAGGAAGTTTCCCTCCCCACGAGCCCTCGGAGCTGGGGGGCAGATCCACCCCGCTTGCTGGGGCTGGAACTGAGGTTCTGGGTGAATAATGGACGCTGCACAAACAGGTATTAACGCGGCTCCTGGGGCGGAGGAGACGCATCCTTATCAATATTAAACCCGTGGCCCGTCATTCAAGAGCCTCGTAAATATTAATTCCCAATTAAACATTTATATGAAGGAGATTGTTTCTCCTCCCCCTCAAAGAACCTGTTTGAAGCTGGGGCTGCTGGTGGCCGTAGGGGACGTGGGGTCTCCAGGGAGGGGAGCAGGGCTGGGCTGGCAGCGGGGCCATCCCCTGCGAGCCTGGGCCCTGACCAGCGCCTCCCCCCCCACCCCACGTGCCGAGTCTCGCAGAGGGGCCGCTGCTGGCCAGTGAGGACACCGGCCGCGGTCCGGCTCCGTGTTGCTGCCTCGCTGGTGAGTTACAGTGAGGGCGACTGCACGGGGCGGTGAGGTTTGGGGGCAGGGCTGTGGGCGAGGGTCTGGCAGAAGGGGGAAGGGCTGCCCCCTCAGACAGGCTGGCGAGGCCCCGGAGGCCCCTGCAGACCCCAGGCCACAGTGGCGGGGCCTCCTGCCCCGTGAGCCTCGGGTGTTGACATGCAGCGCTGGTAACCGGCGGTCCTCAGCCCCTGCCCAGAGCTCCCACTCTGAGCGTGTGTGACAGAGCGGGGTGGGCTCTGACTGGGTCGGGACGCTTGCCCTAGGCCGGGGTGGTCGGGGGCCGTCTATGTGGCCCTCTGCTGGGCCCCGACCCAGACTCCACTTGCCAGGGTGGCGCACTGCAATGCCCACCTTTGATGAATCTCAGGTGAGGACCCTCCTGTCTGCCCTGCGTGGCAGGCTTTCTGCAGTTGTGATGCATGCGACCGCCTCCCCGCATCCTAGCCCACCCTGGGCAGTGCCAGCTTTCTGTGTGCCAGCCCGGTGGGCGGGAACCATGGCCCTGTGGTCTCCACGTGTGTGGCTCAGCTGCCCGGCACGCCCTGGGCTCCCCTGCGGTGCCCGTGGGCAGTCGTCCTCCAGGTGGCCTGTGCCCACACTTCTCTCACACTCGCCCTTGCGGTCCCGCCTGCGGTCCATCTGGAGCCAGCTTTTTATAAAGACCAGCCTTCTCTCCCCAGTGGTAAGCTGCGTTCCCAGCGCCGTGTCTCTCTGGCCGGGCATGGGTCACCGGTGCCCTCTGAAGCCCACTTGTCCCCAGAGGGGAGCCCCGTGGGGTCATCTGTGTTTTCAGGGAGCCAGTGCTGTCTTCCTGCTCTTTTCCCGTCTGCCTCCCCATTCCTTGGCCTTCAGTCTCTGCGGGCAAATTTAGGAGGAGTTTCCCAAAAAAGCCTGCTGGGGCTCGGATTTGCAGGAGGCTGGTCGGACACTCACCTGGGGACAGTCGGCCCAGCCGTGCTGACTGCATCTCTTTCTGGCTTCGGTCAATGTCAGCATCCTTCCTTTGAGTCCTAAGATGCGCACGCGCAGTCCACTCGGCCGGCTTAATTCCCAGCTTGGCTACTGTTTGGACTGTGAGCCGTGGCTCACCTCCTGCGTGTGGACTCTTACCACGATTTCTGGAGGATTATTTTATGGCCCGTTAGTGCCAGAGGCTCTCGTGTTGAGTTGCTTACATTTTCTACGAAGACGGTCTCATTATCCACGCATCACAAGGGTCTTCTCCAACCCTCCCTTCTCTGACTTCATTTTCCTGTCCCACACGTTTCCTGGGTCTTTCAAAATTATGTTCAACAGAGCGATGGTGGAGACATTCTTGATTTACCTCTGATCTTGAGGAGTCTTAGATTTGTCCTTTAGTCTGCTGTCTCCTGAGGGGTTTTTGAAGATTGAGTTTATCAAGTAAAAATGTTCTCTTGCATTCGAAGCCTTCCAGGAGTTTTTAGGGTTAGTAGGTGTTGAACTTTGTGCAGACCTTTGCTGCGTCTACCTAGATCACTCATGTGGCTTTCTTCCTCCTTTGCTCTTTTCAGGAGACTTTGCTCATCTGAGGATGAGCTGTCGGATCCTCTGGACTGGGGAGTTGGTGTTATCTTGAAGCAGGTCTTGTGGACTGGCATGGATCACGAGGAGCACTGTTACTTTATGACCCTCTCGGAAAGAAAAAGCGCTGCCTGTGAACCCAGAAGCCGGTGCCTCTGGTGTACAGCCTGAGTTTACATTCACGTCTGGGCCTCCCTGACGCGGGTCTGCACAGCGCGTGCTCGTGCAAACGTGAAAAGAGAGGAGATGGAGACGGACGGGCTCGGAGGCCCTGGGGTCCTTGTGCCAGGAAGGGCGCTCCCAAGCCTTCAGGCCCCTGTTTTCCGCACGGAATGGTCCCAGGTCCCTGGGAAGGTGGGCAACTCTGTGCTCTGGAGAAGATTCACCCCCGCTGTGCCCGGCTTCAGCAGCTGGAGGTTTGATGCTGGTGCTGCTGGAAAGGTGGCAGATGCTTTCCAGAACCTGTCCGTGACAGCGGTCAGACAGGTTCGGCAGCCGGGACTGAGCTCCTTCCTCAGCTGGCTGTCCTGAGCTTTGTCCCCCGATGGCCAGGCTTTGCCACACTGCCTCCCTGATGGGATGGGAAGCTCCCCGGGGACCCCAGCTGTCCCGTGTCCCGCCCTGCCCCCCTTCCCTGCGCACACACTGACGTGGTTCTGCGTGGACCCCTGCAGGTGGCACAGCCTCGTGGTGAAGGGTGTCCCCACCAACACCACCCTGTGATCGGCCTCTGACCCCCCCGGCCACACCCACTTACTTGGGGTTCCTCAGGGTCCCCGAGTCACTCGCCCGACTCACAGACCCCAGAAGGCTCTCTGCTCACAGTGACAGTTTTATCATAAAGGACGCAGACCAGGACCAGCTGAACGAAGAGATGCCTGGGTGAGCCCACAGCTGCTAGCCTGGCTCCTCGTGGCTCAGGACGGCCCCCTCTTGGCCCAGCCCTGCATCCCGCCCGGAAGCCCACCGGAGTGATTATCAGGTGGCCCGACAGCCAGATCTAGGCCACGCAGCCGAGTTAGGCTCCAGTCCCTTCCCTCCCCTCCACGCCTGATCCGTCTGGTGTCGAGCCGCCGCCAAAGCCACTCGTGAACATGAGCTCAGGTGCGGCCCTGGGTCCGGGCTCTGGGGAGCACAGACCACATTTCCCCCCCCACCCCAGGCTCCGGGAAGGAGCTCTCTGATTCCCTGTCCCCCTAGCCTGGCCCCAGGGAGGCATGTGACACCCTGCAGCTCGGGCAGAGGGGGGATGGAGGGAAGATGCAGGAGGTGCTGGACCCCGAAGACTCCTGTTCGTCACCCCCCATTCTGTTCAAGGTATGTGAGTGAACGGTGGTCTTTCCTGTTCTTTGATTGCGGACAAGCTTGTCCCAGCCTCTCTCAGGGAGTGTGGAGAGCCCGGTCTCCGGGGGTACTGGGTACTGGGGGCGTGATCTTGGGTCAGTTGTGAGGATGGGGTGCCCCGGGGGGAAGAGAGCGCCACCCAGGCCCCCCAGGGAAGGCTGCCCTGCAGGACGCTGCCCTGGTTAGTGCTTCCTGCCCCTCCTGGGTCGCCCCACCAGCCTGCCTGCGGGTTCAAACACGTGGCCCCGTGCAGGGCGAAGTCCGGTGGGAGGTGGGGGTGCAGGTCGGTGCGCTGGGCTGTCAGGCTGCGCCCACGAGGCTGGGCACCCAGGGATGCTGCACGGGGTGTGGTGGGAGGGCTGAGGGGCTTCAGCAGAGCCCGCGCCTCCCCCTTGTCCTTTCTGGAGGGGGCATCTCTGCAGGGGGCAACAGGACCTGTGTCTGCTGTGTGGAGCTGGCTCTCATGGGAAGGCAGTGGGTGACGCCTCAGCCTGGTGCTCAGGGACACACTGTCTGGTCCCCCAGGTTCAGAGCACCGTCCAGTTCAAAGCACCGAGTGAAATGTCTGTGTCCATAGCTTGGGGTGGGGAGGGCGTGGACAGGGCTCAGGGCTGGGCGGGTGGGCTCCAGCTAGGGCACTAAGCTCGCCTGTGGCTGCAGCTGTCCTCCCCCAGCCCACGTGGACCTGAAGCCCACTGTTCCAGCCGCCTGTGCCCCCTGCACGGCACCCTCCATCCCGTGCTGCTCGCCTGCCCTCCTGGCTGATCTCGGGGAGGGTCCGGGCAGCTGCAGACTGGGGCTGCGAGCTGTCCCTCACTCGGCAGG
>SJYG01000171.1:3420570-3471400 GCA_006410535.1 Litocranius walleri | reverse complement strand
GGCAGGGTGTGCCCTGTCCCGCTTCCCTGCCATGTGCCACCTCCGGGGCCAGCTGGCACCACCCAGAGGTTCTGGGGGACAGACTGCTGGACTGAACCCGGTTTCCTCCCCTGCCAATTTCCTGCTTGAAGCTTAGCCTCCAGCGTGGCTGTGTTTGGAGAGAGAAGGTAACTAAGATTGAGTGAGGTCAGGAGAAGGCTGCTTCTTCCACTCTCCGCAGGGCTGAGGCCCGCAGCTCGGTGGAGGCCCACGGTGGGGCTGCAGAAACCCGGGCTGGGGCCAGGGGCAACCCAGGGCTCAGGGTCTCGGACAGCAGCTGGGCAGCCCGGTCTTCAGCCACCCTGCTGCCCACGGAGCTCAAGGGCCAACCCACGGCGGTGGTTTCCCAGGGCACACGGATGTTCTCATACAACCATTCAGTCGATGCCGCTGGGAGCGAGAGTGGATTGGCCCGAATGTGTCCAGACCCAGGCAGAGGGCTTCAGAGCCCGGCGAGTGGCAGCACGTGCAGGCTGGCCACGCCGATGGGGCGACGGCCGAGGCCGGGGCTCTGGTGAAGCCGGTGTCTGCACCCAGCAGGAGGCCGTGCGCAGCACTGAACGGCGCCAGGGCCCGCACCCTCGGCCTGCCCTTCAATTACATGTCCTTTTCCCTTCCAGACCGTCTTTTGTCGGGGTCGTTTTTATCGTCTGGATTCTAACAATTCGCTAGCCCCACGCACGGCAGCACTGTCATCCGAGTCTCTGCTTTTCACTCTGCGGGAAGCGTCTGGCGCGTGGAGCTCCGCGTTCACGCGGGACGACTCATCACTACGTGCCTCACTGTTCGCTCTGAGCCTCATTTAAGAGGCCCTTTGCTCCACCAGTATCACAGCATGCTCTGTCCCCTGTAAAAGGCTCGCAGGAAAACCTGAGTGAGCTTCTGGGCCCACCCAGTGGTTTGGTTTTTCACGTCTCGAAACTCTTAAGCGTCTGTGAGGCGACTTTCATCCCCTGCAGCTCTGTGTGCCTGTGGCGGGAGGCCGGCACTGAGCCCAGCCCTCCTCCCGTGGAAAGGTGGTGTCCTCGCGCCACTTGTGAAACAAGCTGCTTTCACGCCTACACTGTACAGTGTGGCAGCCCAGAGCCACGCGTGCCATTTACATGTAAGCAAATTGACATGAAATAAAATTTAAAACTCGGTTTCTCAGACCCCATTGGCGGTATTTCAAATGGACAGTAGTCACACAAGCTGATAATTATAAAAGTGAATAAAGGTAGGAAAGGTGTAGAAACACGATTCCGTAATTGCATGAACGCACGTGGACGTCAGCGCTGAGAGGTCATCCTTCTGAAGGATGGAAGATCTACAAAAACTGGCCGCATTTCAGAAATACCAACCTGTGGGGCCTGCAAGATGCGTCCTCTGCTGAAAGAAGAGTCAACTTAGAAATCAGCAGTGAATGGCATTAGCAAACCCCACAGTTTCAGAATGAAAAAAAAATGCTCCTAAATAATCCAGCTTCAAAGAGGCGTTCATAGGTAAATGAGAAAATAGATCTGAACAGGAACTGCTTCCCAAAACTTGTGGACGAAGCGGGGAAGAGCCCGCCTGTTTTATGCACTTTTGTGTAAATCCAGTATTTGGAGATCTTAGTTTCCTGACCAAGGATGGAACGCACGCTCTCTGCAGTGGAGGCACAGAGTCTCAGCCAGCGGCCTCCCAGGGAAGTCCCCGGGCCTGAGACGCTGTGGTCCGGGGCTTCCAGCCTCCAGGACTGTGAGAAAATAGATTACTTAAAAATAACTTTTTAAGCCTCCTACTTTGAGATATTTCTTTATGGCAGCCCTAGCAAACTGAGACATATGCTTTTCTGTCTTTGCTTTTAATATATTTTCTCTATCATGAAGTTCTGCAGTTACACTGTGGTGTAATTAGGTATGTAATTGATTTTAAAATTCTGCCTGGAACTTATGAGTCATGGATCTGAGAATAGACCTTTCATCGATTCTGGAAACTTCTCAGCCCGTCTGTGCAGAAGAGAGCTCGCAGAGAGGGGCTGAGACTGCTGTCTTGCAAGGGTGACCTGTGGCTGACCTCCGGGGACATGGGTTTCTGGAGGGTTCCCACCACCTCTGGAAGTTGCTGCGGCTGAAGTCTTTGTTGACTGTACAGAGCTTCTTCATCTGAAGGAGGCCAGCCCTGGGTGTTCCTTGGAGGGACTGATGCTGAAGCTGAAACTCCAGTACTCTGGCCACCTCATGCGAAGAGTTGACTCCTTGGAAAAGACTCTGATGCTGGGAGGGGTTGGGGGCAGGAGGAGAAGGGGACGACCGAGGATGAGATGGCTGGATGGCATCACGGACTCGATGGACGCGAGTCTGAGTGAACTCCGGGAGTTGGTGATGGACAGGGAGGCCTGGCGTGCTGCGATTCACGGGGTCGCAAAGAGTCGGACACGACTGAGCGACTGAACTGAACTAAGGTGTTTGTGCAAACAATGTGGTTTATTGAACCTCTGATAGATAGAGGCTGCTGGCAGCAGCCCCCGATAAAACCCCGGGCCCTGGGGTCTGTGTGCCGAGCCACGGCAGCTACAAAGGCTGCTTTCTCTGTGCTTCTCCTGGCCTAGCTCTCTCCCCACTAACAACCAAATAAGAGCCACACTTGGAAAGTCATTTTAACACTCCAGAGAATTGGGTCTGATTTTAAAATGTTGAAACTCACTACTATGATTCTGCACTAGGCAAATCTACGCAGACACACAGTCTCAGCGTGTCACACACATTCTACGCCCCTGCCCTAAATCCTCCGATCATCCACATCCTCCGACAATAGAGCACAGAATGGGTCTGATTAAGTATGCAAATGCTAGAATGTTGAGGGCGGGGAGAGAGGAGAAGAGGTGGGTACTTAGGTTGCTTCTGACATTTTGTAACTACACAGAGGCTGCAGCGAGCAAGCTTGGGCCGTAGTATTCGCCTCCTAGACCATCTGGGTCATACGGAAGAATGTCTGGTTTCGTAAGACACGGCCCAGCTCCTGTCCCAAGTGTTTGTCCGCTTGCATTCTCCCAGCACGCGTCAGGGTGCCTCTTCCCCCACAGCCTCACTGGCAGAATGCGTTGTCACCCCTTCTGGTTTCTTCAATATGAAATTGCATCTGAGTGTACAGTTTGTGTGTGTGTGTGTGTGTGTGTGTGTGTGTGTGGAGGAATAAACACCTGCAATTGCAACCATGAAGAAAAACCGTGTGGGTTTTTGTTTCAGTGTTTTGGCTGCGCTTGATCTGGGCTGCTGTGTGGGCTCTTCCCTAGTTCCCTCGTCTGGGGCCAGGCTGTAGGGCGTGCCGGTCCAGGAGCTGGGGCACACGGGCTTAGTCGCCCCTCAGCATGTGGGATCTTCCCGGACCAGGGATCGAACCTGTGTCCCCTGCCTTGGCAGGCGGGCTCTTCACCCCCGGCCCAGCAGGGAAGCCGTTGCCCACTTCTAAGCGAGCAGCTCCGCGGCGCTGAGGACACTGGCACCGTTGTGGAGCCAGCCCTGCCGTCGCCTCCAGGACTCTCCGTCTCCCTGAACAGAAGGCCTGTCCCCGCCGACACTGACCCCTCACCACTCCTCCCCAGCCCCTGCCCCGCCACCCACTTTCAGCTCATGAATCTGACGCTCTCGGGCCCTCCTGTGAGTGGAATCACACAGATCTCTCCTCTGGTGCCTGGCTTAGTTCAGTGAGTGTGACACCCTCAGGGTCTGTGCGAGTCGAAGCCTGTGCCAGGATTCTGCTCGTTTTTGAGGCTGAATGCCTTGCTGTGGTTTTAGTCTGCGTTCTCTAGTCACGTGTGAGGTTGAGCGCTATTTCGTGTGTTTAAGGGCCACTTTACATCTTCTAGGGGGATTTTCTCTTCCTGTTTTTCTCCGTTTGTCTCCAGTGGGTTTTTGCTCTTCCTCCGTCTTCAGTATTTAAGACCTTTCAATGTTGCTGTCTAGTCACTCAGTCGTGTCTGACTCTTGCGACCCTGTGGACTGTAGCCCACCAACCTCCTCCATCCAGGGGATTCTCCAAGCCAGAACACTGGATTGGGTTGCCATTCCTCCTCCAGTGGACCTTCCCAACCCAAGGATCAAACCCACAACTCCTGCATTGACAGATGGAGTCTCTAGGCCACCTGCCAATTCCCTGAGCCGCCAGGGAAGCCCGAATTAGGAAGATCACCCTTTTATCTGGACTTCCCTGGTGGCTCAGCTGGGAAAGAGACGGCCTGCAATGCGGGAGACCTGGGTTCGATCCCTGGGTTGGGAAAAACCCCTGGAGAAGGGAAAGGCTACCGCCTCCAGTGTTCTGGCCTGGAGAATTCCAGGGGCTGTACGTGCTATGCATACTGTCTCTTAGTTTGTCAGTTTGTTTTCTTCTGACTTTGTTCACAGTGTCTTTTTCTATGCAAAATTTCAGCTTCTGTTCAGTCAGCTTTATAACCCTTTTCTCTTATTGCCTCTGGATATTGAATCATAGGTAGAAATTCTTTCCCTGTGTCGAAGTTAATGGCACTCACTCCTAGCTCCTTCGGCACAGGTCTGGTTGGAGTTTACTGTTGGGTATGGTGTGAGGCATGATCTAACTCATCTTTTTCCAGATGGCTTCTGAGTTGTCCCAGCACCATTTGTAAAAAGTGCATCTTTTAAAAGAAGCCACTGAGCTGCCAGCGTGGCTGTGCTGTCTTGCATTCCGCTCGGCAGTGTCTGGAGAAGCGACCCAGTCTCGCTGTAGTGTCAGCAGCATTTGTGTTATGCATTTATTTTTAGCCATTTTGATATGTGTGGTTTTAATTCTTATTTTCCTAATTATTCATTATATTGAACATCTTTTCGTGTGCTTGTTTGCCATCTGTGTATCTTCTTTGGTGAGACGTCCACTTGCATCTTTTTGTCTTTTCCTTTTTTCTCAAACTTACTTATTTGGCTGCACTGGGTCTGGGCTGCGGCGTGCAGGCTGTCTCCAGTTGCGGCGAGGGGGCGCCACTCTCTGGGCTGCGGCGTGCAGGCTTCTCATGGTGGTGGCTGCGCTCGTCGCACAGCACAGGCTCCAGGCACCTGGGCCCAGCAGCTGTGGCCTGGGGGCTTAGGCGACCCCAGGCGTGTGGAATGTGCAGCGTGTGGGGCTTTCCTGGACCAGGGATGGAGCCCGTGTCCCCTGTATTGGAAGTCAGATTCCTATCCACTGGACCGCCAGGGGTGTCCTGCCTGTTTTCTAATTGGATTATTATTTTCTTCCCATTTAGTTGGAGAGTTCTTTATATATTCTAGATACAAGCCTTTAGTCAAATATGTGGATTGCCAATATTTACTTCCAGTCTGTAACTTTTCTTATTCTCTTAACAGGGTTTTGCAGAGATAAAGACTTAAATTTTGATGAGGTTTAAAAAGTGGATAAAATGAGGTCCATTTTATCCACTTTGGGGACAGTTTCTTTTCAAACTAGAAATGTACTCATGACCCAACAATTGTTACTCTTTTGCATTTATATCAGAGAAATATACACTTAAGTTCATGCAAAAACCTGTCTGTGAATACTCACAGCAACTCTACTGATAATGTCCCCAAATTAGGAAAACTCATGTCCTTCAGTGGGCACACTGGCAAGAGAAAGGGAGAGACTGTCGATGCACCGGGCATGGGCTCTGCGAAAGCAGCCGGACTCTGAAGGCTGCCTGGGGTGTGGCTCCACACGTCGCGCTCTCACAGGGTGATGCCATCAGCAGGGGAGGGCCGAGGAGTGGCTGCCAGGAGCTCGGGTTTGGGGCAGGGAGGCTGGGGGGCTGTAGAAAGGTAGTGCAAGGCAGCCTGTGGAGGCCTCCGCACTGCGATTGTGGTGGGGGGTGGAGAGGGCCTGGGATGCATTAGGAAGTGCATGGAGCGTGTTAGGAGAGGCATAGAGCTCTCTCTCGCACAGCACACGTGTGTAACTGCAGCAGTCTCAAGCGGCCTCGCGGGTTGTACCAATGCCAGTTTCACAGCATGCACACAGCACAGCTGTGTACGGTGCCAGCCGTGGCAGAGATGGGCTGTGGCTCCTTGGGACCTCCTGGACATTTCTTTGCAAATTCTTGTGTCTACAATTATTTCAAAGTAAATATTAAAAAACACATATACAGACAGAGTCCATCTTTGCCCTTGTGATTGGAGATGCTGTCTTTACCATATACCAGGTCTTCATATCTGCATGTGCTTGTTCCTGGACTTCCTCTTCCATTCCCCAAGTCTGTCCCTCCACTGTTGCTCCAGGGCCGCTGACAGCAGCTTTCCAGGACTCTCAAGATCTGGTGGAGAGCGCTGCCTCACTGCCTTCTTTATCCCTCTCAGATGCTTCCCTGGGTCTGTTTGTATGTGTTCTTCTTTTCCCATGCAAACTTCAACTTGTCTCAGCTCAGCTCAGTCGCTCAGTCGTGTCTGACTCTTTGCGACCCCATGAATCGCAGCACGCCAGGCCTCCCTGTCCATCACCAACTCACTCAAACTCACGTCCATCGAGTCAGTGATGCCATCCAGCCATCTCATCCTCGGTCGTCCCCTTCTCCTCCTGCCCCCAATCCCTCCCAGCATCAGAGTCTTTTCCAATGAGTCAACTCTTCACATGAGGTGGCCAAAGTACTGGAGTTTCAGCTTTAGCATCATTCCTTGCAAAGAAATCCCAGGGCTGATCTCCTTCAGAATGGACTGGTTGGATCTCCTTGCAGTTCAAGGGACTCTCAAGAGTCTTCTCCAACACCAAGTTCAAAAGCATCAATTCTTCGGTGCTCAGCCTTCTTCACAGTCCAACTCTCACATCCATACATAGACCACAGGAAAAACCATAGCCTTGACTAGACGGACCTTTGTTGGCAAAGCAATGTCTCTGCTTTTGAATATGCTGTCTAGGTTGGTCATAAGTTTCCTTCCAAGGAGTAAGCATCTTTTAATTTCATGGCTGAAATCACCGTCTACAGTGATTTTGAAGCCCCCCAAAATAAAGTCTGACACTGTTTCCAGTGTTCCCATCTATTTCCCATGAAATGATGGGGCCAGATGCCATGATCTTCGTTTTCTGAATGTTGAGCTTTAAGCCAAGTTGTCTAGCTCCGTAAAAAGCCTTCTTGGCATTTTATTGAGATACCATTAAATTTATACTATAAATTCACTGACAAGGAACTTAAATCTTCATGCTGACTCATTTTCTTCGAGAACAGGGGCTGTCTGGGGCTTCTGTGGTGGGCAGTGGCTGTGACTTTGGCCCTTCTAACGAGGGGATGGCTCGGATCCCTGGTTGGGGAGCTAAGGTCATGCATGCTGTACAGTGTGGCCAAAAATTAAAGAAAGAAAACAAAAAACAGGGAACCCTTTCCCTTAGCTTAAGTCTTTCAGTTTTAAAGACAACATTTCAAAGTTTTCTTCATAAAAGTTTTGCACTTTCTGTTGATTTTCCCTCCAAATTAATGCTTACTCTTTGTTGCTACTGTAACTGGTGTCTTCTGCACCGTTAAATCCTCTAGCTAGGCTGCCCTGGTGGCTCCGAGGATGGAGAGTCTGCCTGCAACGTGGGAGCTGGGGCTCATCCGGCTGGGGTTTCGCGTTTCAGTTCAGCTCAGTTGCTCAGTCGTGTCTGACTCTTTGTGACCCCATGGACTGCAGCACACCAGGCTTCCCTGTTCATCACCAATTCCTAGAGTTTACTCAAATTCATATCCATCGAGTCAGTGATGCCATCCAACCATCTCATCCTCTGTCGTCCCCTTCTCCTGCCCTCAATCTTTCCCAGCATCAGGGTCTTTTCCCACGAGTCAGTTTTAGCATCAGGTGGCCAAAGTATTAAGAGTTTCAGCTTCAGCATCAGTTCTTCCAATGAATATTCAGGACTGATTTCTTCCAGGATTGACTGGTTTGATCTCCTTGCAGCCCAAGGGACTCTCAAGAGTCTTCTCCAACATCACAGCTCAAAAACACCAGTTCTTTGGTGCTCAGCTTTCTTTATGGAAACTCTCACATCCATACATGACTACTGGAAAAACCATAGCTTTGACTACACAGACCTTTGTTGGCAAAGTAATGTCTCTACTTTTTAATATGCTGTCTAGGTTTGTCATTGCTTTTCTTTCAAAAAGCAAGCATCTTTTAGTTTCATGTCTGCAGTCACCATCTGCAGTGATTTTGGAGTCCAAGAAAATAAAGTCTGTCACTGTTTCCATTGTTTCCCTATCTACTTGCCATGAAGTGATGGGACTGGATGCCATTATCTTAGTTTTTTGAATGTTGGGTTTTAAGCCAGCCTTTTCACTTTCCTCTTTGGCTTCATCAAGAGGCTCTTTAGTTACTGTTTGCTTTCTGCCGTAAGGGTGATGTCATCTGCATATCTGAGGTTATTGATATTTCTCCCAGCAATCTTGATTCCAGCTTGTGCTTCATCCAGCCTGGCATTTTGCAAGATGTGCTCTGCATAGAAGTTAAATGAGCAAGGTGCCAGTATACAGTCTTGATGGGCTCCCTTCCCAATTTGGAACCAGTCTGCTGTTCCATGTTTGGTTCTAACTGTTGCTTCTTGACCTGCATATAGATTTCTCAGGAGGCAGGTCAGGTGGTCTGATATTCCCATCTCTTTCAGAATTTTCTGCAGTTTGTTGTGATCCACACAGTCAAAGGCTATGAAGGCTATTGGTTTCCATATGTTAATTCTACATTCTGCTACCTTGCTGAAGTATTTAATTATTTGAGTTAGTTTTATCATTGGTTCCTTATGAGTGTTCTAGAAATATGAGCCTATCATTTATAAATATAGTCTAAATTCTTTTCTCTCAGATGTTAAAGAATCTGCCTGCAATGCGGGAGACCTGGATTCAGCCCTTGGATTAGGAAGAATCCCCTGGAGAAGGGCACGCTGCTGACTCCAGTACTCTTGCCTGCAGAACCCCACGGACAGGGGAGCCTGGCAACTGCATCCATGGGGTTGCAAAGAGTCGGACATGGCTGCCTGCCTGACGCTTTCACTTTCACAAGCTTCTATTTAATTTCCCTTGGCTAACTGCATTGGCTAATACCGTGAGAACAACCTTTAATAGGGGCAGACATCCTTGCTTTATTCCTAATCTTAGAGGAAAGTCTCTTAATGCTGAACCAACTCCATATTCCTGAGGCTCGTCTCGCTCAGTTGCGGTGCCCCATCCTCTCTCTGTCGGATTCTGTTCGCTGCTGCTTTTCCTAGTGCTTTTGCATCACTATTTATAAGCGATACTGGCTTGCCATTTTCTTTTTTTACTGTATTTATGAGATTTAAATGTATCACTAAAGGGATTTATATGTCTGCCTTCTTTTTCAATGATCTGAAAAATTTATGAAACATTAGAACTATTTGGTCTTTGGAAAATTGGTAGAAATTCCCTGTGAACCCACCTGGGCCTGATGGCTTTTTAAATGGGGAAGTTCCTTGACAGCTTTCTCAGTTTCTTCTCTGGAAATTATTCTGTTTGTGTCTTCTGTCTCTGGTTAGGTCAGTTTTGGTAACAGGCAATTCTTTAGGTGAATGCATGCATGCTGCGTGCTAAGTCATATCTGAGTCTTTATGACCCCATGGACTGTCGCCCACCAGGATCCTCTGTCCGTGGAATTTTCCAGGCAAGAATACTGGAGAGGGCTGCCATTTTCTACTCCAGGAGATCTTCCCAACCTGGGGCATTTCTTTAGGAATTTATCCCTGTATCAAGTGTATTAGTCTCCAACACTGTAACAACGTGCCACAAATTGGGTGGCTTAGAATAACAGAATTTTACTGTCTCAGTTCTGGAGGGTACAAGCGTGAAGCGCAGATGGCATCAGGGCCAGGCTCCTGCTGAGGCCTGCAGGGAACTTCCCTGCCTCTTCCTGGTTTCTGCTGGTTGCTGACGACGCTTGGCTGTGGGCACCTCACTCCCATCTCTGTCTCCAGCTTCACCTGGTGTCTTCCTTCTCTGTGGGATGGCATCTGAATTTCTCTCTCTTTCTTTTTTTTTTATTATTTATTTGCCTTGCAGCACATCTTGGCTGTGGCGCGCGGGATCTTTTTTGCGGCATGAAGGCTCTCCAGCTGTGGTGCGCGGGCTTGAAGGCTCTACAGTGTTGGGGGCCAGTGTGAGGAACTCCGCCCATGGCAAAGGTCATGAGGAAAAAGAAGCTTGGCATATGCAAAGGCGTGATCAAGCCTCAGGAGATCCCCTGTTCCCGAGCATCTACCCCAAAACCAGAGTACTTTACAGGGAGCTCTCCCCCATAACCATTTCTCTCAGAGAAGGAGTTAACTTGCAGCCCCAGTTAATAAAAATTCCTGGGCGTGATAAGAGTGTTTCAGCTTACAAACTCTGAAGGTTCTCTAGCCTGCCTGATCAGGTTGTCCAGCCGCATGTGATTGTTTACAGCCTCCCAGCTGTGAGAGGCATGGGATGCTTTAAAACTTTCTAAATACAGACTCTTTTGAGAAGTTAGAAGATTATTAGTATAGTATTAGTGGGTTGATTAGGAATTATATTGGTGAAGGGTTTTTTCATTTGTCATGCCAATAATTGCTGCTAATTCCCTGCCTTGGGTGTGACAAAGGTGGCTCAGGTCAAACCTCTCTGCTGACAGACTAGCTTGTGTGACAACCTCTCAACCGTAAACATCACAGAGAGTTTGGAGTATTAGCATAGGGCTTTTCTCATTTGATTGCCCACAGGCCTTCATATCCTTAGGCACTTGAGAATATATTAATCAATGTATTTGGAATATAGAAAAGGAAATATAGTAGTTTTTGATGTTAGCAATATTAGACTTTTTGAGTTAATGAATTTTCTCTTTTGTTATAGACTACTGTACTTTGTTATAAATCACTGTGTCCTTGCTATGCAAAAATGTAACCTTATCACTATCTTAAGACTAAATAGATTGTAAAGGGAACATTGGTGAAGGGTTTTCATTTGGACTGATGTTTGCTGCTAAGTCTTCATATTCTCTACCCTCATAATAAGTATAACTAGCATATAGGAGAAATAAGTATTAACCTTTAAGCATATAAGAGAAATAAGTATTAACCTTTAAGACTAATCACGTTAAACCTTAGGTTAAGTAAATTCCTTTCTTGACTGTAACTCACTACACCCTCACCCTATAGGAATGCACCTTTATTTGGAGGGTGGTGCCTTGGAAAAATAAGCTTTCTGGTTAACTGACCAGTATCAGAAAGGGCCATAAAATGTCAGCGGACCTCATGGTCAGAAGATGATGTAAAAACTCATAAGACCTTTGTATGATTTTATATGAAACACCTGATTGTGACAAGGGTCAGGTCTGCTGACCCCCGCGTGACTCTGTATTCATCCCTATGTGTAACAAAAAGTATACAAACAAACCCGAAAAATAAAGAAATCGAATCAGTTCCAGGAAGACTGATTCCCTCATGTCGTTCCTTTCTGCTCCCCAATTTTCGGGCTGAATTCCCATCTGGAGCGTGGGTGCCCGCCATGCAGATGGTGCAAATTCCTTGTCTGGAATTTTATTGGTACCCCACGTAAGCCAAGTTATTCAGCCCCTTTCTCTCTCTCTCTTACTATTTTCTGGCTGAATTCCTATCGGTGCATAGGACCCACCAAGCCTACTAATTCTGCCTGGGCTTCTAAGATCAGACTGGGGGGGCCTCAGTGCCTCCTCTCCTCTGGGAGAACGGGAAGACGCCTGCGGCCTTCGTAGGTGGTGATTGGTACCCTGTGTTAACCAAGTTATTTGGCCTCTTTTTCTCTGCTAAATTCCTAATCCCTCTCTATCTGTAATTAAATAAATTTTTTCCTAGGACGCCTACTCCGTCCCCACCTTCGAATTACCCTGGATGCACCGGGGCTGGACCCCGGCACTCCAGCTGTGGCGCACGGGGTTGAAGGCTCTCCAGCTGTGGCATGCGGGGTCTTTTTTGCTGGCATGAAGGCTCTCCAGCTCTGGCGTGCGGGGTGTTTTCTGTGGCATGAAGGCTCTCCAGCTGTGGCGCGCGGGGTCATTTTTGCGCCATGAAGGCTCTCCAGCTGTGGCGCATAGGCTTAGCTGCCCCTTGGCATGTGGGGTTTTAGTTTCCCAGACGCTGATTAAACCTGCACACCCTGCATTGGAAGGCAGATTCTTACCACTGGGCCACCAGGGAAGCTGCAGATTCTCCATCTGGGGGCACTATGAGGACAAGGGGCTCCCTCGACTCCAGCTGGTTAAGGTGAGCAACGGTGACCTCACCTTAACTACCTACCTGGGCAACAACTCCACTTCCAACCAGGCCCCATTCCAAGGCACTGAGGATGGTATCTCAGACCAAAACTAGTAACTGTGTGTTTTTTTTTTTTTCAGTCGGGGACACAATTTAACCTGAAACATTGAGGTTTAAAATTTTATTTGCATGGATGTCTACAAAGTGGTCCTATGATTTTAAACATTTCTTATGCTCCAATGGTTAGTTTCTTTTGCTGCAATGGTTAATTTCTTCTTGTCATTTCTTATTTTGTATTTGATCTTTTTCCTTTTTTATGTTCAAGTTAGTTAGTACTTTGCCTATTTTGCTAATTAAAAAAAATCAGGTTTTGATTTATTAATCTGCCAGTGTTTTTCTGTTCTCTAACTCATTAATCTGAATTTTATCTTCATTATTTCATTACTTGAGCTTTCTTTTGGTTTAGTCTGTGGTTCTTTTTCTAGATATTTGAGCTGGGAATTTTGTTCCTTCTTTCTTTCATGTTTATTGATAAAAGTATTTGGAGTTATGAATTTTCCCCTTAATCACCACTTTAAATATATCCCTGGGAACCCTATATGTGGCATTTTCCCCACTGTTATTTTTAAAATAAAGTACACAATCTCAGTGTGTATTTCTACTTTCATTTAAGAGCTGTTTGGTTCCAAAGAGAAAATGTCCAAGAGGAAGGACCTTTCCCCACCTCATGTTGTTGTTAAATTCCAGTTTTATATTATGAGCTGATTTTTTTTATTGTAATACCTCTACTTTATGGAGCTCACTGATGTTTTATGACCCCATCTAGGACCAATTTCTGTGACTGTTCCATGAGTGCCTGAGAAGGCTCTCCCTGGGCCTCTGGTGTGTGTGTGTCTCTGTGTGTGTGTGTACGTGTGTGCACCCATATGTTACATGTGCACGTGTGTGTCTCTGTGTATATATGTGTGTGCAGGTGTGTGTCTGCATGTGTGTGTGTGTGTGAGTGTGAGTGTGTGTGTGTGAGTGTGAGTGTGTGTGTGTATGCAAGATCTGTCCATAAGCTCTGCCCTATTGGGTGGATGTGAAGCCGTCTGTTTCCTGTGATTGTGTGTGTGTGTGTGTGTGTGTCTGTGTGTGGATGTGAGACCTGTCCCTAAGCCCTGCCCTGTCTGCCGGATGTGACGCCGTCTGCTTCCTGTGATTGTGTGTGTCTGTCTGTGTGTGTCTGTGTGTGGATGTGAGGCCTGTCCCTAAGCCCTGCCCTGTCTGCCGGATGTGATGCCGTCTGTTTCCTGTGATTGTGTGTGTGTGTCTGGGCAGGTGTGTGTGTGTGTGTGTGTGTGTCTGTATGTACATGTGTGTGTCTGTGTGTGTCTGTGTGTGTCTGTGTGTGGATGTGAGACCTGTCCCTAAGCCCTGCCCTGTCTGCTGGATGTGAAGCCGTCTGCTTCCTGTGCAGGTGTGGCCTTCAGGCACTCCGAGCAGAAGCGCCTGTGAGGAGAGCAGTCTCCTGGGTCTCAGGTGCAGAGCTGGGTGCGGCTGTGTGTCTGAGCCACGGCCACACCCCAGTCCACCCCCGCCAGGTGTCGTGAAAGCGACAGAGCCGGGTGGGGCCCTGGGACCTGCCAGGGCTGCCCCACGTGGCTCCCCTGCCGCCCAGCTTGACTCCCAGCTGGCCCGGGCGGGGTAGGAGCCGCCTGGGTGTGTCTCCTGGTGAGAGTCACGCTTCCTTCTTTCCTCCTCCCCGTGTCCGTCTGGTCCTGCGAGGCTGCGGTGAGGCCGAGTGCTCCTTGTGCTCCTGACCCCTGAGTCCCTGAGCCTTCCGTCAGAAGCTGGCTGCTGTGCTCTCTCCTGCTGCTCCGCTTGGCTCGGGACTGTGTCTTCTTGCATTAGAGGCCTTCTGTCACGCTTAATGCTTTCTGTTCTGACGTTCACTTTGTCCACTCTTTCCTGACACTGTCTGTGTGTCCGTTACACCTTTCTAGGTGGGTCCCTCCTGTAGTGTGCTGAGCAGGCTGTTGCTGGTGAGCCAGATTGAATATTTCTCTTTTAAGTGATGCACCGAGCCCTCACCGCTCCGTAATGGGACTGGTGTCTGGCGTTGGTTGTCACAGCCTGTAATCGTGTGCGTGTTATAATGTTTGCTACTTGATGTGGATTCTTTGTTCTTTTTGTTATTGTTTTTGTGTGGCTTTCTACCTTTGTTGTCGTGGTGACCTCTGTGCTCGTACTTTCTAAGTGCCCGTAGTTTCCTGTTGTCTTATTCACATCCTCACTGTTGGTTTCTGGTGGTAACTCCCGCCCCTTGCTTACCGGGGTCTTGCCCTGGTGGATCCAGGGTGATTCGAAGGTGGAGACGGAGTAGGCGGCCTAGGAAAAACTTAATTACAGATAGAGAGAGACTAGGAATTTAGCAAAGGAAAAGAGGCCAAATAACTTGGTTAACACAGGGTACCAATCACCACCTATGAAGGCCGCAGGTGTCTTCCCGTTCTCCCGAAGGAGAGGAGGCACTGAGACCCCCCCGGTCCGATCTTAGAAGCCCAGGCAGAATTAGTAGGCTTGGTGGGTCCTATGCACCAGATGGGAATTCAGCCAGAAAATAGTAAGAGAGAGAGAGAAAGGGGCTGAATAACTTGGCTTACGTGGGGTACCAATAAAATTCCAGACAAGGAATTTGCACCATCTGTATGGCGGGCACCCACGCTCCAGATGGGAATTCAGCCCGAAAATTGGGGAGCAGAGAAGAATGACATGAGGGAATCAGTCTTCCTGGAACTGATCCGATTTCTTTATTTTTCGGGTTTGTTTATATACCTTGTGTTACACATAGGGATGAATACAGAGTCACGCGGGGGTCAGCAGACCTGACCCTTGTCACAATCAGGTGTTTCATATAAAATTATACAAAGGTCTTATGAGTTTTTACATCATCTTCTGACCATGAGGTCCACTGACATTTTATGGCCTTTTCTGATACTGGTCAGTTAACCAGAAAGCTTATTTTTCCAAGGCACCACCCTCCAAATAAAGTTGCATTCCTATAGGGTGAGGGTGTAGTGAGTTACAGTCAAGAAAGGAATTTACTTAACCTAAGGTTTAACATGATTAGTCTTAAAGGTTAATACTTATTTCTCTTATATGCTTAAAGGTTAATACTTATTTCTCCTATATGCTAGTTATATTCATTATAAGAGTAGGGAATATGAAGACTTAGCAGCAAATATCAGTCCAACAAATGAAAATCCTTCACCAATGTTCCCTTTACAATCTATTTAGTCTTAAGATAGTGATAAGGTTACATTTTTGCATAGCAAGGACACAGTGATTTATAACAAAGTACAGTAGTCTATAACAAAAGAGAAAATTCATTAACTCAAAAAGTCTATTGTTACACATAGGGATGAATACAGAGTCACGCGGGGGTCAGCAGACCTGACCCTTGTCACAATCAGGTGTTTCATATAAAATTATACAAAGGTCTTATGAGTTTTTACATCATCTTCTGACCATGAGGTCCACTGACATTTTATGGCCTTTTCTGATACTGGTCAGTTAACCAGAAAGCTTATTTTTCCCAGGCACCACCCTCCAAATAAAGTTGCATTCCTATAGGGTGAGGGTGTAGTGAGTTACAGTCAAGAAAGGAATTTACTTAACCTAAGGTTTAACATGATTAGTCTTAAAGGTTAATACTTATTTCTCTTATATGCTTAAAGGTTAATACTTATTTCTCCTATATGCTAGTTATATTCATTATAAGAGTAGGGAATATGAAGACTTAGCAGCAAATATCAGTCCAACAAATGAAAATCCTTCACCAATGTTCCCTTTACAATCTATTTAGTCTTAAGATAGTGATAAGGTTACATTTTTGCATAGCAAGGACACAGTGATTTATAACAAAGTACAGTAGTCTATAACAAAAGAGAAAATTCATTAACTCAAAAAGTCTAATATTGCTAACATCAAAAACTACTATATTTCCTTTTCTATATTCCAAATATATTGATTAATATATTCTCAGGTGCCTAAGGATATGAAAGCCTGTGGGCAATCAAATGAGAAAAGCCCTATGCTAATACTCCAAACTCTGTGCTGTTTATGGTTGAGAGGTTGTCACACAAGCTAGTCTGTCAGCAGAGAGGTTTGACCTGAGCCACCCTTGTCACACCCAAGGCAGGGAATTAGCAGCAATTATTGGCATGACAAATGAAAAAACCCTTCACCAATATAATTCCTAATCAACCCACTAATACTATACTAATAATCTTCTAACTTCCCAAAAGAGTCTGTATTTAGAAAGTTTTAAAGCATCCCATGCCTCTCACAGCTGGGAGGCTGTAAACAATCACATGCGGCTGGACAACCTGATCAGGCAGGCCAGAGGACCTTCAGAGTTTGTAAGCTGAAACACTCTTGTCACGCCCAGGAATTTTTATTAATTGGGGCTGCAAGTTAACTCCTTCTCTGAGAGAAATGGTTATGGGGGAGAGCTCCCCGTGAAGTACTCTGGTTTTGGGGTAGATGCTTGGGAACAGGGGATCTCCTGAGGCTTGATCACGCCTTTGCATATGCCAAGCTTCTTTTTCCTCATGACCTTTGCCATGGGCGGAGTTCCTCACACTGGCCCCCAACACTTGCTGTCTGTGAAACACAGATGAACCACATTCTCTTTTTCTTTCTTTCCTACGAAGGCCTACTTCTAAGCGTGGCCTTATTCCTATCACGACATGTACATAGTATTACTGAATTAATGT
This sequence comes from Litocranius walleri, assembly GCA_006410535.1. Classification (NCBI taxonomy): domain Eukaryota; kingdom Metazoa; phylum Chordata; class Mammalia; order Artiodactyla; family Bovidae; genus Litocranius; species Litocranius walleri. The sequence goes on along the minus strand of SJYG01000171.1, from coordinate 3,454,445 downwards.
TCCGCCCTCCTCCCCTCCACCACAGAGGTCCAGTTGAAGGCTTCCGAGTCATCCTTTGGGCTGGATGAAGTTAATCATCTGGAAGTTTCCTCAAGAAGGGCTCCCGGTCCAGAATTTCCTAAGTTCTAACATGTTTGAGACCGTTCCCTATGGCCTTGGTTCTTGAAGGATACCTTGACTGGATATGGAGACACTTAGGTATCTGAACTTACTTATCTCATGCTGAGCGTAAGTAGGCACGGAAGCCTGAACAGCTGAGCGTGAGGTCTCTGGGTCAGAGGAAGGCCTCGGATTTGCTTGCAGAATATCTCCGCCTCTGCTCCCAGTGACGGGCCTCCACCCGGCGCAGCAGGCGAGAGTAGGATGGACCCGGTCATGCAGAAGGAGCTTTGCCCACTGGAGAGGAACCCAAAATTATGAATCCTGCGGCTCATATATGAACCACTATACAGATCACTCCCCAGGAGCCCGGGAGAAGAAGCTTCTTTTTCTAATGCAGAGAACAAAAGGGGCCGGCCCTCGTTTACCACCTTGGGGATGTAATGGGATAGCTCTCAGTTTTATCCCATTTTGAAATCTAAACACGTGGCAAAGGGAGAAAGACCTGGATCCTCTGCCCCGGGTATGCCACTGTCTGAAACTTGAAGGCTGGTCTGTCCCCCTGGCATCCTGTAACCCAAGTCACCAGCACTTCCAGCTCAGAAATCCACAGCATTGCGGAAACAGGAGTGTTTTCTCTACAGATGCAGGCTCCTTGGTTCAGGTTTTGACTGGTATTTTGGGGCGATTGCCCCACTGCTGCCTTGCTGTTGTTTTTGATGCTAGGAGAGCTCTTTCACTCTTGTGAGCCGTCTTGAGTTGCTCCTGGAAGTGTGGGTGCTTCTCCAGGAATCATCTCAGAGTCGATCGTTGCAGGTCAATCCTCCCCGGTATCCTCGGGGATGGGCTTTCACCGTGCAACTCCTCTACTTCTGGGCCTTCTCTTGGGCTGTGGTGGTGAATACTGCTCCTGCCCGTCTCTGTCCTCAAAGGCTGCACTCGCACCTTGGAAGCCCTTCTTTGCCGGCGTTTCTCACCCCCCCTCTCTCCCTGGCCCCTCCTGCTCCCTGCGTGCTCTTCTTCAGGCTTCTGTCCCCTCTCCCTGATGCCTTTATTCAGTCTGCTCTTTCTTGGGTGTCTTGACTCTGATCTTTGCTTCGTGATGATTTTCTCTGTTCCTTCCTTTTCTCTTCTGATCTCCACCAACCTTTTCACTTCTTCCCACCTCTGTCCTTCTGTGTTTTTAGAGTCTGAATTTCTGACTCAAGATGGTTTCCATATCCCCCAATGCTTTTCTGAGTATATTGGGGGCTCTAGAAGTAAAGAACCCGCCTGCCAATACAGGAGAAGTAAGAGACTGGAGTTTGATCTCTGGATCGGGAAGATCCCCTGGAGGAGGAAATAGCAGCCCACTCCAGTACTCTTGCCTGGAGGATCCCCATGGACGGAAGAGCCTGGCGGGCTGCAGGCCACGGGGTCACAGAGAGTCGGACACAACTGGCGACTAAGCATGCGTGCGGTTCAGTTTGGAGTATTGCCTCACAGTATTTTAATGCTTCATGTTTTTTCCCAGGAAGTTTTGTTTTGTTTTGTTTTAATCAGCCACATTGTGTCAATGCTCATGGTCTGATTTTTGTAGTAAGGTGGCTCAGATGGTGAAGAATCTGCCTGCAGTGCAGGAGACCTGTGTTCGATCTCTGGGCCTGGAAGATCTGCTGGAGAAGGAAAGGCTGCCCACTCCAGCACTCTTGCCTGGGGGACCCCATGGACGGAGGAGCCTGGCGGGCTGCAGGCCGCGGGGTCGCAGAGAGTCGGATGCGGCCGAGCGACTTCACTCTCACTTCGGAATAGAGGTGATTCTGATCTGCCCATTTTGTGGGTTTGGGGGGGAGTGTTTGCAAGATTGCTGGTTCTTTGGCCCCTCTTCCATCTGTGCAGCAAAGCGCAAAGTCCGGGTTCCTTAACAGATTTATTTCTGGGGGTGGTGGGAGTGGGACAGGCGGCGTGTCCCCTGAATCAGGGGACCTGGAATCTCCCTGCTGTACTCTTCTGCCTTTGCCGCGTGACTCCTGCGAGGCGGGGCTTCCTCCTGTTTTGCTTCTCCTGACCCCGATGCTTCTCACAGCTCCCACCTTACGCGTCTCCGCAGCGCTGCCCTGAGGCACAGCGCGTGTGCTGCTGCGCAGGCGCGTCGGCCGCCCGCTGCCCCGTTGCCGGGGCTTCTCTCCTGCGCTGGCTGCCCGGCCAGCCCTGTCTGCACCCTCCTCCCCGGTGCGGGACTGCTCTCACTCGCTGCAGAGCAGGGAAGCCTGCCTGCTGGCGTCTCGGGCCCTCTCTCCTCTTCTTTGCACTCTCAGTTGTTTTGAAGTCGAGGCGGTCTCGTCTTCCAGTCGTGCTGAGGTTTCCGTGCGGCTGTGTTTGTTCTTGTTCTTCGCCGTTTCTGGCAGCTCTGCAGGTGATGCCGACCCAGGCCACTTCCATCCTCTTTGATTCCCCAAGTCCTGTTCTGAGAGCTTTAGAGCACATTTCTTATGCGAGTGATTTAAAGATCCCATTCATGTGTTTAAGACTCAGTGGGTTTTATTTTCTAATGCTTTGTCTTTGAAAACTTCTTTCTGCTGGCTTGTGGGCCTTCTCTTACTGGTTTTCAGAAGGCCTTTATGTATTCGGAGTAGTGTGACATGTCTGCCTGACTTCCCCCAGGTTCTTAGGTTTCCTGTTGATTTTGCTGATGGAGAGATGTTGGCAGCACTGAGTGCAGGCTGAGCGTCAGGCCTTGACATTCACTTGGGGACAGGAGGTTGAGAGCAGGACCTGTATGTATGGAAGGAAGGAGGCAGGATTCAGGGAGGAGGATCCCGGGGCAGAGGAGCTGAGGAGGAAGGGGAAAAGAGGCGGCAGAGAGGGGGCCGCGGACTGCTGCGGAGGAGGAAGACAGGAGAGTGTGCCGTGGGGGCCTGGCTGGGGTGGCGACAAACGGGGATGTGAGGCCATTATCTGCACAGCCTTGCAGAGTGGGAGACCATTTGCATAAATATTGTTTGCAAAAAGCAATTAACGGTTCATTTACATGCAGCGCACTAGCAATTTGCACTTTTTTTTCAGGAACAATTTCTTTGCCTCTGTGCACAAATCCGATGCATTGCACTTGGCCTTTGATTGCAGGGCATGGCGGCTCTTTATGCTTGGTTCTTCTCTGGGTTTCCTGGGCTATAAACATTTTCTTTTTAAGAAGGAAGTGCCCAATAAAGGGCGGAAGTTCTCTAGACTCGAGCTCCCTGCACTGGCCCGTTTACCCTCTCCTGCGCCCTGTCTCACCCCCCACCCCCGGATGTCCCCCAGCTGGAGACTGTTTCCACGTTCTGTCCACGGCCGCAGCCTCCTCACAATAGTGAGTGGGGACATCCGCTCTGTGGGTGGCAGACAAAGCCGTCCCTGGGTGTGGGACAACCTAGAAGTCAAACATGTTTTGCTCAGGGCAGGGAAAGGGCCCTCAGTTCCATAAGGGCTTCCCCCCACCCTAAGGAAGCCGTTCCCTTGATCTCTTATGAAGTGGGTGCCTGTGTGTAAACGAGGCTTTCTCACCTGGACACTGGTTGGCTGCACTTGTCCCCTGCCCAGCCCCCCAACCTGGGGTCAACCTCAGTGATCAAGGGTCTGTCTAAACTAGGATCAGTGACTGGATCTTGGTTCAAAGAGGTGGGCATGTCCAGTGCCTGCTGGCTCTGGGAGGGGTATGGAGTGCTCACGCCCTGTGTAGACCCAGTAACCTCAACCAGGCATGACCTGCCCTTCCACTCTTATTGGAAACTGAAGCTAAGCCTCAGCCTTTTGCCTTCCTTTTGTAAAAGAGAAAAAAATTACCCTGGACACATTTAGAAATGGCAAGGAAGACTTTATTCAAGACTATTGCAATAGGAGAGAGAGACTGGGCTCAACTCTGAAAACACAGGGACAGGTGGGCAGGGTGAGGGAAAGGATGGAAGGTTACCCAGAGAGACAAGGGGTGTGTCCTGGGGGGAGGCGGAGCCCGGCTGGGTGTCCGGAGCTGGGGATTCCTTTCAATTGTTCACTTGGCTGCTGTTTAGTCGAGATGTTGTGTCCGACTCCTTGCAACGCCACGGACTGTAGCGTGCCAGGCTTCCCTGTCCTTCACCATCTCCCCGACTGTGTTCCGGCTCATGCCCACTGGGCTTGGCTGTGCTGGGTCTTGGTTCTGGCGTGTGGGACCAGGGCCCCTGCATTGGGAGTGTGAAGTCTTAGGCCCGGGGCCATCAGGGAAGTCCCGGGGTGGGGCGATTCTTGATGAGCTGGACACAGCCGGCCAAGGACAGGCTGGCTGGGGAAGAGCGCGCAGAGGTGACGGACGTTCGGTCGCGAGAGGCCGTGTCGCCCCCAAGGGCGTGGCAGGCGACACAGCAGGGGCCTCATGAGAGAAGCCGCAGCTAAGGTGAGCTCGCCGTCACGCGTCGCCCAGTTTCCAAGGGAAGTGAGCCTTCGTGAGGACAAGCGACAGCGGAGCCAGCAGAGAGGGTCTGGAACGCAGGGCTGGAGTCCCAGAAGCGAGAGGGAGGGCGTGTCGGAGAAACCGAGAGGCCTGGGATTTAAACAGTCTTAGGAACGAGCCCAACCTGTGTCCGTGGCTGGGCTGCGTGAGGACTGGAGAGGCCGTGGGGCGGCCAGTGGGCTGGGACGGGGAGCTGAAGGGGCGCGGTCAGCACGCAGGACGAGCTGAGACGGGGCCTGCAGGTCTGAAAGCCCGGCACCCCCTTCTGGGGCTCCGGGAGACAATCGGGGCGTAAACTAACCTCACCGGAAGAGACCCCCAGGCGCTGAGCAGGATGCATGCAGATGACTCCCCCCACCCCCAAAGCTGCTTCTGGACACACTAGAGTGCAAAACGGTGATGCAGAGAAAACCCTAAAGTCTTCCAGGCTGGGTGAGGAGGAGGAGGCAGGGGATGTTACTGAAAAAGAGCAGGGATCAGACTGACGCCTGGCTTCTGCATGTTGGAGGCGACAAGACAGAAAAGCCTTCCCTGTTCTGAGAGGAAATGCCTGGATAGTCCATTGTTTGTGTAAGAAAGATGTTTGGCTCCCATCACCCGTCTTTCTGAAAGAACCGCTGGGAGATGTGTTTCGGCAGGAAGGAGGGTGACGCGGGCGCTGCTGGCGATGGTTTTTGTTGGAATTCTGCTAAGTGCTGCACACAGATGACCTGATTTGAGCCTCACGGCGAGGCTGTGAGTCAGGGGCTGCTGCTCAGATTTCACAGGTGAGGATGAAGAGGAGAAAGTTGCAGGAAAATAAAGGCAGCACATTGTGACGCTCAGATGAATAGGCGTCAGCTGAAAGAATGCCAACAACCGGAAGCTGGGATTCCACGTGGGGCCAACAAGGCAGGCTTGGGGGAGACGTGAGACGTGGAGAGAAAGAGAATTACACTGCGAGCCTTGCCCTGTTCTGAGGGCATCTAGGCCCAGACCGCTGCCAGAAAACTGTAAATTTACGTCTGCTGCTGCTGCTAAGTCGCTTCAGTCGTGTCTGACTCTGTGCGACCCTAGAGATGGCAGCCCACCAGGCTCCCTCGTCCCTGGGATTCTCCGAAGTTTAAGTCTACAGGCAATCAAAAGAAGATTGGAAATAGAATGTAAATATTTCAAAGCCAGTTAAGGAAAAAATGGAATAAGAAAAACTTTTTCTGTAAAATAAGGTAAGGAAGAGGAAAAACAAATAAAATAGAAAATATAAAGTAAGATTTTATTTTATCACAAATCACAATAAATGTCAATGGATTAAGTAAATGTGTTAAAAGATTAGGATTTTCAGATGAATTTAGAACAAATTTCAAAAAAGGCCGCAAAAAAAAAATCCCTATAAAAATACCAAAAAATGTAAGTGATGCAGTATTTATATCATAGAAAGTGAAAATCAGGGCAAAATATTTAAGGGGGCCAAAGGAGGGTATTTCTAATTGGCAAATAGAAAAGCTCACGAAGAACACAGGAAAGCTGCAAACTGCAATACAACGAGACGCAGAGAAAGCGGAACGGAGTCTGTAAATCCAGGACCCTGGTGGGAGGCCTTCCCCTCCCGCTGTGTGTCCCCCTCCCGCCGCCAGCCCCCCCGGCCCTGTTCCCCCAGGCCAGAGGAGGGGGTGAGGCCCATGGGGGCATTCCTTCCAGAATCTTCGGTCTGCGACTCTGACTCCAAGAGCTCCCAGTGTGCCTCGACCTCTGTGTGTCTCTGCCTGTCTCCCTCAGGCCCCTCCCCATCTCCGGGACCCCTCTGGGCCCTCGCCAGGGCAGCCTCTCCCTCTGGCCCAGCGTGGCCCATGCATGAGCGCCTCTGGTACCTGTGTCTCACAGTTAGACGTCGGCCCCCATCCTCCATGTCGGGGGCTCTGGAGGGGAAACCGGTGCTTGACTCAGGGCCAGTAAGGAGCAGGTGCCCAGACACGGTCCATGGAGGAGAGCAGCTCACGGGTGTCGTCCTGAGAACGGCTCTGGGTCGTGGCCCTGCCCCCGCACACGCCTGGCCCGCGGTGGGGAGATATTAGCCCGACCTGTAGATGAAGACACAAAGGTTCAGGGAGGCAAGGCTTGCAGCCGGTCGGCCACAGGCCTGGCCGGGCGCTCCTCTGCACTCCGCTCTGCAGACAGTCTTGTCTCAAGGACGCTGGGGCAGCTGCCGGCCACCAGCAGGCCCTGAGGGCAGCCTCCGGGTCTGACTCCAGGGTGACTGCCTTGAAGCCACACAGTGTTCCTTCAGACCCCGCAGCACCAGGCACCTGTGAGCCAGAGGGGACAGACAGACGTGGGCCCAGGCTGCCTGCAGGCTCCGTCCCCCCCGAGGCTGCCGGCTGGCCTGCTGCCTCCTTCTCTGGGCACGCCTGTCTCACGTGTGCGACGGATAAACAGCCAGACTGCCTGTGCAGAACGCGCAACACTGCACACATTGCTTTGCAATTTGCTTTTCAGATTTCGTTCTGCGATGGTTCATCCTTCAAGCCGGAGCCCGGAGCCCTGGCTCCTTCTGTCTTGTGTGTACATTTTTCCATTGAGAGGCGGCACGGGAGTGTACTCAGCCTGGCCCTTGTTAGTAAACATTCTGCTTGTTTCTGCGTTTGGGAGGCACAGAGCGTTGTGATAAACATTCATGGACATATGTCCTCACAAGAGGAAGATCTGGGGAGGAGGGTGCGTGTGTGAGAGGATGGAGCAGAGGGAGCTTCTCAGATGTGCCCCCAACCCCCAGACCTAGCCACTCTCCGTCTGCAGCCGGAGCCCCGGCCCCTGGCCTGGACACCCGCCCCCCCGTGCCCACGGCTGCCCTTTTGCATTCGGAGTGATTTCCATTTTGATTTGCGTCTCCTTGCGGCCCGAGAGTGCAGGCACTGTTCCACATCCAGGCTTATGTTCCCACGTGCATGAGCCCTCCGTTTATCCTTCATCTCCTCGGTCTGCGGGAGCTCTTTGTACAGGGGGGAATTAAACCTCCTGATTACATGGGCTGTGCGTGTTTTCTGTTGCAAATGGAGAGACAGCTGTGTGAGTTACAGGCCCCAGTGTTTGTCTTTAGACTCAGTACTCATATGTTTTAAACACACAAATGTAACATTTTTATATTTAATATGTAATATACTCACGTAATAGGCTTCCTTGTAGCTCAGACGGTAAAGAATCTGCTTGCGAGGCAGGAGACCCGGGTTTGACCCCTGGATTGGAAAGATCCCCTGGAGAAGGAAATGATGGCCCACTCCAGTTTTCTTGCCTGGAGAACCCCATGGACAGAGGAGCCTGGTGGGCTACAGTCCACGGGGTCGCAGAGAGTCAGAAACGACTGGGGCAACACACACACACACACACACACAGAGTAATGTAGTATTTAAAAATTGCTAATGTGTTTTACGTTGCCATAGAGGATTTAACGTTTGCACAACGGTTGGATCGCTCTCTTTTTTCGTTACTGAGCCTCCTGTCTTGGCTGAAAGTGTCGCCCTCGCCTGGAATGATGCCAACAGCCTCACTTTTTTTCTCATTGGATGTTTCCTGTTTCGTTTTGCAGTGCATCCTGTCCTTTAGAACATGCTCAGTCTCTCCTTGCACTGGGGTGAGGTGAGGGTTAGGCGTGCTTTCCTCCCCGCCTGTCGGCTATGGCAGCACCGCTGAGCCGTGAGCGCCCCGCCCCCGGCCCCCACTGGACAGAGGGCCCCTCCTTCCTCTGCAGGTCTCTGCACTCGAACCGTGTCTGCCCCTCTAGCCCATTCCCCCGGGCGGCTCCACATCTGCCCCCCGCAATGCTTGACGCTGTGTAGAACGTTCCGACAATCACGGAAAATCCGTTCCTTATAACTAAACTTTAAAGTGAAAATCCAGGAATTGGGTTGGAGTGGTAACAGCCCTGCAGGTTTCTCTGGGAAGGACTGGCCTTCAGTGGCGGGAGGATGGCTCACCCAGAAGCTTGGTGCTTCCGTCCAGGCCTTCAGCCTCATCTTCTGTCCTTCCGTGGCGTGGATGTCCTTTCGTCTCGGCCACGTGCCCCCTCCAGTCTCCTTGTGTTCGGGGACTTTGCGGCCGGTGTTCCATTGCCAGCGGTTGGCTGGTTCCCGGGGGCTGGGATGGGCCACACGGAGGCCCCGCAGGACTGAGGTCACCTGCCTGTGACCACCAGCCGCCTCCCCGTAGGCCAGTTTGAGGGCAGCTGAAGACGGGGGCCAGCTCCTCCAGTGCCTCCTGAGGTGGAGACCATGTCCAGTGACCGGCCAGTCTGGGGGTGAAATGTCCAGCCCCAGCTCCAGTCTGGGACCCTTCTCGGGGGGCTGCTGCGTTGGGGCCAGCTGGCTCACGTTGCCTGAGTCGCTGAGCAACTTCTCCAGGTCTCGTCCTGCTGCTCCTGCTCACTCACGGCTGTTTTCCCAGGAGGCCCCTCACCCGCTCCACAAAGCACAAAGCCCCGCGTCTATTTCTCACCCGTGAGGTCCCAGGAGTCAGTTGCAGACACGGGATGGAGGCGGGAACGGCGGCCTCGGCGCCGCTGCTGGTTACGAGGTCATGCTGGGACCCTGCAGCCTTGGTGCCTGGGGTGTGGCATGGGGGTGAGGCGTGTTGTGGTTGCTGTGCCCCATGCTGGGCACTTGGCGGCAGGAACAGGGTCACGGCAGTGCTGCGGGCAGAAGGCTGCCGGGCAGCTGAGCCACCTGCGGTCCAGCCGAAGGCCAGTGTGAGAGTCCGTGATGAGGGCGGAAACAGTGGGGGACCAGAGCCAGGGCTGGCTTCAAGGAGGCGGGGTTCTCGACCTCGGCATGTCTGCCCCATGTGCCCGAACTCCCTGGCGGAGCTGCTTCAGAAGCTGGGCTCGGTCCACCGGCTGCCCTGAGCACTGCCCTCGCCCTGCATCTGGTGAGGTTTCACCTCCGCCCCGGGACCACTGCTCCGGTCAGTACTGGTGGCAGGGGAGGCCCGGGCCCCGAGGACAGCTGAGGCCGCCCTGGGAGCCCATCCTGGTCTGTCCGGACCTTCCCCCCGTGGGTTGCCGACCCCTTCCCCGACCCCCAGCGTCTGCTTCCTGGGGAGCCTCCTGGGACAAACACTCGGGAGCCCCAGCTCCCCCGGCTCCTTGAGCCCCAGGCCCACGGAGGATGACAGCGGGCTTCCACAAATGTGACCATGTAGAAATCTGAGCCACAGCCCTGCCGGGAAGCACGATTCTGCCGGAGCAGAGTGACGGCCCACGGCCCCGGGCACTCGGCCACCCCTGCGGCCAGTGCGTTCCTTTCCACCCGCGGCGACAGCTCGCCCTGAGTGTGAGGAGCAGCAGCGCTCGTCGCGGTCTTGCCCCAGGGCTGCGTTAGCTCCTGTCTTCTGCCATCGCATCGCCGAAGGGCCTGAACCATCTGGACAGACTTCACACGCTCACAACCGTCACCGTGATCATCCGATGGAAGGAGCTGGCGGGGCGGGCGTGCGAGGCCTCGGGGAGGTGCTGGAGCTGTGCAGGACTCTGGGCCGCCGCGCTGGCATGCGCGCAGGGTCCCGTGGCCTATGGCAAGCCGGGGCGCCGTCTGCGAGGCCAGAGCAGACCACCCAGCCCAGCAACTGCTGCCGCTGAGGAGGAGGAGGGACTAGGCTCAGAGGCCTCTTTGGGCCTGACGCTCACACGCGGGGGCCTGGCTCCGGCTCATTTACTGAGTCCTGTGGAAGGAAGGCTGCCAGCTTTGGCTGCTCCCGGAGCAGGAGAGAGCCCACAGAAGCTCTGGGCTGGGATGTGGGCAGCCCTGTGCTCGGGCCACACTAACGGGCTGGTCTCATGCCTCGTGTTGGAGGTTTTTATGTGGGAGTGGCTTCTTCGTGGAGTTCATAAGCCCAGTAGGGTCACCAGCACAGACACTTGGGTTTGGAACAATGGCCTGCTGTCCACACGGGAGAACTGGTCACCGTTTATGCAACAGCTCTGGACCAGCCGCTTGCCCTGGTGGAGACAGAGGGCCCGACACGGGGCCTCAGCAGACCACTCGGCCAGGCCCGCCCCGCACGGGCTGCCTCACAAGGTCATGTCCACCAGCGGCAGTCCACCTGAACACAGAAGTGGCTCCCTTCAGTCGACAGGGGTTGCAGTGAAGTCACAGGTGAGCTGTATGGGTGGGGTTCCGTGGGCATCTACCTGGGAAAACTCAGGGGAGGAGGGTTTGTGGGCCAAACGTGCTCTGCCTGTGAGTCCGGGCCTGGCCACAAGAGAAGGGAAAACTCTGCAGCAGGCAGAGCTTTCGAGAAGCCCGGGGTCGCTGCGCAGCACGTGGGTTGGGGCTGCTCAAGGCGGGGACTAGGCGCATGCTGTGGTCTGGGGTGCACACCTGCTTCAGGACAGGGAGACCTGCTCAGGGGCCACAGCCCAAGGGACTGTCTCTAGAAATTGCCCTCTGCCTCGGGAAGCTGCCTCACCCAAGACAGCTTGTGCCTGCCACGGCCACATCCCTTGGCGTGGTGCCTGGGCCTCGGCTTGGGACACGTCTACCGATGCTCAGAGCCTCCCGCGGGACTGGCTGAGGCCTCGCTGTAGCTGCGTCCCAGGCCGACAGCCACTCTGCTCAGTTCTGCCGCTGCAGGCCTTCTTCACGTGTGCTGCTGCGTGTGGGTTTCAGTCTTCAGCGTCTATTTCCCGGGGAAGCAGACCTAAGCTTCTGGCTTAGAGGATGGTGGCTACTGAGTCTTGTGTGTGTGTCTCCTGTCTGTCCATCCATCTCACAGAATTCTCTTGTGACGTCTAGTGTTTTCTTAGCAGAGTGTCTGGAGTGCTGTAGGCAGTTGCGTGTGCGTGACACTAAGTGGCGTCACTCGTGTCTGACTCTTTTGCGGCCCCATGGACTGTAGCCTGCCAGGCTTTTGTCTGTCCGTGGGATTCTCCATGCAAGAATACTGGGGTGGGTTGCCAGGCCCTCCTCCCGGGGAATCTTCTTAACCCAGGGATTGAACCCAGGTCTCCGGCGGCTCCTGCACTCGGAGGGGGATTCTTTACCACTAGTGCCACCTGGCTAGCCCCATATAGTCATATTACCCAATAAAGATAATTTTGTCTGTTTCCATAGATATATAGCTCATTCTTTTCTTTGACTTGTTTAGTTGGGTAGACTTGCCAAACAAATTGTAGTAGGTGTGAGAGTGCAACTTCCCATGTTCTTTCTGATTTGAATGGGTGCGGATTTTTGATGTTGCTTTTTATACACTGTCTCTAGAAACTAGCTGATTGGCTGATTAGGTTGCACTGGGTCTTGGTTGGGGTGCCTGGGCAGTTGCTGTGTGGCATATGGGATCTTAGTGCCCCGATCAGGGATCAAACACACACTCTGCGTCGCAAGGTGGATTCCTAACTACTGAAGCACCGGGAAGTCCCTGGATGTTGTTTTAAGGTAGTTTTTTTTTTTTTTTAATCATATTCAGGTACTTTTCTTCTTATTACACAGACTTTAAAAAAAGGAATGGATATTCAGTTATATGAATGACTTTGGGTATTCTTGGATAAAAAATTTGCAATTTTCTCCTTTGCTTGTTAATGTAAAAAATTATTGAAAAATTACCTAAAGCTAACCTAGATAGCATATTCAAAAGCAGAGACATTACTTTGCCGACTAAGGTCCATCTAGTCAAGGCTATGGCTTTTTCCTGTGGTCATATATGGATGTGAGAGTTGGACTGTGAAGAAGGCTGAATGCCGAAGAATGGATGCTTTTGAACTGTGGTGTTGGAGAAGACTCTTGAGAGTCCCTTGGACTGCAGGGAGATCCAACCAGTCCATTCTGAAGGAGATCAGCCCTGGGATTTCTTTGGAAGGAAGGATGCTAAAGCTGAAACTCCAGTACTTTGGCCACCTCATGCAAAGAGTTGACTCATTGGAAAAGACTCTGATGCTGGGAGGGATTGGGGGCAGGAGGAGAAGGGGACGACAGAGGATGAGATGGCTGGATGGCATCATGGACTCGATGGACGTGAGTCTGAGTGAACTCCAGGAGTTGGTGATGGACAGAGAGGCCTGGCGTGCTGCGATTCATGGGGTTGCAAAGAGTCGGACATGACTGAGCGACTGAACTGAACCGAACTGAACCTGTTCTTACATTTTTAATAACTTCTGCTTGATCATGTTTTCTTAGTTTCTTATTACATTGTACTGTATTCAAGATGCCAGTATTTTCTTTGGAATTCTTTACATCAATATTTGTAAATGCAATTTCTTGTTACTTTCACTCTTCTAAGAGGATTCTGGCATTAGTGTAACACTGACTTTTAAAACATGAATTTTGGAGTTTTCCACATTTTCTATAGATTGAAATTATTTTAATGGTGAGGGAATTCCATGACTTTTGAAGGGTAAATGGAACTCATCTCTAAAAATGCTGGAGTCTCACACCTTGTACAGTGGCAGATACTGGACTTCTGCAGTGGTCCAGGGGTTAAGCCTCTGGCTTCCAGTGCAGGGGATGCAGGTTTGGTCCCTGGTTGGGGAGCTCAGATCCCACGTGCCTCTCAGCCAAAAAACCAAAGCATGAAACAGAGGCAACATTATAACAAATTTGATCAAGACTTTAAAAGATGGTGGATATTTAATGATCTTTTCAATTCATTCTGCAGTTCTCCCGGTGGGTCACTTGCCTCTCAGTTGCTGTGGTCTCTTTTGTTTTGGCCAAGCTTTTGAAGTGTAAGACCCCTTCACGTGTGTTTTTAAAAAATAGATATGTTATTCCAGAAATGTCTCTCTCTTTTTAAATTTTAAGAAATGTATGCATTTATGTCGGCCGTGCTGGGTCTTTGTTGCTGTGTGTGGCTTTTCTCTGGGTGCAGCGAGCGGGGGCCACTCTCCAGTTCTGTTCGAGGACGTTCTCATTGCGGCGCCTTTTCCTGCTGGGGAGCCGGAGCTCCAGAGCGCAGGCTCAGGGGCTGTGATGCAGGGCCTTTGTGGCTCTGCGACATGCGGGATCTTCCTGGACCAGGGATTGAACCCATGTCCCCTGCATTGGCAGGCAGATTCTTATCCACTGGGCCACCAGGATAGTCCCCTGACGTGCTTAAATTAGCCAGTCCACTGTATAATGGGATTCTCGGGTGGCTCAGATGGTAAAGCGTCTGTCTGCAGTTCAGGAGACCCAGGTTCAATCCCTGGGTCGGGAAGATCCCCTAGAGAAGGAAATGGCAACCCGCTCCAGTGTTCTTGCCTGGAAAATCCCATGGATGGAGGAGCCTGGTAGGCTACAGTCAATGGGGTTGTGAAGAGTCAGACACGACTGAGCGAGAGGGTGTCTGAAATATGGATATAAAGGTAAATTTGTGTGACATTTTAAGAGAGCAGTTTGCTCATTTCTGCCAACCCTCAAAACATGCAAATCCATGACCCAACAATTCCTCTTCTGAGAATTTATCTTCTAGGAGATACTTGAAGCAGTGCACAATCATATGTGTGCAAGGAAACTCACCCAACAGTATCGGAAATAGCAAAACGGGAGGCATTAATCAGCCACCCAAAGAGGAACAGTTATGCAAATTGCGGAATTATCATAATTATCGACTGTTACACAGTTATTAAGAAGAACGAAGTAAATCTCTATATGTGGGCAGGGAATAATGTCCGTGACATATTGCTGAATTAAAGAACCAACCTGCAGAATGGTGTGTATCGTATAAAGCGTATGTGCAAACTGTGGGCATGTGTGCTTGTGTGCTTAGCAGAATGCCCAGAAAAGTAGAAGCCGGACTGTGAAGAGTGGTCATCTGGTAGTGTGGCAGGGTGGGTGTGGGAGGGACAAGAAGGAGACACTGTCTTATTTTATATGTTTCTATGTGGCTTGACTTTTAAAATGAGCATATATTACTTTGGCAATAAAACAAAAAGATTTTTTCATGCTTGCAACAAAAGCGCTGATGTAATTTTAAACCACTTGGCAGTTTCTTTTAGGAGGAGGCTTTCTCTGCTCTGGGAATTGGACTAAACGTGCCTTGGTCTCAAAAGGAACTAGAGAAGGCGTTAATTCTATTAATTAATGCACCAGCAGATTCCAGCTCAGAAAAGGCTGTCTTAATGAGGTGCTGGGGCATCCATTGTTTATCTCACTAGCACCAGCGCAGAGCTCTGCTTGTCAGGCCGTGTGAGAGATGGCCCTTCCGAGGGGGCCTGGCGGAGAAGCAAAGGAGCCCACAGACCCGCTCCTGGCTCCCGGGTCCATGGATGACCTCTGTGTCGTTTTCAAGACCCCAGCTCCTCTCCTCTCTGTCTCATGTCCCCTACACTTAGTGCAAGCCCGGAGTCCCAAAAAAGAGTCGTTCCAGCCTGGACCGCAAACCCCACTCCCACCCCTCCTTCCCTGTGAGCATCCCGGACTCGTCCCTCTGAGCGCCTCTCTCCCGGCCTTCGCCCCTTAACGCCGATGTGGGTGCTGGGGACCAGGGGACCGTTCCATGTGAAGCCCACACGCGTAACTCCTGGTCCCAGAGTCGGGTCTCCGTAAGCCGACATAGCGGTCCTCCTGCTTCGGGTTTTCGTTCCGGTTCCCCGGCGTGGCCCTCCCACGCCCGCTGTCCCGCTTTGCGGCCTTCCCGCCGGCAGCTGTCCGCGGTGCTGACCACAGGCGCGGCCCGCGCTCGGCCGCTGCGCACGCGTCCCGGGCGGGGCGCGCAGGACCCGCGGCGCAGCCACTGCGCAGCCTCCCAGCGGCTCCGGCCGGGCCTGCGCGCGGCGCCGGAGACGCAGGCGGCCCCGGCTCCCGGCCGGCGCCCCTCGCCCGCGTCCCCAGCCGGCCTCGCCGCGGCCTCCGGCCGCTTCCTCGGCCCGCCCGGCCTCGCCATGGCGCTCAACAATTTCCTCTTTGCGCAGTGCGTCTGCTACTTCCTGGCCTTTCTGTTCAGCTTCGTGGTGGTGGTGCCGCTGTCTGAGAACGGCCACGACTTCCGCGGCCGCTGCCTGCTCTTCACCGAGGGCATGTGGCTGAGCGCCAACCTGACGGTGCAGGAGCGCGAGCGCTTCACCGTGCAGGAGTGGGGCCCGCCGGCCGCCTGCCGCTTCAGCCTGCTCGCCAGCCTGCTTTCCCTGCTGCTGGCGGCCGCTCACGCCTGGCGCACGCTCTTCTTCCTCTGCAAGGGACACGAGGGGTAAGTCGGGGGGGGGCGGTGTCTCACGGCTGCCCTTCACCGATAGACGCAACCCTCACCCCCGGCACGGCGCCCCTTCTGTACCCACAGCTCCACAGGGAGGAGCGCGTGCCCCTCCATCTCCCCATGGTTCCAGAGGCCTTAAAATATCAGTCATGGCTCATCACTTCCAGAGGAACTGCCTTTTGTCTCCACGCAGAACCCAGGGGCCATGGCCGTCTCCGCACAAGGCCAGTGCTCCACTGGACAAGTGCGCATCTCCATCCACGTCCCCGGGGGCGCAAATGTGGCATCGTCATCTCTGAGCGGACTTGGGCCTCCTTCGCTGGCTCTGCGGGGCCCACACCCGTCAGCACCGCGGACAGCTCCCCGTCGGGTTGGGTGGTTGGGAAAGAACCCGGCAGGTAGAAGGCCCACCAGACTAACAGGGGACCTTCCCCGCGTCCCCATCCTCCTGGCAGAGGGAAGCTGCAGGGAAGCCCTCGAGGCCCACCACCGGCACTCACACCTTGGCCGGGGGATGTGGGAGAGCGAGTGGCTGGCGAGAGGCCCCTGCTCGCTCCTGGCCTCCGTCTTCCTCTTCACCTTTCCCTGTCTTGGCTCTCTTCTGTGAGAGAGGGGGATGTGGCTCCCCGGGGTGGGGGTCCTCAGTCAACACTCCCCGGGCCTCCATGCCTGTGGACTCACTGTGCCCCCAGCCCCTTGCACACCCAGGCTGTGGGTCGCTGTGCCCTGGAGTGGCCAGGGCTCCTGCACAGGAGGCCAGTCCTGCCTGTTGTCAGCCCCCACACCCACGCAGAGGCCAAGCCTTCTCCCAGCTCTGCCCCATCACCCCAACCATCATCTTCTGGCGGCTCTGAGTGGCTTTTCACTTCTTTGTTGGGGGGTAGAAGATGAGCAGGGGGCCCTGAGCGCTCCCAGTTTTGCCTTTGGGGTGGAGCGATAACAGGAGGCTGCAAGCTGAAAAGGAAAGGCACAGCTGAGGCTGGGGGACCCCAGCCCAGGAAGGTGTGAAATCCCAGCAACCCCTGTGCATGAGCTTCTGGGGCTGCTGTAACAAAGCACCACAAACTGGGGGCTTAAAACAATTTATTCTCTCACAGTCCCAGAGGCCAAAAGCCCAAAATTAAGGAGTCGGCAGGGTCGGTTCCCTCTGGGAAGAGAACCCTTTCCAGGCCTCTTCCTGGTGCCCAGGGTGCCTGCCACCCTGACGTCCCTTGGCTTGGGCCTCCGTGACTCCAGTCTCTGTCCCCCTCTGCACGGGGCCTCCTCTCTGTCTCTTTCCTTCTTCTTAGAAGGACCCTGGTCACTGGACCTAGGGCCCACTCCAAGTCCAGGATGACCTCATCCTGAGATCTTGAGCTTGGTGACGCCCACAAAGACCCTACTCCCCAGCGAGGTCTCACTTGGTTACTGTGGTGCCGACGCGGGCCGGTGCTGTGGAGGATGCGGTTCGCCCAGTGCACTCTGGCTCTGTGGTCTGCAGAAGCCACGTGCCAGCCGGGGGTCTCTCCGCATGCTGCAGGCTGGGGGCTCTCTGGGGTGAGCCCAGGCCAGTCCTGGAGGGCACTGCCCTGCTCACCTCGCCCTCAGCCTTCACGATGACTGTGTCCTGAGGAGACGTGTGAGGCGTCACCTGCACCCACATTGCCAAGTGCGGTGCCAGCCGGTCAGTGCCTCTGGCCCAGGTCGGGGCTGGAGGAGCAGCTCTGATTACAAGACGGGGTCTGAGGAAGAGGACGGGTGGCCAGCAGGTGGGGCAGGTGGAGGCCCCTTCAGTCTGTGCCGCTGATGGCAGAGGGCACTAGCCAGGTGGGGGCTGTGGCTTGACCGTCAGCTCACACACACGGTTCCTGCTCATTTCTACAAGACAAGTGGCCTCAAGGTGTTCAGCGTCTACCCGGTGAGGACATGTAAGCGGCTCTCTACGTGGGGCTCAGCCCCTGTGGCTCTGAGCGATGTGAGATTTCAGAGAGACCACCAGAGGCTGGTGGAAAGGGAATGGCAATCCACTCCAGTATTCTTGCCTGGAGAGTCCCATGGATCTCTCTTCTGTGAGAGAGGGGGATGTGGCTCCCCGGGGTGGGGGTCCTCAGTCAACACTCCCCGGGCCTCCATGCCTGTGGACTCACTGTGCCCCCAGCCCCTTGCACACCCAGGCTGTGGGTCGCTGTGCCCTGGAGTGGCCAGGGCTCCTGCACAGGAGGCCAGTCCTGCCTGTTGTCAGCCCCCACACCCACGCAGAGGCCAAGCCTTCTCCCAGCTCTGCCCCATCACCCCAACCATCATCTTCTGGCGGCTCTGAGTGGCTTTTCACTTCTTTGTTGGGGGGTAGAAGATGAGCAGGGGGCCCTGAGCGCTCCCAGTTTTGCCTTTGGGGTGGAGCGATAACAGGAGGCTGCAAGCTGAAAAGGAAAGGCACAGCTGAGGCTGGGGGACCCCAGCCCAGGAAGGTG
The DNA here is from genome assembly GCA_006410535.1 of Litocranius walleri. Classification (NCBI taxonomy): domain Eukaryota; kingdom Metazoa; phylum Chordata; class Mammalia; order Artiodactyla; family Bovidae; genus Litocranius; species Litocranius walleri. Next base: position 3,436,322 of record SJYG01000171.1, on the reverse strand, counting down.
TGAAATCCCAGCAACCCCTGTGCATGAGCTTCTGGGGCTGCTGTAACAAAGCACCACAAACTGGGGGCTTAAAACAATTTATTCTCTCACAGTCCCAGAGGCCAAAAGCCCAAAATTAAGGAGTCGGCAGGGTCGGTTCCCTCTGGGAAGAGAACCCTTTCCAGGCCTCTTCCTGGTGCCCAGGGTGCCTGCCACCCTGACGTCCCTTGGCTTGGGCCTCCGTGACTCCAGTCTCTGTCCCCCTCTGCACGGGGCCTCCTCTCTGTCTCTTTCCTTCTTCTTAGAAGGACCCTGGTCACTGGACCTAGGGCCCACTCCAAGTCCAGGATGACCTCATCCTGAGATCTTGAGCTTGGTGACGCCCACAAAGACCCTACTCCCCAGCGAGGTCTCACTTGGTTACTGTGGTGCCGACGCGGGCCGGTGCTGTGGAGGATGCGGTTCGCCCAGTGCACTCTGGCTCTGTGGTCTGCAGAAGCCACGTGCCAGCCGGGGGTCTCTCCGCATGCTGCAGGCTGGGGGCTCTCTGGGGTGAGCCCAGGCCAGTCCTGGAGGGCACTGCCCTGCTCACCTCGCCCTCAGCCTTCACGATGACTGTGTCCTGAGGAGACGTGTGAGGCGTCACCTGCACCCACATTGCCAAGTGCGGTGCCAGCCGGTCAGTGCCTCTGGCCCAGGTCGGGGCTGGAGGAGCAGCTCTGATTACAAGACGGGGTCTGAGGAAGAGGACGGGTGGCCAGCAGGTGGGGCAGGTGGAGGCCCCTTCAGTCTGTGCCGCTGATGGCAGAGGGCACTAGCCAGGTGGGGGCTGTGGCTTGACCGTCAGCTCACACACACGGTTCCTGCTCATTTCTACAAGACAAGTGGCCTCAAGGTGTTCAGCGTCTACCCGGTGAGGACATGTAAGCGGCTCTCTACGTGGGGCTCAGCCCCTGTGGCTCTGAGCGATGTGAGATTTCAGAGAGACCACCAGAGGCTGGTGGAAAGGGAATGGCAATCCACTCCAGTATTCTTGCCTGGAGAGTCCCATGGACAGAGGAGCCTGGCGGGCTACAGCCCGTAGGGTTGCAAGAGAGTCAGAAAATGACTGAGCAACACACACACACACACACGCGCGCGCACGCGCGCGCTCGAGGCTGGGAGCAGGCAGGGTGCAGAGAGCACAGAGCCTGCAAGAAAGGAGTCCTGGTCACACACGCTGCCCTCTTCACACAAGCTGGGCAGGAACTGGGGTCAGCTTCTATCCTTCATTGTCTCATAGAAGGTGTCCATCAGCTCTGTGAAACCATGAGCATCATTTTTTTTCAAATTAATTTTTCTGGGAGTGTAGTGTCTTTACAGTGGTGTGTTAGTTTTTCCTATACAGCAGCGTGAATCAGGTATACGTGTGTGAAAGTTGCTCAGTCGTGTCCAACTCTTTAGGACCCCGTGGACTGTAGCCTGCTAGGCTTCTCTGCCCATGGAATTCTCCAGGCAAGAATACTGGAGGGGGTAGCCGTGTCCTCCTCCAGGGGATCTTCCCCACCCAGGGACTGAATCTGGGTCTCCTAAATTGCAAGCAGATTCTTTACCATCTGAGCCACCAGGGAACTGAATCAGCCATATGCATATATTCCTTCTTTTGCTTTTTTAGATTTTTTACCATCCCTGTTTTAAAGACAGAAAACTGAGGCTTGGCAGTGTGCATGCCTCTCCACACTCCTTCCTTGTGCCTGTCCCTTGAGAACAGAGGGAGCCTGCGCGCCTCTGAGTTGTCCTGTTTGGAGGAACATCTTGGGTCCTCTGTCGCTTTGCAGCAGTTCCAGGGGCTCACCTGCGCTGCCACCAGAGGCCTCGAGCCTGGCAGCCAGGGCTGAGCCAGCCTTCTCTTCTCCAGGCACATCTGTTGCAGAACGTCCTTCTCGGCCATCAGGATCACGGCCGCGTGGTGGCCCACCTGTGTCCACCCGCCCCACCCTGTCCGTCACAGGACTCGGTTGGCAGTCGGTCAGCTGTGATGCCATCTGTCTCGACTGTCATTCTTCCATCTTAGCTCTGGTTGCAGGCCCTGGTCAGAGCTCTCGTGGAGGCCACGGCTGTCCGTCCGGGGGGACCCTGGGTTGGCTACACCCACGGTGGGCACGCACCTTGTTCTGTCTGTGTGCTCAGGGCTGAGCATTGGGCATGGTGCCCAGAAGGCACTAAAGTAGTGATTGTTGAAGATGGCTGCCTCTTGACGTCTGCTGCTTCACGGCCACTCATGGGCCCAGACGCCTTTGCAGATTCACCGTCTGGCCAAGGGGTCAGCCCTCCGGGATTGCTGTGTCTGGACCTGCTGTGGGCAGAATGTTCAGCTGTGGGCAGCCAGTTCTGGCGCAGTTGGTCAAGCTGTACAGACCAGGGGAGCAGGTCTGGGGTGGGTCAGGGAGAGCCAGGAGGCTGGGAGGGGCGGTAGAGAGAGCCGTGTCAGGACAGGCCCTCAGGGGCGTTGGTGGCCCCTGGAGTCCAGCCCACGGAGGACCAACTGCCCTGGTCTGACTCGGGTTTTTAAGAGGGTCCTAGCTGCTTAGGGTTTAGCGTGCACCTTAATCTCTTAAGAGACCAACTTCAGAGACACCAAGGACACCCACCAAGACTGAGGGTGGAATCCCACCCTTTGCTCTGTGTGAGGGGCTTGTGGTTGGGTCTCACGCTCATGGTCTCGACACGGTGTCCGTGGCACCAGCTCCCTCCTCATGCAGAGTGTGTCTGCAAAGTGGGCGCCCCTGACTTGTGCCCACTTGTGGTGGAGTCTGCGGGGTGTGAAGAGTCATGAGTGGGGCCGCTTTTGTTCAGAGGGAGTCACCCTGCTTGCTGCCTGGAGGGAGGGGTCCTGGACCCGTGGCGCCTGTGTCTTCCTGGGGCATCGCTGTGTCAGGCCCCTGGCTGAGCTGAGGGTGAGTCTCAGGCCTGGGGCCCGGGGCAGCCTTGTGCGTCCAGGTGGCCGTGGCCTGCGACTGATGGCTGGGGAGTGCTGGGTTAGCACAGCCCATCTGCCTGCCCACACGTGTCCCTCAGCCTGCACATTGCTCCCAGGGCTTACCAGGATAGCTGTCGCCATGGAGACGGCACATCCTGGCAGGGCACCCTGGGAGGTGGCAGGAGGAAGGCGGAGTTAACCCTGTGAGTGCCAGGCTCCCATTCCTGTACTGTGAACTCTGGGGGGCTGGGTGAGCGTCTCACACACCCAGTTCTTCAAAAGCCTTGTAAAGCCCGGGACAGATGCCGAGGAAACTGGCAGAAAGTGAGGGAAGAGTTGGAGGTGGCTGTCGGCCAGCGAGACCCCAACGGACCCTTCCTTATCTCGTGGGATGAAAATGAAAAAGTCACTCAGTCCTGTCTGACTCTTTGCGACCCCATGGACTCTACAGTTCATGGGATTCTCCAGGCCAGGATACTGGAGCGGGTAGCCTTTCCCCTCTCCAGGGGACCTTCCCAACCCAGGGACTGAACCCAGGTCTCCAGCATTGCAGGCGGGTTCTTTACCAGCTGAGACATAAGGGAAGCCCGTCTTGTGGAATGGAGACCCCCAAACTGTGTCCCTTTAATAGGGATGTGGCTGGAGTGTCTGGGGCTTCTGTCTCTCAGAGACTGTTGTAAGTCAGCCTCAGAGGTGGGAAGGGGCAGCTTTCTGGCGGGCCGGCTGTGTCTCAGGCCTGCTGTTCAGGGGTTCCCTGAGGGTGTCTGTCCACACAGAGGGTGAGGAGCCCGCCCGGGCTTGTAGGATTCAGCACAGACTGTGGGGGTGGGTGATGGATGGATCGTGTCTGTTGGCCCTTGGCCTCAGCCAGCGGTCACCATGCTCAGGCACAGTAACTTTGATGTTTTCTTGGCTGAGGTCCCAGCCGATACCTTGTTTGATGAATGTTCTCTGTGAAGCCATATTTGCCAATCATTCTGCTCAGATTTGATGTCCTGAGACCACTGATGGTCACATGGAATCTGCAGCAGGTGGGAGGTGGGCCCAGGCTGCCATCCCACCCGAGGGAGTTCCCTCTGCCCCCTGGCCCTTCTTGGTGGGACAGCCCTGTCCCCCCGCCGCCTGCAGCCTCAGCTGGGCCACCTGCTCTCCTGCAGGACTCTGGGTCTCCAGGGGCTGGTTTGGAGAAGACAGGATGCTCATGGGTGGCTGGGAGAGTCCGGAGGGTGGGTATTCCCACCATGGCCCCTCGCTTGCCCCATGGGAGGGCAAATCCTGGTGCCATCTGAGAGCATCCCAGTGGGGACCTGCCCATGTGCACCCTGGAGATGCCCTGGGCCCACGGGCAGTGGAGCCCCGCCCTGGGAGAGCTTTGCCCTCTCGGCCCTGCCCCCAGGCCCCCCAGGCGCCCGCCCTGGTCACCCCTTGGCCTTTTAGGTTCCAGTGGGGAAGTCAGAGCAGGGCCATGTGGCCCCCAGTGCGGGTGCTGCTTAGCTGCGCTGATGGCCCTGCGAGTAAATGGTCTTGGTGGGTGCCCGCGAGGGCGAGCCGCCAGGAAAGGCGGTCTGGTCTGCCAGTGTGGCTGCTGGCCTCGATGCTTGCATTTAAACAGAGGACCTGTCTCTGCTATAAGATGGTCCCCACTCCTGGGCTTTGGGAGGACGGGCTGGGCAGTGGGGCTGGGGGATGAGGGACGCTCTGGGAAGGGCAGGGACCCTGCTTGGCCCCACCCCATCCTCTGGGGCCCAGAGCCCAGCTGGGAGCCTGAGGGCCAGGGGTTGCCGCCCGCCCCCCCCCCCGCCCCCGCCTGGCCCTGCAGGGGTGCTGGGGCCCAGGCAGGCACGGTGACCGCCCCTCCCGGCCCCGCTGCAGCTCCTTCCTCTACGCCTTCCTGAACCTGCTGGTCAGCGCCTTCGTGGTCTTCCTGGTCTTCATCGCCAGCACCATCGTGAGCGTGGGCTTCACCATGTGGTGTGACGCCATCACCGAGAAGGGCGCCGTGTCCCACAGGTGTGCTCTGGGCCCCGCCGCAACCTCCCACCAACCTCTTCTGCACGGGCCCTCCCGTGCCGCCCACGGCGCCCCCGCGGCCTGTGCACACCTGGCCAGCCCCTCTGCTGGCCCACACCCCCTTCCCAGTTCAGGGAGCCTGCAGCAGCTTCACACCAGAGCAGGCCCCAGGGCCCCCGGGGGTGGGCTGGGGGTGGGGTGGAGGTCCCGGAGGTCAGAGGTTCCTGCTTCCCCATCATCACCAGCCTGTGGTGGATGATGGGACCCCATGGGCTGGGCTCCAGGTCCTAGGAGGAAGATGAGGACGGAGTGAGCAGGGTGCAAGGCGCAGGACCGGGAGTTTCTGGTTAGAGGGAGCTGGAGACAGAGGCCTTGGGCCAGGAAGGATGCTCTGGGTCCTGAGTGAGGGGCCGTCTCTGGCCTGGGGGCAGCCCCACCAGGAGCATGGTGACTACTGGACCCTGGCCTAGGGCTGCCCAGTGCCCAGCCCTCGGGGCAGTATCCAGTGCCCCAGGACAGGGCTCTGGAAAGGCGGGGGCCCTTGGGTCACCTCTTCCAGAGGCTCCAGGTTCTTTCTCTAAGAAAAATCTGATCTGGAACTTGAACATGCGAATCAATGGAAGAGCTGGAATGAGAGGCGGGGCGGGGCCACCCGCTACCCTGCCGCCTCTCCCTGGGCCCCGCTGCCTCTACAGGAGCCTCGGGCGCACACAGAGGACGGCCTGGCCACCCAGGGTGGGTGGCGCCCTCAGGGCCCACAGCAGGGCAGCCCCCCTGTGTGTGGGGGTCTTACCCATGCTGAGCTGTGTGCGCTCTCCCCGCTGAGCCCCCAGCCACGCACCACCCCTGCCCCCTGTCTCGAGCCCTCAGAGCGGGGACCGGCCCCTGGGTATGGCCTTGGGCTCCTCTGGAAAGGCACCCAGCGTTTCTTTACCCTCACGAACTCCATTTCCAGCCCTCAGCCTCATCCCCCAGCTCCTTCCAGGGTGTGCCTGGGCCTCTGGGCCTCCCTCTCTCGGGGCACCAGGCTCCCATTCCTGTGTCCTGACGTTTGAGAGGCTACAGGTCCCTGAGCCCAGGCCTCATCCACTCCAGGCTTCGGAAGCCCAGCCTGTCCACATACAAGGAGCTTGTGGAGGTCACTAGGACTCCGAGTAGTGTCCTGCTGGTTGCCTCTGGGTTTGCTGACCTGTACTGCCATCCCCAGGCGGTTAAAGGGGTGCCTCTGGATGCCCATGAAACTCAGGCAGGGCTGCCATGCAGCTCAGTCCGGGGACTGAGGGGCCAGAAGCTGCAGCCCACACCTTCTGCAGCCCCTGGCCCTGCAGTGCCATGGGGCCATGGGGGCAGGGCCGGGGGCTTCAGGGGAGTGATGGCCAGGCTGGTATCCCCCACTGTTCAGGGTCAGAGGGTTGGTGTCAGATCTACAGGGTCCTTGCTCCACAGATGGGGCCCGGCAGCTCCCTGTCTGCCCCGCCTTGGGGACAGTGCCTCGCCATCTGGAGGTGATGCTCTGCTACCCGCCTGCCTGGTCCCCCCAACGGTCACTGTCCACTCCCACGTCTTGCCGTTTTAGCTGTGAAGAGCTCCAGGGCATCGACTTGGAGCTGAACGTGGACAACTCTGCCTTCTATGATCAGTTTGCGATTGCCCAGGTAGGCAGGGCTGCCCGGGTGGGCGGGGCTTCCCGGGTGGGCGGGGCTGCGCGGGTACCAGGGAGGGGACCACTCTCCACTGAGAGAGTTCACTGAGCGCACAGCCCCGTCCCATCCAGGAGGAAACAGACTCTTGGTTAAGGATGGTGTCCTGGTAGAGGAGTCCGGCCCCCGCGCCGCCCCCCGCCCCCCCCCCCGCCCCCGCCTGGCCCTGCAGGGGTGCTGGGGCCCAGGCAGGCACGGTGACCGCCCCTCCCGGCCCCGCTGCAGCTCCTTCCTCTACGCCTTCCTGAACCTGCTGGTCAGCGCCTTCGTGGTCTTCCTGGTCTTCATCGCCAGCACCATCGTGAGCGTGGGCTTCACCATGTGGTGTGACGCCATCACCGAGAAGGGCGCCGTGTCCCACAGGTGTGCTCTGGGCCCCGCCGCAACCTCCCACCAACCTCTTCTGCACGGGCCCTCCCGTGCCGCCCACGGCGCCCCCGCGGCCTGTGCACACCTGGCCAGCCCCTCTGCTGGCCCACACCCCCTTCCCAGTTCAGGGAGCCTGCAGCAGCTTCACACCAGAGCAGGCCCCAGGGCCCCCGGGGGTGGGCTGGGGGTGGGGTGGAGGTCCCGGAGGTCAGAGGTTCCTGCTTCCCCATCATCACCAGCCTGTGGTGGATGATGGGACCCCATGGGCTGGGCTCCAGGTCCTAGGAGGAAGATGAGGACGGAGTGAGCAGGGTGCAAGGCGCAGGACCGGGAGTTTCTGGTTAGAGGGAGCTGGAGACAGAGGCCTTGGGCCAGGAAGGATGCTCTGGGTCCTGAGTGAGGGGCCGTCTCTGGCCTGGGGGCAGCCCCACCAGGAGCATGGTGACTACTGGACCCTGGCCTAGGGCTGCCCAGTGCCCAGCCCTCGGGGCAGTATCCAGTGCCCCAGGACAGGGCTCTGGAAAGGCGGGGGCCCTTGGGTCACCTCTTCCAGAGGCTCCAGGTTCTTTCTCTAAGAAAAATCTGATCTGGAACTTGAACATGCGAATCAATGGAAGAGCTGGAATGAGAGGCGGGGCGGGGCCACCCGCTACCCTGCCGCCTCTCCCTGGGCCCCGCTGCCTCTACAGGAGCCTCGGGCGCACACAGAGGACGGCCTGGCCACCCAGGGTGGGTGGCGCCCTCAGGGCCCACAGCAGGGCAGCCCCCCTGTGTGTGGGGGTCTTACCCATGCTGAGCTGTGTGCGCTCTCCCCGCTGAGCCCCCAGCCACGCACCACCCCTGCCCCCTGTCTCGAGCCCTCAGAGCGGGGACCGGCCCCTGGGTATGGCCTTGGGCTCCTCTGGAAAGGCACCCAGCGTTTCTTTACCCTCACGAACTCCATTTCCAGCCCTCAGCCTCATCCCCCAGCTCCTTCCAGGGTGTGCCTGGGCCTCTGGGCCTCCCTCTCTCGGGGCACCAGGCTCCCATTCCTGTGTCCTGACGTTTGAGAGGCTACAGGTCCCTGAGCCCAGGCCTCATCCACTCCAGGCTTCGGAAGCCCAGCCTGTCCACATACAAGGAGCTTGTGGAGGTCACTAGGACTCCGAGTAGTGTCCTGCTGGTTGCCTCTGGGTTTGCTGACCTGTACTGCCATCCCCAGGCGGTTAAAGGGGTGCCTCTGGATGCCCATGAAACTCAGGCAGGGCTGCCATGCAGCTCAGTCCGGGGACTGAGGGGCCAGAAGCTGCAGCCCACACCTTCTGCAGCCCCTGGCCCTGCAGTGCCATGGGGCCATGGGGGCAGGGCCGGGGGCTTCAGGGGAGTGATGGCCAGGCTGGTATCCCCCACTGTTCAGGGTCAGAGGGTTGGTGTCAGATCTACAGGGTCCTTGCTCCACAGATGGGGCCCGGCAGCTCCCTGTCTGCCCCGCCTTGGGGACAGTGCCTCGCCATCTGGAGGTGATGCTCTGCTACCCGCCTGCCTGGTCCCCCCAACGGTCACTGTCCACTCCCACGTCTTGCCGTTTTAGCTGTGAAGAGCTCCAGGGCATCGACTTGGAGCTGAACGTGGACAACTCTGCCTTCTATGATCAGTTTGCGATTGCCCAGGTAGGCAGGGCTGCCCGGGTGGGCGGGGCTTCCCGGGTGGGCGGGGCTGCGCGGGTACCAGGGAGGGGACCACTCTCCACTGAGAGAGTTCACTGAGCGCACAGCCCCGTCCCATCCAGGAGGAAACAGACTCTTGGTTAAGGATGGTGTCCTGGTAGAGGAGACAGTGAGCGCAGTGCTGGGGGAGCAGTCAGGAAGGCTTCCTGTAGGAGGGCTGGATCTTGGAGGCAGAGGATTTCTTGTGGGTAGGGAGGAGAGAGGCGTGGAGCATCCTCGGAGGAGGGAACAGCCTGAACTAAGGGCAGAAGCGGGAGGCCTGGGGGGTGAGGGGTGGTTCTGTGCTGCTCATCTGAGCCTACAGGCTGGGGCCCAGAGTCTGGATCCTGGTTCTGGTGCCACATGGGCCCTCAGATAGATGCTTGAGAACCCACAGTGAAGCCCCAGCTGGAGCGGCTGGGAAAGAGTCTGAGGGAGGGGGCCCCTAGAGGGGATCCAGCTCTCCCATTTGGAGGAGCCCCTAGCCACTGTCTGGGGAACTCTGCTCTGCCAGTCCTGCCCCTGGATCAGCTTCGTCCCCTGCCCTCCAGGAGACCATGGGTCAGTCTAGGGACCCCGTCTGCTGGACACAAATGTGTTGGGACATGAGGTCAGAGAGGGCCTGTCCCTCAACACCTGCGCTTGACCCCTGATGGCAGGGGTGGGGGTGCCAGGGCAGGTGGGTTCTTTCGGCTCCGGCCAGGTCCCACCGGCCTCCGGGTCCACTTCTGGTCCTGCACTGGCCAGCGGCTGGCCTGAGGATCCTTTCCATAGTGAGGAGCCCTCTGGGGTGGAGGTTGTGGGGCTGGACGTCCGTGGGTCCAGCTGAGATGAGCCAAGCCTGCCAGAGACACCTTCGTGTAAATTTAGTGGGAAACGCTCCCACCTGAGTCTGTGCTGGTTAGATAGGAGAGGTGCCGGCTGAGTGGTGACACACGGCTTCCACTCAGCCAGTTTAATTGCGCCTCGAGCCTTGTTCTGATTAAATTGTTTCCCCTCCAACTGTTTGGAAACAGCAGATAAAGGTCAATTTGTTCCAGTGATTGGAAGAGGTTCCCTTACAGATGAAATGAGCTCTGCTTGGAGCTGAATGGGCCCAGTGCCCACCCCCTGCCCCTGGGGCCCCACCTGGACGCGAGGATGGGCAGTGTTCCCGAGGCAGGGGCGTGGCTTGGGGCCAAGAGGGCTACCAGACACTGGGGGTGACGCCCCCATCCTGTCTGGCCCTGGGGGGTGGGCAGGTGCCCCGGCAGTGTCCCCTGGACCCGCAGGCCCCCTGACGTGCTCTCTGCCCCTGCAGTTCGGCCTCTGGGCCTCGTGGCTCGCCTGGCTGGCCCTCACCGTCTTGGCCTTCCTGAAAGTCTACCACAACTACCGCCAGGAGGACCTGCTGGACAACCTGGTCCACGAGAAGGAGCTGCTGCTGGCCCGGCCCGCCTCACGCGCTGCCTTCCAGGATGAGAAGAGCGCCGTCATCTAGGCCCGGCCGGCCCCCCACCCGGGCTGGGGGCATGTGCTGCCCTGAGCCGCGGCCCTGGCTCTGCCCGGCCCCCACGCCTTGCATGCCTCCCCTCGGCTCTGTGTGCAGTGCTGAGCGACCCCTCACTGGGCACCCGGTTCCCACCCCGCAATGGCCTGGCAGCCAGCAGGGATGGGGCCACCCTGCCTCCCCCAGGCTCCATGCAGGGGCCGGGGCCTCCGCCCATCCCGGGGGTAAGCCTTGCGGAGGCTCCCGGCCAGTGGGCTTGCTGTGGTCACGCCTCCCTGCGGGCCTCGGCTGGACGCCATCTGTGTGACCTCCTGCCAGGTCCCATGGCAGCAACCTGTGACCCCGGTGTGACCCCAGCAGCCCGAGATGGCCACACATCACTCTCGTCACCTGCTCCTGAACCGTGCGGGGGATGAGGAGCCCGCCACCTGTGGGCCAAGCGCCGTGTGTGGGAAGGAGCCCCTCACCCAGGCGGCCCCCAGGGCTAAGAGCCCTTCACTCCGGCTCCAGAGCCCCCGGGAAAGCACAGGGTGGTGGGTTGGCCTGGAGTCAGGCTGCAGCAGTGGTGCGGGCTTCCTGGGGGCCTGGCCTGGGGAGGCCCCAGGGTTCCCCCTGTGGGCTGGGCCTGTGCTTGTGGGGTGGAGACGTGGGCTCTGGATGTGGGAGTGACGTCTTGCAGGGGAGAGGGGCCAGGTGCCACCGGGGTGTGTGAGTGCATGTGAGGCATGTGAGGGTGTGGACGTGTGTGTGCTGTGAGTGCACGTGGCCAGTGTGTGCGAGTGTGCATGAGCATGCACGCGAACCTGCACGGCGAGGTGTGAGCGTGTGTGTTGTGTGTACACGTGAGCGTGCCCGTGCACAAGTGTGTGTGCAAGCGTGCATGTGTGGGTGGAGACCAGAGCAGGCAGGTGTCTGCACCCCCATCCCCAGGGACCCCCGTGCCCCAGAGGTGGGGCCGCTCTCTCATCTCAGGGGGCCCTGTGGTGGCAGGCAGAGGAGTTGGGGGGGACCCGGGGCCCGGGATTCGGTGCTGAGCCGCCTGGGGCTGCCTGGCTGTGGGCGCCGCTCAGGGCTCCCGGCTCAGGGGGGCTGTGGGCGCCACTCAGGGCTCCTGGCTCAGGGGGGCTGTGGGCGCCGCTCAGGGCTCCTGGCTCAAGGGGCAGCTCCGGCCTGTGTGCTGGTTTGCGGTGGCTGCATCTCCCTGAAGGGAGGGGCCCCGGGCAGCCAGAGGCCGTGGATCTGGGCCTGGGTCTAGGGGCCCCGTGCAGCAGGCAGCCTGGCCCTGGGAAGCAAGGTGCGCGTCACCTGTCATGATGTGCTCAGCTGGCACCTTTCGGGACGGGGGCTCGGGGCGCAGGTGATGGAGGCTCCTGGCATCTTAGATGCTCTGGCCCTTGGCCTGGCGGGGGTTCTGGCCAGAGGAGCAGGGACCTTGGGGAGGGGTTTTGACAGAACCTGAGGCCCTCGAGGGGCTCTGCCTGCCCAGTCCACTGGTACCTGAGAGCTCCTGGCCTGTTCTCTGCAGAAGGGGTGGCTCTGTCTTGTCCCCCAGCAGGTGGTAGCCATCTGGGCCCTGGAGGGCGGAGCAGGCCCTGGATGTGGGCTTCTGGACCGGAGGCTCTGCTGCAGGTGTGGGTGTGCCTGGGCACTTGTGGATGGCCTGGAGCCGGTCTGGGCAGCCCTTCGGTCAGACCAGCAAAGACCTGTGGCCACTTACAGGGCCATGTGCAGAGTGGAACGGTCGCTGACACAGGCTGTTGTGGGCCGTCGGCTCTGGCGCCCCCAGACTTCCCATCCTGGGGGCTCCCGGGAAAGGCACAGCTGGCCTCGGGGAGGGTGTCCTAGGACAGGAGCCGGTGGCCTCGCAGTGGGCCGGGAAAGGCCCCCTGAGTCTGGAGGGGCCAACCGTGCCCCGGGGCCCCTGAGGAGGGTCTGCCCTGTCGCTTCCTCAATGCCTGCTTCTCCCCAGTGCTGTTTGATAATGGACATCCTATTTTAATTCTACTCCAGCTTAACTGAAAGTGAAGGTTCTTCAACGCAAATGTATTTATTTCTCAAGTCAAAATAAAAACAAAAATACCTGAGCCTCTGATGTGGGCGAAGGATCAGGCGTCTCTTTATCCATCTTTTCTGCCTCTTCAGTTTCCCTTTGTTGCTATTGTTCTGTCTGCTTTCAGTTTAAGACTGAAAACACTGCCTTCTGTGTTTGCTCCTGGAGTTTCCCAGACTTACTGGGAAGCGGGAGCCCCACCCCCGGCGGCCGCAGTCTCCATCTGCAGGTTTCCTCGTGGGCTCTGTTCTGGCTGCTTCCCGTCACTGCTTGGGTGTGTGTTTCAGAATTCTCAGCGTTCCCGGGTGCACCTTGAGCGATACTTTCCCCAAAGCAGCGGGGTCCAGGCCGTGCAGACCCTCCGGAGCTGAGTGGGTCTTTGCGGAAGCCCTGAGCTGAGAGCGATGGGCCTTGAGGAGGGATGTCGGGGAAGCCGGGCGCCCCCGAGCGCTCCCCTCACAACGGGCTCAGGGCTGGTGGGGCTGAACCCGTGGGTTCGGGTCTGCCACTTAGCCTGCCCGTCCTCTTCAGGGGGTAGATGGGCGCAGGGGGCGGCGGGTGTCCATGAGGTTGGCAGCTGTGATGCTGGAGGGTCCCCAAGGGCCGCTGCCCCGGAGGTGGGCCTCTGTCCTCTGGGCTCCTGGCTCAGGGCTCCCTGAGTTCTGATGCCTGAAGGGACCCTGGAGACAGGTGCCCTGGCCCCTGAAGCCCCGGGGGCCCGGCTCACACGTCACCCCGACCTCTGCAGCGGCTGCCTAAGTGAATCCACAGCAAGTCGGTCCTGACTCCCCTCCTTGGGGCCAGTGTCTCCGGGAGCAAAGAGGTGGCAGCATCTCCACAGAACACCGGCATCCCCCACTCAGCCCGTGGGGAGACAGCAGGGGCCCGGGCAGCGCGCGGATGCCCGTCTTCAGGCTGTGGGGGGCTTCTCGCCCGTGGGGGCAGGCAGCAGGGGCCTGGGCAGCTTGCGGACGCCCGTCTTCAGGCTGTGGGGGCTTCTCGCCCGTGGAGCCTCCCTGCTTTGCCCGGCCCTCCCCCTCCCTGCATCTGAGGGGACCCAGGGTCTGTCTCTGCAGGGCCCCCTCAGTCTGCCTGCGTGGGCTACATGGTCACGGGGCTCCCGGGCTCCACACAGCCCACACGGGGCCGTTGGGACCCAGGCCGCATCCTGAGAGGCGGCGACCCTGCCTCTCAGCCCTCCTGTCCTCTCTCTGCTGCCCCCAGGCCAGCAGCTTCAGAGGTACCAGGTGGCGCACACGCTCCGGACAAGCAGGGCTCCCCAGGACAGGGGCCTAGCGCTGGAGTCAGATAAGCTGGGGTGCCAGGCCCCCCTCACGTGACTGCAGGAGACAGCGCACCCCCGAGCCACCTCTCCTGGTTTTGGGGTCTGGGCTGCAGGTCCCCAAGCAGCAAAGCCCAGTGTCCTTTCCTTCTCTGGGTGCCCCGGAAAGAGGGAGGGTGCCCCCGGCTCCAGGGGCTACAAGCAGATGGTTCCAGGCCCAGCCCAAGGTCACCGAGAGTTCCTGCCGGGGTGAGGGGGCGCCTGAAGGGTAGCCATAGGGGCTGGAACCCGCGGGTGCCCGGGTTTCAGTGGTGACATTCTTGTTTGAAGAAGGCCTCCCAGTGGACTCCCCTGGGCCCAGGGGGCGGGCGTTGCCGTCAGAGCCGCAGCAGGCAGCGCCAGCAGTCCAGGGCCGCCAGTCGCAGGCGCAGGAGGGTGGCGAGGAGCCGGGCCCGGAGGTCCTCCAGGGCCCTGGCCACGGGCCCGGCCTGGCCGCAGCACACGCCCAGCACCAGCGCCAGCAGGACGCAGGCCGCCAGCCGCAGGCACAGGGAGCCGCCGCGGGGCTGTGGCCGGCTGGGCGCTGGGGGCCGAGGGGCGAGGTTAGCACGGTCGGCAGGCCTGACCCTGGCCCCGGCGGGGACCCCGCGGGCGCCCCTCCTCCCACCGGCAGGGGCCGGTGTGGACACTGCGGGGCTCCCCCAGAGGCTGGTGCCTCAGTGACCCCCAAGGTCCCCGGGAGGCCTGGGTCTCCCTGTCCCTCTCTGGCCAGTGGGCTCCTTGCAACGGGGGCCCGCTGCGGGCACCCTGCCCTGCGCCCTCCTGCGGTGGGCGGTGAGGGACGGAGGGCGGCCCTGGGGAGCTGCTGCCCACCCGCGTCCGTCAGGGACCCCAGCTGAGGGTGGGGCCCTGCCAGGGTCGGGGGTGCTGGACCTGTGGGGCGGGGCCTCTGGGGGTCAAGGGTGAAGGCTCTGAACTTACCCTGGGCAGCAGCGGTGGGCTCCCTGCAGGCGATGTCTGGGGAGGAGAGAGAGTGGGGCTTGGGCGGGGAGGGGCCACCCCTCTCAGAGGCGCGCCCACTCCACCAGCCAGGCTCCCCCAGGGCTCCCCCCGTCAGCCACCCTCCTGAGGACCCTGAGTCTGACCAGGTCAGACAGAGCTCCCTGCTTTGCCAATGGAGACGAGCTCCCGCAGGTCCTGACCTGGCCAGGTGGTCCACTCCCTGGCTGGCCTCTCTGCCAGTGCCCCCCGGGGTCCCACCCAGCCTCTTAAGCTTCTGGCTTCAGCTTCCAGATGCCAGGCGCCTCCTGGGGGTCCCGGGGGAGGGGTGTTTGTGGAGTCTGCCGGGGTCCTGGGGCGAGGGTGGCGGATGCCTGGCCTCCTATCCATCCTGCTCAGCTCACTGGAGGCCCCAGGCCAGTGCTGATCGGGCCCTGACTCCCCGTCTGAGGGTCTCTGTTTTTGGGTGTCGGGAGCTCCTGGGGGTGGGGACAGTCTGGGAGGGAGGGGCCCTGCTGGAGGCCTCTCCCGCTGGTTACCACCGGCCTTCACAGAAGATGCTGATGTGTTGGGGCGGCGAGCGGCACTCACAGCTCGGCAGGACTCGGAGTCTCGTCCTTAGGGGCCCTGGCAGCAGAATCTAAGGTGCCCCCACCCCCAGGTCCCTGCCTTTGTGTGGCCCCCGCTTCTTAGCATGGGGGCCTGTGATGTGCTTCCACCAGCAGGACATGGCAGAGGGGCCAAGGTCCCGCAGCTCCGACGGGAGTCCCCACGGGGCACCGAGTCAAGAGATGGGGTCTTGGGTGGGGCTAGCCCCATCGGATGAGCTCTCCAGGCAGAGGGTCTGGAGGTCAGAGAGAGGCACCGCTGCTGCCCTTGGAGGTGGAGCTTGGAGGACGTGCATTCTGTAATAACCCCCATGCGCCTGCCCCAGGGCCCTGGGCCCCGGGTGAGGCCCGTGCTGGCTGACTCCCTGATGGCCGCCTCCCTGAGGGAGGGCTGTCGTGGCTGTGCCTGGGGCCCGATCCACAGGGCCGCTGAGATCGTCAGCGCGGGTGGCTGAAGCGGCTATGTCTGTGGTACTTGTCACGAGGCATCGCTAGCTGACACAGGGCTGTGGCCCACGGGCAGGGCTGGAGTAGGAGTGAGCTGGGCAGGGGTGGAGGGGCAGGGGTACAGAGTGGGCTCTGGGGCGGCCCCAGGGCGCTGGGCAGGATCGGGGGGGACTGG
>SJYG01000171.1:3393518-3416706 GCA_006410535.1 Litocranius walleri | reverse complement strand
GGGGGTGCAGGGGTAGGGGGAGGCCTGCTCTGGCGGCGGGGGTGCAGGGGTGGGGGGAGGCCTGCTCTCGTGGAGGCCCTGGGGGCCAGGGCTCTGCCAGCGGCTCAGCGGCTGAACCCCTACTGGGGTTCCCAGGGCCCTGCTCCCAGGCCGGGGGTGGTGGGACGTGTGAATTTGTACACACCCGTGTGAGCACTTTGGTGAGTGTGCACATGTGGATGCCCGTGGATGCCCGTAGATTCACGTGTGTAAGTGCTGTGTGCACACGTGTGTGTATGTGGGTGCACAGGTATAACTGCATCTGTTGGGCAAGAAAGTGTGTACAGCTGTGCATGACCATGCTCACCTGTGCGTGTGAGTGCACACGTATGTGGAACATGTGTGAGGATGAGTGTCAGTGTACGTGCCTTCTGTCTGAGCGCACACATGCCAGTGTGAGTGTGCCTGTACACGTGCGTGTGCCCATGACTGGCTGTGAACATGCAATGCGGTGAGTGTCCCTGGCAGCGCCGAGCCTCTGGGGCGGGCAGCCTCACTCAACCCCATCCTGTGCCACCTGTGACCTTGTGTGACCTTGGCAAGCCCCTTGACCTCTCAGAGCCTCCCGTTCCTTAGCTGGAAACGCCCTGCAGCTCTGATCCGGGTGAGCGTGGCAGCTCTTGCCAGTGCGCAGGGGTGACCGGGACCCGCCTGGGCTCACAGCCAGTCAGCCTGGGTCAGCTCTCAGGGAGAGGGAGCACTGTGCCCAGCACGGAGCCCGTGTGCAGGGGTGCTCCCGGCGGGGTACCCTGCCCGCCGTCTCTCGGGAGCCCTGGGCCCCTCTTTCTCCCATCGGCCTTCAGCCGTACCCACAGCCTCGCCCAGGCTCCAGCTTCTGTTAAAGGGCCCACCTCCGCCCCTCCCCAGTGGAGAGGCCCCCAGGACTGGCCTGGGTGCTGGGCTCCACCCTTCTTAGGCTCAGTGGCCTCGGTTAAGCCGAGGGGCTGGGCCTCAGTTTACCCCCAGGAACGCGTCTGCCCAGCAGGTGAGGCTGCTCTGGGCCCTGCCTCCCACTTGCCCGCAGGCCCCTCTCCTCCCTGGGGTGGACGCCCTGTGTGGGGGCGGGCAGGCCTCCGGCAGGGACGGCGTGTAACATGAGTGTCCTTCTCCGAGGCCGCCTTGTGACAGATGGGCGATAAGGGTGGAGAATAGCTCTGGGCCTGCAGAGTGTCACCCGCTCCTCCGCCCCCTGTCAGGGCAGGCACGGCCTGTTAGGCCACTGCCTGGGGGAGCCCTGTCCTTCCCTGGGCTGGGGACCTGCTCTGGGCACCCTCAGAGCTCCTGGTCCAGTCCTGGGGGCCCTGAGGGGGCCAAGTGGGACTCCTCAAGGTTCTGCCTGCTGCCAGGAGAAGGGGTCTGGCCAGGGCCGAACTCCTAGGATCCCCACCCCCCAGTGGCCTGTGGGCTCTGGCCCAGCACCCTCCCTCGGTGACCTGACATCTTCGGGAGCCGGCAAGGGTATCCACAGCAGCCCCCTGACCTGCCTGCTCCCCGGCCTCTGGGGGTGCAGGGGGTGCTGGGCCGGCCGGCTCGCGCCTGGTTCAAGGCCTTGGACAACGCCGAGCCCTGGGCCCCGGCCCCCTGGCGTCTGACCTGGCCCCACTGGGCTCCTGCCTCCTGCGGGCCAGGTGGTCTGCACCCTGTGTTTGCCCCCCACCCTGCCCCCGGCCTGCTGGCCTCTGTCCTCATCGGGGGCCCTTCCTCAGCTCTGATCCCACCATTGCTCCATCACCCTCCAAGCCTCCCTGTGCCAGCTGCCTGCAGGGCCCTGGGCTCAGGCGATAGCCAAGCTAGGCAGCTCCTGCAGCCCCCAGGGGCCCTGAGCCCGAGCCGGCAGCGCCTTGGCCAGCCTTCCTGCTGTCATGTCCCTCAGGACACCACCTCCAGGGGTGCCCAGCCAGCGGAGGCAGGAGAGCCAAGCCAGCCAGGACCCCACCCCGGAGGCTGAGCTCACACGTCCCCCAGCTCACACACTGTGTACATGTACACACACCACACAAGTCACACACACAGCACATACATGTACACACACACCTACATACTCACACTATGTACACACACACACCACACAACTCACACACACACATGTACACCCACACACCCACACACTATGTACATGTACACATACCACACAAGCCACACACACCACACACATGTACACACACATGTACACGCACACCCCCACACACACTGTGTACACGTACACCACACAACTCACACACACACCATATACATGTACACACAAGTACACACACATGTACACACACACTGTGTACACGTACACACTACACACACACACCATACACATGTACACACACATACCTCCACACTTACACACTATATACACATACACACATCAGACACACTCATATATACCATATACATGTACATGCCACACACATATACACATACACAAGTACAAACATATACCCACATACTCACACAGTATATACACACGCCACACACACATACTCCCCACACACATGTACACATACACACACACCTAGACACACAGACACACATCTCCATTCTCACACACTGTATATACCACATACACACACACTCAGACACACACATACCACACACACCATACCCATTTGTACACACGCACACACACACATGTACACCACACATATATACATAACACACAGCACACACACGTCACACACGTGTCTTCACACTCGCTGACATGCACGCACTCATGCCTGCTGCCTGGCTCACCTGGGGCTCCTGGCTGTCGCACCCGAGGCAAGCTTGCCCACCTGCACCCACAGTTCACTGGCGATCACAGCCTCTGGCAGAGAGGGAACTGGAGCCGGGGCAGCTTGCGGGCGTCCGAGAAGCTTCTCTTACACTACGGGGTGGCGGCTTCAGCGGCCCTCTGGACGGCCCTGCTGGAGGAGGCTGTCACTGTGGGGCCGGTGGCCTGGTGGCGTTTGACCCCCGCCCAGAGCGGCGGGCTGAATTCATGGGCCTGACCCCATGGGCTGTGCCTTTTCTGAGCTGGGGAAGGAGACAGAGGCTGTGGACACCCCTGTAGCTCCCCAGATAGCACCGTTTCCAAACTGAGCTGGGGGAGGACTCCGGGGAGCCCCGTGGGCTGGTCTCACTCACTGGGGATGCCCACTGTCTCTGGCCCTGCCTGGAGCAGGGAGTCGGGGAGCAGGAGCTGGCCGGGGGTCCCTGAGGCCCCTCCACACTGGGACGTTCGCACATTTCTAGGGTGCATTTAGGACGTGGGGCGGCAGCAGGCCCTGGTGACGTCTGTGTGACCAAAGCAGGAGACAGCCAACGTCGGCCTCGAGCACTCCAGGTGATGGGGTCCATGGACCCCCATCCAGACCCTGACCACGCTCACCCTGAGTCCCACCCCTGGGTTCTCCCCACTGTCCAGAGTGCTAACATCAGGTTGGAGAGCTAACGCTCCCCGGGTGCCTGCACACAGCAGGTGCCAAATAAGTGGTGTGTCCTGAGCCCCCCACGCGCACAGTGGGAGGGATGGGGATTCCCTCTGGTTGAGTCAACTCAGAAAAGAGCTGTGTCCCTGGGGACGCCCAAAAGCCGTGGCCTGGGCTCCAGTGACCCCAGGAATGTGTCTGTTCCCTCCAAGCTCGGTCCTCAGCAAGTCCCCTGAGACCAGAGGGCTGGCAGGGGTCAAGGTCCCATCCTGCCATCCAGGCCGCGGTCCCTACTGAATGCCCAAGCCGTCCTGTGCCTCAGAAGGCCTGACCCGGTGTGTGGGTGGCATGTGGAGGGCCCTGCATGGCAGCTTTGCCCATGCACAGTCTGGCCTCGGGCAGGAGCTCTGATGGAGTGCCAGCGGGGCCTTTGGCTCAGGCCTGGCCCCTGCGGAGGCGCTCAGAGCACTCCTTGAGGGCACTTGGCACCCCCGTGGGCAGACCAAGCACGTGGTCCAGAGGGGCCAGGCTCCTGGCGTCACGAGTGCCTGGCTCGCCTGGGGCTGTGCCCAGGTGAGCCCCTAAGCCCCCAGCCCTGGTGAAGGAGACGGGCGGACCCCAGCCCCAGGGCAGGCCCCCAGCCCCAGGGCAGGCCCCCAGCGTGCGCTCAACCCGCCTGCCCGCCCGCCTGCAGCAGGGTCCCCGCCTGCATCCATCTTGGGGCCTCTCCACCCTGAGCCTGACTCCTAAACGGGAATGAGCATTCCCTGCACCCCGGAGCAGTTCTCACCTGGCTCCCTCCCAGCTCTGTGAGGGGCAGTGCGGGCTGGGCTCCGCGGCTGCCCCAGCGGGAGTCGTCCAGCACGGTCCTGGCCCAGCTGGCAGCGCCCCTCCTATGCCCTGGAGAGGTGGGCGCTGGGTTGCTTGGGTGAACAGGGCCACGCCTGCCTGGCCTCCCACGGCTCCGGTCTGGAGCTGCTGCCTGCCTGCTCGCGGGGCTGATTTCTGGCCAGTCTATGTTCCCGCCCCAGGCCCCTCTGCTGGGTTGCAGAGCTTGGTCAGCTGGCAAAGGCTGAGCTATAATTACTCTCCTCTTTGGCAGAAATAGCAGCGACCCCGAGGACAGGCCGCTGGCCCCAGAGCAGGGAGCGGGTGACCGTTTCCCAGGCCCTGAGAGCGTAGGCCGGGCCTACAGACAAGACAAGGAGTCAGCGCCCTCTCGCTGCCCTCCAGGCCTGCGTGTGTCCTCCCGGGCCGGTTCTGGAGACAAGCAGTTCTTGGAAAACCCAAGGGCAGCATCAGAGGCAGAGTGTTGCTGGGAAAGGAGATGGGGGCTGACATGGGGGCCGGGCAGGGTGATCATAGTGTCCAGCCGCTGACTGACCTGGGCCAGAGTGGAGCCCCAGAATGGACAGGGTCCCACCCTGCCCCCTGCTCTTGCGCCCCACACATCCTGCCTTGGCGTTCTCTGGAGGAAAGGGCAGAGCACAGATCCCAGGCTGGGGTTCAGGGCACCACGTCTGAGGCCCAGCATTGCCCCGAGGTAGACGGGCCGCGGGGCTGAGGGCCCAGCTTTCCCAGGGTCTGACCTGGGCCGGGAGCTGAGGGCCCAGCTCTCTACTGTGTCCTGTTGCCTGGCAGATGCAGAGCCGCCCCAGACCTGCGGATGAGGAAAGAGCAGATCAGAGGGGGAAGGTGACTTGCCCAAAGTCACACAGCCTGGAGGGCCGGCCTGGCCCAGTCTTGGTGCCCCCTGTCCCCCGGCCCCCAACGCAGACCAGCTCCTGATGTGCTGGCTCACGTGGCAGCCCCCACGGAATGAGGTTTCAGAGGCGTGGAGAGACCCAGCTGCTGGGAGGGTGTAGGTGTGGCCAGTGGCCGCTGTTACGCACACATGTCTGCACACACCTTGTCCTGACACAACCCACATTTCCCGGTCCGTGGCCCCGACCGTCTTCAGAGCCCCCACTCGAGCTGCTCAATCCCCCACCGACCCCCTTTCAACAATAAAGACCCTGTGACTACACTGCCCCGCCCCTCAGTCCAGGATCATCTCCCTGTTTTAAAGTCGTGCAACTTTGATTCTGTCCTCAACCCGATTCCCTTTGGCTGTGTGACCTAAGGCATGGCAGATTTGGGGGTTCGTGCGTAGATGTCTTTGGGGCGTTATTCTGAGCCCGGCAGATGGCAGGGGTGCAGGTTTTGGGGGTGCTGTGGGATTACGAGATGAGAGCCAGTTAATCTGAGATGCGTGGGGGTTTCCTGGGGTGGGGGTGACTCTAGCGTCAGATGTGAATTTATGGTTAACCTCTTGGTAGCTTGAAAAATGGTCCCCCCAAACACAGCTGTATCACCAGTCTGAAGCCTGCTAATGTCAACAGACTTGGGGCCAGCACGTGTGTCCCCATTGGGGGGGCATTTAACACAGAAGAGGAAGCAGTGATGTGATCACAGATGCCGAGGCTGGAGGAACGGGGCCATGAGCCCAGAACTCTCGCAGCCACCCAGGAGCTGAGTGGGGTGGGCGGGGCCTTCCCCTCGACCCCCAGAGGCCGCGTGCTCCTGCCGAAAGCTCGATTTAGGACCCCTCTGAACCCTGAGAGAACCGGTTTCTGTTGCTTAAGTCACAGGCTTTGTGGCAGTTTCTTATAACTGCTACGGGCAAAGAACCAGTCATCTCAGAGATGGTGCAGAAAGCCATGGGGCTGGGAGAATGAGCCCTGAGTCCTGCCGTGTGATGAGGCCAGGCTGGCGTGGTGGGCAGAAGCCGGGCAGGGAGGTGAAATCCTGAGGTCGCAGCCTGGACCCACCCCATCCCGCCCTTCATGGGAGCACGCAGCCTGTCATCCTCAGCTTCTGGCGGTAGGGGCCGCATCTGCTCACTGGCCGACCGCCGTTCACAAGATGGGGTGCCCGGGGTGTCCCCCCAGAGCCTGGCGGGCCCCAGTCCCCGTGCCGGGCGCTGGCATCCTCACAGCTGCGGTAATGGGAACCTCTGGGCCCCATTGTTCGCTAACAGAGAGGCCCCTTCTCCCTTCTCCTAAATTATTCATGACCTCCAGGAGGCCGTAAAAGTCCTCCGCTCTCTACAGGAGCCGTAATTACAATGATAAATTTTATTTATAAAGCCTGTCCCTCCCAAGGGCCAGCTGCCTGGGGGGCCGTACATAAGCCATAACTGACACAGGGGCCACGGAAAGCTGCCTGTCACAGCTGTTTTTCCTGGTGGGGTCTGGGCAGCGGAGCGGTGGGGGGGCGGTGGGGGGACAGGGGAGCTCAGGCAGGTGGCCTGAGCTACTGAGGGGGCTGTTTGGGCTTTAATGGGGCCATTGCGTGACCCCAGCATGGGCCCCTGGTTAAACGTCGGTGGTGGCCGACTTTCCGTTCTGTGAGTGTCCCTCCCTTTCTTGGGCCTCCCTGGTGTGGCTGCCAGTAAAGTATCTGCCTGCAACGTGGGAGACATGGGCTCGATCCCTGGGTTGGGAAGATTCCCCTGGAGAAGGAAATGGCAACCCACTCCAGCACTCTTGCCTGGAGAATCTCATGGACAGAGGAGCCTGGTGGGCTACAGTCTATAGGATCATGACAAGTCGGACACGACTGAGTGACTCACGCTTTCTCCTTTTCTCGGTCTCGGGGACCTGGCTCCAGCTAGTCCCAGAGTTGAGTGTACACACCCGTCACACACAGCCCAGATTCACACACCAGGACTGTGCGTTACCCCCCCCCTCCACACACACACACACAAGCGAGGGCACATGCTCTATCCTCAAAAGTGAAGTGTGTTCGCTGGGCGAGGACGTGTGTGAGCCCGGGCACGGCTCCGAGCCTCTCAGGCCCCTCGTGGACGGACCCCTGGGGTAGGCCTAGTGTTGGCCCAACTAGGACGTGGTCTCCGTGGGGATGTGCCCACACAGGACCCCAGGGGGGCAGCTCAGAGGCGGGGTTTGAAGCAGGGCCATGGGGTGTCCTGGCACGTCTGTGCATGGCTGTCCGGATCTACACAGGAACATGAGGAAGAATGTGGTGCTGGATTCAGTGGGCAGACCCCCTGCTCCCCTGTCCCTGCCTGCACGGCCCTGGGCCAGCATCTGCCCATTGAGAGCAGCGGACGCCGGGTAACAAGAAGGCTGCCTGCGGGGTGGTCTAGGTTCTGGGGGGACCCAAGGGCCACACTCGGCAGATGGCAAGCAGGCGCGGGGCCCTGGTCCGCAGCAGTGCGGGCGCAGAGGCGGGTGGTCAGAGGAGCCCTGGAGGCCCACGGTTCTGGGCGGCCCAGACTTGTGGGCACGGGGTGATGGCCTGGGCTCTGCCTGAAGCCGCGGGCCCAGGGCAGGGAGCGCTGGTCCTTCCGACGGTCCTCCCTGAATGTCTGGCCTGACGAGGCAGGAGGAGCCCGTTCGCAGGCCTCCAGAGAAACGCTGTGCCAGGAGGAGCCAGAGCCAGACCTGCCGGGGGACGGGGGGTCTGGGAGGGTGTGTGTGTCGGGGACCCGGGCCCCTCAGGATTCACGTGAGGGCTTCCAGAGGCCAAGAGCCAAATGGAAGAAGCTCGAGCCCCTCCCAGTGGGCCCAGCAAAGTGCATACTGGCCCTGCGCCTTGGCCTAGCCCCCACCGGCCCCGTGGGCCGTGACCTCAGTAGCTGCAATGGCCCCTCACGGTCTCCTCACCTGGGGAGGGGAAGCCACGGGCTAAGAAAGACCGAACCCAGCCAGCCAAAGAAGCAAGCGGACGCTCCTGAAACTGCCCACCCAAGTGGGTCATTCCACACCCCCCGAGCGGTTGACAGCGATCAGAGCCATCCCCGAAGACTCCAGAGATACTGGGCTAGGGGCCTCGCCGTCTCTCCCACAGCCTCGTGTGATCCCTGCTTCCTCTGAGAGGAAACAGCGGGGCAGCTTGAGTGGCAGCTGCCCTGCCCGGGGTGCCCATGGACTGGCGTGGGCCCCGTCCTTCACAGGCACTCAGCCGCTGGTTTGGGCGGCACGTCCTCGCTTGCCATCACACTCACAGCCTCACCCCGGAAAGGACAGTAGGACGCACAGCCTTGCTTCCAGGTTCCATCGACTGTCTCACTCTCCTGCTCCCAAGCAGCCCACCCGGACCCCTGGTCTGCAGGCAATCCTGCCTCTTTGCCATGTCCAGCCTGTTGTGCTGACCAGGGCTGGAGGCGTAGCCGGTCCACACCAACACCTTGCTTTCAGCTCTCATGGACGGTCTCGAGGGGCGGGGTGGTGGGGAGTGTTTCTCTGTGCTTCGCTAATGAAGGAGGAAAACTCCAGCCTGGGTCCCGGGAGCCGGCTGAGGACGCCAGTGTGAGGTGAAGTTACTGGCTGACACTGCTGTCCCCCAGTGGTGGGGGCTGGTGTCCCCTGGGTGGGGAGAGGTGGCCAGAGTTTTCTGATGATGAAAGTGTTGGGAAGGATTGGTCAGGGTCTGAGAGGGGCAGAGGGAGGCTGGGACCAGGGGTCGGGGGAACAGTGGAGTGGGAACCCTGCGTGGGGGTCTGAGTTGAGAAGGTGGGCTGGCGGGGGCCTGAGGCAGGTCACAGGAGATGGGGAGGGGGCTTCGAGGCTGTGCCTGCCTCCCAGCGTCAGCCCTGTCCTGTTCTTGCTTTGAGCGCGGGGCTCGGGGGAACCATTCCATCCTGGGCTTACGTGGCCTCGGGAGCTGCCCCCGTCCTCCCCCATCCCCGCTTCCTGCCCTGATGCCAGGCCCCACGCTCACTCAGAGCAGGGCCAGCTGGGTGGGCCGGCAGAGGCTGAGCCCTTGGGGCGGTGCCCCCAACCCCAGGGCAACCAGACTGGCACTGGCTGACCGTGTCCCACGTCTGGGAGTGCCAGGTTTGGTCATGATGGGCCCACAGCACTGGCTCAGTCTGGAGCCGAGACCCTGAGAAGGCCAGTGTCCTGCCTTTCCTGGCTCACCCTATTCCCATGCACTGTTTGTTTATTTGGCTGTGTCGAGTCTTAGTTCCGGCAGGCAGAATCTTTATTTTATTTTAGTTGCGACCAGGGAACTCAGGCCTCCTG
Source organism: Litocranius walleri (assembly GCA_006410535.1). Classification (NCBI taxonomy): domain Eukaryota; kingdom Metazoa; phylum Chordata; class Mammalia; order Artiodactyla; family Bovidae; genus Litocranius; species Litocranius walleri. The sequence goes on along the minus strand of SJYG01000171.1, from coordinate 3,407,237 downwards.
CAGTGCCTTAGCCACTGGACCACCAGGGAAGTGTCTGCATTAAAGACATCTGGGACTTCTTGGGCTTTTCTGACTTTCTCAGTAAAACCAGCCACAAAGTTTCGGTGAGAAAGTGACTGCCCTGTGGCCTATCACAGGGAGGAGCCGGGCAAGCGAGGACGCCGGTGGCCGGGTCACGGGAGGACCTGCGGGACCCACACAGGGCGGGAGGGGCCGGGGCGGGGGCGGGGCACTTGCACAGCAAGGGGTGTGGCCCCTTCTGTCCGGAGGGGCCCACAAGCCTTCCAGAGGCCCCCAGGTTGTGCAGCGGGATGCGGGTAGATGCTGGAGGAGCAGCCGGGAAGACGCAGGGTCACATCCAGGAGCAGGTTGGGAGGGTCACGCGAGGAGAAAGGCCTTGGCGGTGTCCACGCAGCTAATATCTGGGCGGAAGTGAGGGGCCCTTGTGAGACTGGAAAGGACTGCTGGGGTCGTGCCCTTGACCTTCTCAAGGCAAGTCAAGTGAAGTGAAAGTTGCTCAGTCGTGTCCAACTCTTCGAGACCCCATGGACTATACAGTCCGTGGAATTCTCCAGGCCAGAATACTGGAGTGGTTGACTCACGCTTTCTCCTTTTCTCGGTCTCGGGGACCTGGCTCCAGCTAGTCCCAGAGTTGAGTGTACACACCCGTCACACACAGCCCAGATTCACACACCAGGACTGTGCGTTACCCCCCCCCTCCACACACACACACACAAGCGAGGGCACATGCTCTATCCTCAAAAGTGAAGTGTGTTCGCTGGGCGAGGACGTGTGTGAGCCCGGGCACGGCTCCGAGCCTCTCAGGCCCCTCGTGGACGGACCCCTGGGGTAGGCCTAGTGTTGGCCCAACTAGGACGTGGTCTCCGTGGGGATGTGCCCACACAGGACCCCAGGGGGGCAGCTCAGAGGCGGGGTTTGAAGCAGGGCCATGGGGTGTCCTGGCACGTCTGTGCATGGCTGTCCGGATCTACACAGGAACATGAGGAAGAATGTGGTGCTGGATTCAGTGGGCAGACCCCCTGCTCCCCTGTCCCTGCCTGCACGGCCCTGGGCCAGCATCTGCCCATTGAGAGCAGCGGACGCCGGGTAACAAGAAGGCTGCCTGCGGGGTGGTCTAGGTTCTGGGGGGACCCAAGGGCCACACTCGGCAGATGGCAAGCAGGCGCGGGGCCCTGGTCCGCAGCAGTGCGGGCGCAGAGGCGGGTGGTCAGAGGAGCCCTGGAGGCCCACGGTTCTGGGCGGCCCAGACTTGTGGGCACGGGGTGATGGCCTGGGCTCTGCCTGAAGCCGCGGGCCCAGGGCAGGGAGCGCTGGTCCTTCCGACGGTCCTCCCTGAATGTCTGGCCTGACGAGGCAGGAGGAGCCCGTTCGCAGGCCTCCAGAGAAACGCTGTGCCAGGAGGAGCCAGAGCCAGACCTGCCGGGGGACGGGGGGTCTGGGAGGGTGTGTGTGTCGGGGACCCGGGCCCCTCAGGATTCACGTGAGGGCTTCCAGAGGCCAAGAGCCAAATGGAAGAAGCTCGAGCCCCTCCCAGTGGGCCCAGCAAAGTGCATACTGGCCCTGCGCCTTGGCCTAGCCCCCACCGGCCCCGTGGGCCGTGACCTCAGTAGCTGCAATGGCCCCTCACGGTCTCCTCACCTGGGGAGGGGAAGCCACGGGCTAAGAAAGACCGAACCCAGCCAGCCAAAGAAGCAAGCGGACGCTCCTGAAACTGCCCACCCAAGTGGGTCATTCCACACCCCCCGAGCGGTTGACAGCGATCAGAGCCATCCCCGAAGACTCCAGAGATACTGGGCTAGGGGCCTCGCCGTCTCTCCCACAGCCTCGTGTGATCCCTGCTTCCTCTGAGAGGAAACAGCGGGGCAGCTTGAGTGGCAGCTGCCCTGCCCGGGGTGCCCATGGACTGGCGTGGGCCCCGTCCTTCACAGGCACTCAGCCGCTGGTTTGGGCGGCACGTCCTCGCTTGCCATCACACTCACAGCCTCACCCCGGAAAGGACAGTAGGACGCACAGCCTTGCTTCCAGGTTCCATCGACTGTCTCACTCTCCTGCTCCCAAGCAGCCCACCCGGACCCCTGGTCTGCAGGCAATCCTGCCTCTTTGCCATGTCCAGCCTGTTGTGCTGACCAGGGCTGGAGGCGTAGCCGGTCCACACCAACACCTTGCTTTCAGCTCTCATGGACGGTCTCGAGGGGCGGGGTGGTGGGGAGTGTTTCTCTGTGCTTCGCTAATGAAGGAGGAAAACTCCAGCCTGGGTCCCGGGAGCCGGCTGAGGACGCCAGTGTGAGGTGAAGTTACTGGCTGACACTGCTGTCCCCCAGTGGTGGGGGCTGGTGTCCCCTGGGTGGGGAGAGGTGGCCAGAGTTTTCTGATGATGAAAGTGTTGGGAAGGATTGGTCAGGGTCTGAGAGGGGCAGAGGGAGGCTGGGACCAGGGGTCGGGGGAACAGTGGAGTGGGAACCCTGCGTGGGGGTCTGAGTTGAGAAGGTGGGCTGGCGGGGGCCTGAGGCAGGTCACAGGAGATGGGGAGGGGGCTTCGAGGCTGTGCCTGCCTCCCAGCGTCAGCCCTGTCCTGTTCTTGCTTTGAGCGCGGGGCTCGGGGGAACCATTCCATCCTGGGCTTACGTGGCCTCGGGAGCTGCCCCCGTCCTCCCCCATCCCCGCTTCCTGCCCTGATGCCAGGCCCCACGCTCACTCAGAGCAGGGCCAGCTGGGTGGGCCGGCAGAGGCTGAGCCCTTGGGGCGGTGCCCCCAACCCCAGGGCAACCAGACTGGCACTGGCTGACCGTGTCCCACGTCTGGGAGTGCCAGGTTTGGTCATGATGGGCCCACAGCACTGGCTCAGTCTGGAGCCGAGACCCTGAGAAGGCCAGTGTCCTGCCTTTCCTGGCTCACCCTATTCCCATGCACTGTTTGTTTATTTGGCTGTGTCGAGTCTTAGTTCCGGCAGGCAGAATCTTTATTTTATTTTAGTTGCGACCAGGGAACTCAGGCCTCCTGCAGTGCCTTAGCCACTGGACCACCAGGGAAGTGTCTGCATTAAAGACATCTGGGACTTCTTGGGCTTTTCTGACTTTCTCAGTAAAACCAGCCACAAAGTTTCGGTGAGAAAGTGACTGCCCTGTGGCCTATCACAGGGAGGAGCCGGGCAAGCGAGGACGCCGGTGGCCGGGTCACGGGAGGACCTGCGGGACCCACACAGGGCGGGAGGGGCCGGGGCGGGGGCGGGGCACTTGCACAGCAAGGGGTGTGGCCCCTTCTGTCCGGAGGGGCCCACAAGCCTTCCAGAGGCCCCCAGGTTGTGCAGCGGGATGCGGGTAGATGCTGGAGGAGCAGCCGGGAAGACGCAGGGTCACATCCAGGAGCAGGTTGGGAGGGTCACGCGAGGAGAAAGGCCTTGGCGGTGTCCACGCAGCTAATATCTGGGCGGAAGTGAGGGGCCCTTGTGAGACTGGAAAGGACTGCTGGGGTCGTGCCCTTGACCTTCTCAAGGCAAGTCAAGTGAAGTGAAAGTTGCTCAGTCGTGTCCAACTCTTCGAGACCCCATGGACTATACAGTCCGTGGAATTCTCCAGGCCAGAATACTGGAGTGGGTAGCATTTCCCTTCTCCAGGGGATCTTCCTAACCCAGGGGTCGAACCCAGGTCTCCCGCATTGCAGACAGATTCTTTACCAGCTGAGCCACCAGGGAAGCCCGAAAGTAATTACAAAGGTGATTCTTCCATGTGCTACCAAAGCGAACCCAGGAAGGAGGCGCCCTCGGCCAGCTGATGCTCCGTCTGAGCCACAGACACACAGCCACCCTGTGGCAGCCGGAGGCGCGGAGCGGGGCTAATTCAAGGTTGGCCTCTCTGCTCCCCGGACCGGCGGACCCTTCCAGACGGTCACTCTGAAGGAGGCCCAAGTGCCTTGGCCATGCAGGGTTGGCTACAAACACCGGGAACCCTGCATTCACCAGGGAAGAGCCCAGCTGCGAAGCTGGAAGCTGGGAGGCGGGTGTTACCCACCGTCTGCTGGAATAATGGAGTCGTTACGATAAAATACCTTTTGGAGCATTAGAGGTGAATTGATTCCGCGGTGAAGCAGGCGTATTCTCCTCTCAGGGGCTTATCTGGAGCTCGCGCAGACGGCTTCCTGTGTGGAGCTGCTTATGGAGCTGCACTGTCTGCAGCGCGTGCGACCCGCCCTCACCGAGTAGAGTGGGGTGCTGGGGTGGGAGGGAGCGGGGCGCCCCCAGACCCCAGGCAGCTTCCTGCTGGAGGCGTTGGCACATCGAGGGCTGGGAGCTGAGGGTAGGGCCCCAGCCTCCCCTTTGCACCTGCCTGTCTGCTTGTCTGCCTGGCACCTTTGTGCCCTGTGCTAACCCTGTGCCAGGCCCCGGATGGACGGCTCAGGAAGCCCAGGCAGTGTCCCGGGAGCTGAGACAGGGGCTGGGAGACAGCAGGAGTCCTCCCTGCCAAGGTGGGCTGGGGGTTGTGGGGGGTGACAGGGAGCTGGGGCTGCATCTGAGTTTGGCAGAGGCCACAAGTGGGGGTGGCCAGTGCTGGGAGGGGTGAAAGGTCAGGGCCTCCTGTGTTGGGAGGGGCCACGGTAGGAGCCACAGAGCGGGAAGGGCTGAGGAGACTTGGGGTGAGGGTGACAGCCTGGGAGAGGCTGCCAGACGGCCCCCTTGGCACCCACGGCAGCACCCCAACTGTGACCTCCAGAGTGGACCGCACAGCTGTGTGCATGGCCACAACACAGGCCTGCCCCAGGGCCTCCCCCCCGCAACAGGCAGGAGCCCAGTTGTCAGCTTCCAAGGAATTGGACCCTATCCCACAAGCAGGGAGACCCAGCCTAGAGGCAGAGGAGATGCTCCTGTGGCTTCATGCTGCCCCGGAAATTTGGCTGGAAATCTTGGGGAACAGAGTTCCGATTCTTGCCATCTAGGCAGGCCCAGGTCCGCACTTGCAGGATGTTTGTGGTGACGCTGGTGCTGCCGGGCCAGATGGGACTCTGTGGCCAGACCACTGGTGGAGCCGCTGACCGCGGGGGCTGCCATGTGGGGCCTGAGGGCTGCAGCGCTCCGTCCCCCAGACCCACTGACACGGCCCTGGGGTTGGGGTCCGGTGGTCCTGCCCATCCCTGGCGTGTGGGGCTTGATGAGCCCTGACTCTGGCTGGCCCCTCCTCCTGCAGCTGTAAAGGCCCCTGGACACAGTGAGGCGGGGCCCCACCCACAGGGCCCACATGCCTGTTAGGGCCCAGGGCCCAACCTGGGGTCCAGGGGTCTCCAGAAACCCTCTCTCCTGCTGCTCCAGGCGTCGGCACTCTGGTGCTTCTCGGCGTTTATCTGGGGAGACCCACGCTCTGCTGGCTGAGTTGTGGTTACTTTTCTGCTTCGAGGGGGACTGGCCACGCTGCCCCTCCAGCCCCAAATCAGAGGATAGTGGTTTTAATCTGGGCAGAAGGTTTAGGAGCCGGCGTGATGGATCTCCCAGACGGTGTCTGCAAGCCCGGGGGCCTCATCCAAGGGGTTTCCCTTAGCCTCCTGTTCTGCATCCCTACCGTCCGGCCGGCCAGGAGGAGCCCTGAAAGAGGGAATATTTGGACCCCATGTGGCTCGGGGAGCATGCTGGAGATAGCCGGGGTGGGGAGTGAGGGCTTGTGCCCCTCCCTGGACCCAGGGGCGCTGCCCACCCCGTTCCCTCCTCAGCCCTCGAGGCCCCTCTCTGCCCTGCATCCTTGGGGGAGGGCCCTCCTCAGCACCCAGGCCCAGTGCCCCGGCTGCCCGCTCTGAAGCCCATCTTCCAGCCTTTCTCGAGTCCTTCTGGCTCAGCACCCCCACCCCCAGCTCCTGCCCCAAGGGACCTGGGTGGGACCCCTAGGGGGCTCTGGTCCCTCTTAGGAGCTTGCTTGGCGGGTCTCCCAGGGCTCAAGGCCCTCCGCCTGTGTCTGCGCCCCCGCCCTGTGGCTCCAAGGAGGTCTGCGTCTGTGTGGGCTGCTGTCGGGCCAGGTGGACAGGCGCCTTTGTGTGGGATCCGCGGCCCGAGCTGAGGAGAAGGCAGCGGAGGAGGGCAGGCCCGCCACTCAGTTAGCCCCAGGTTTCTCTCTGCCTCCTGGCCCTGCTTCCGAGGGCCGCCCCCACACCCCAGCAAACACGAGAAGTGGAGCAGGCCCCCAGTCAAAAAAGGGGGCCCAGAGTCACCCCTGCTCATTGCTGCCTCGGACTCGGGAAGCTCGCCGGCTCCTAGACCTGCCTCCAGCCCACCCTGAAGGGCGGGCCTGCTCAGGGATCCTAGGTGGACAGGTGGGTTCCCAGAGATGGCCGTGTGGACAGGGTCTTTCTGCCCAGGCTGGGGGTTCACAGATGGCCCAGAGGGAGAGAATTTGGGTGGCCCCCCTGCAGGACCCTGGGGCCGTGGGCAGTGCCCATCTGTGCACACTCGCTCTCACACCCTCCCACACCGGCCGAGACACCTGGTGCAAGCCCCACCCTCACTGTCACACGGATCCCTCTGAGGCGGGGGCGCCCCGGGCCGGGGAGGGAGGCAGGGCTGCAAAGTCTGCGCCTTGAGTCAGCCAGGGGGCTGGCGTGGTCGGGCTGTGCGTTTGGGGGTCCTGCCTGCCTGGCCTCCCTGCCCCCTCACCCGTAGGACCAGCAGCGAAGAGAATCTTTGCTGGGGAGGAGACGGTGGTGCTTCTGCGAGCTCCATCGGGCCCTGCGGGGCGCCCTGAGGGGCCGTCATGCTTGCCCCCATCCTCGGGGAAGCTGGTCAGGGACACTGTGTGGACCCCAGGCAGAGCCTGTGGCCCGAGTGGTGGGGTGCAGAAAGGCAAGCGTCCCCCGGGACACAGGTGTCGTCTGCGTGTCCCAGGCCTCCAGCTGGGAGAGGCACAGAGGGCCAGGCCCCCCACGGCCTGCGTTGTGCAGTGACAACCCCTCCTCTCTCTGCCCGAGCTGCCTGGCCCCACCGGGGGAACCCCAGCGTGGGGAGCGGGGCTCCCTCAGATGTGAGCAGGCAGCTGTGGTGGCTCTGGGCGCCCCACCAGCGGGCTGCCCTCTGCCCAGCTCTCGCAGCTTTAGCTTTGGGTGCAGGGGTGCGCTAAGGCGTGACGAGCTCTGCGAACCCTTGGGCTGCAGCCTGCCAGGCTCTGTCCATGGGATTTTCCAGGTAGAATACTGGAGTGAGTTGCCATTTCCTTCTCTGGGAATCTTCCTGATTCAAGGATCGATCCCGCATCTCTTACGTCTCCTGAATTGACAGGCAAGTTCTTTACCATGAGCACTGCCTGGGGAACCCAGGGACCTGGGCAAATACTCAGGTCACACTCAGGTGAGGGGTTGGACTGCGTCCCCTGGCCCAGTCCCCTGACCATTCCAGGGCCCCTGACGGGGGGCCCGAGCCTTGAGACAGGGTGACTGAGGCTCTCGCAAGGTGACGCTGCCCCACGCCTCGAGCTCGCTGTGGTCCTGGCCTGAGGGGTGGGGCCCTGCCCGGGGCGGGGGGCTGCACGGTGGCTTCTCTGCGAGGGGCCTGTCAGAGGGCCTGCAGCCAGCTGCTTGGAGCCCCAGAGCCAGGCCCGCGAAGGGCCCCTGAGCTGGCCGGGCAGGTGCAGTCGTGTGCTACCCGGGTGAAGCGGAAGGAGATGGCGGTGTGAGGGCCATGGGGGCCGGTCCAGCCTGGGCGTAGCCATGCGCTTGGATGACGGGCTCCCCAAGCCCCATGGCACCTGCCTTCGCCACCCCAGGGACTGTGTGGGAAGTACTGGGTGGTAATAAATAACTTTGGAGTCACAAAACCCCACCTTTATCATGTTGATGGGAGACGGAAGCAGGGAGGCTGAGGGGAGGGCAGCAGGCGTGAAACGGCTCGTAAACGGCCCTCCTGTGGCTGCGGCGCTGGGCGCCAGGCGCCGAGGTCTAAGACCCAAGCTGATTAGAATTTTTTTACAAGTTATTTTTTACGTGAGTAATAACAGCCCTTTTGAGACAGTAACACTGCACAGGAAGGGTCTTAAAGATCCTCGGGAACGGGAACTTGATTAGCAGTCAGGCCGGGCTCTCCTCTCCGCCTGGGGCGGCTCTAATTTCACGCGTTTATGTTCTTTTTTATTGTCCTTCCCTGGGGGATCGAGGAGCTCCTTCCAATGAGCCAGACTCCTTTTTAAGATGGAGGGTATCTCTCCCCAGCCAGGTTGGGGCTGGAGACGCCTGGACGCGTAGTCCGGCCAGGTAAGCCCAGGAGGCCAGCCTCCGGCAGGTGAGGCAGGGCAGGCACAGGCGGGCCGTGGCCCTTGGCTGGGCCAGCAGGTGGCGGTGGAGGACCGGCTGGGAGGCCAGGCCGTCCCTGCCGAGCACGGGGTGAGGTCAGGCTCTCAGGCCTGAGCCCCTTCACCCCGGCCCAGGCCACTAGACAACCGCGGGGTCATCGAGGGCAGAGGGCTTCCCAAAGGCAGGCCCGGCCAGCGGTGCGGCTTCTGGCCGGGAGAGGGCGCCCCACGCCCACAGGCCCTGACAGTGTGCCCGGGTCTCGGGGGCCCCCAGGGAGTCACAGCCTGGGAGAGGGGCATGTCCTCTTAGGACAGCCTGCCCCTCAGTGGGCCCACTCTGTGGAGGAGCCCCCTGCTCACACTGTGCCCAGAGGGATGAGCCGCAGGTGGCCCCCAGGCCCGGGCAAGGGGAGGGGTTCCCAGCCCGCAGGGGCCTGGCCACCGGCACTCAGGGGGCACACCCATGCCCCTTCTCCTTGCCATGTGGGAGCCGCACGGTGTCCTGGGAGTGGCTGGGCCCCGTGGTGGGGGCTGGGTCATGGTGTCACGGACCACACAGGGGCCCCTGGTCAGCGATGGCAGTGACGGGGTGTCCTGCCTGAACAGGAGAAACAGGGAAGAGACCACTCTGAGAACAGGCTCAGGGCTGGGGGAGTCGGCGGGCCCCCGATCTCTCCCTGGGCAGGGATCTGGGCGCCTGTGTGTGTGGGCATTGGGCAGGCCCGGGGGCCACACTGCCTCCGGCCGGGGTGGGAGAGGTTTTAGAAAATGTCCCAAGGTGGCCTTTCATGCTCTCTTGCTCCTCCCAGCTGTGCTTGTCGGGCAGATGCCCCGTGGCCTGTGTGGGACAAGGGGATGCCCTCTGGGGGGCCCTAGACGCAGCTTCCTGTGGCCCTTTTTGCTTGGGCCTGACTCCACAGACGTACTCGCTTCCCTGTGGGAAGCCTGCCCTGGTGGTCAGGCAGACCCAGAGGGAGGAGACCTCTTCACCGCAGGTCCAAACCCCACAAGAGGGGCTCTGTGTGGTGGGCGTCAGTGGGTGGGGTCTCAGGAGACTTGGTCTCTCCGCTGCCCTGGGAACCCCTGCCCCTGTCTGGCTGGCAGGCCACGCTCGGGCGGCCCACCCCTCCGTCAGCCTGCCCGGGTGATGGGGGGGCCAGCCCCCAAACCTGTCTCAATTCATTTTCTCCGCACCCCACCCGTGGTCCTACACGACCACGCTCCCTGCGCGTGAGTGTGGGGGAGTGCTGAAAAATTACCTGCCACCGGCGCTTATTTAAATCCCGCGGTGATTTATGAGTGTGGACAGTTTTAAGGCCACCGCCGAGCAGGTAGTTAGCCAGACTGCTGAACTGACAGTTTCCAAAGTGAGCGCAAAGGCACAGGCCAGCGGCTCCGCTTAGAGGGGCGACTTTGCCGCGCCCCCCTGCAGCCCCCACACGGGGAGAGCCCAGGACGCCCTGTCTGACCGCAGGCTGCTCTGGGAGGGGCTGGGGCCTCGGGGGCATGTGGCCTGCCTAGGGTGGAACGTGGCAGCCCCAGGAGTGGTTGGGAGCAGGCTGGACTCCACGGTTCCTCGCAGGCTGAAGGGCCGGGCGGTGGGAGGGGGCAGGAGGCTGGGGTGAGGTTTCCTCGGCCTGCCTCCGAGCGCGGCCGAGGACATGGGGCAAGGTCAGGTGGCTGAGGAGAGGGGAGGGCTGCGTGCGAGTCCAGGGTGAGGCTCTGGGCTCCTCCCCGAGGAGTGGCCCCCGCCAGTCAGGTTCCTGCCCCCGCCCCACAGAGGAGCTGCAAGGAGGTGTCCTTGCCAGCAGCTTCCAGGGCTTCTGTGCAGCCCTGCGTGCACGTTTCGTGAGTGTGCTCTACATGGCGTTTCTGCCATGGAGGGGTGTGTGCACATAGGTGTGTGGGCGCGTACATGCCGGGCCCTCTGGTGCGTCTCCCCAGCCCAGTGGGGAGGTGTAGGGCCTGGCGGCTGAGAGCAGCCGCCCTGCGCTTTGGCCCTCCCCGTGGGTCACAGGGAAGGAAGGAGCCATCTGTGACCAGGAGGAATGTCTGTGCCAGACCTCTGGGCTGCCCTCCAGCCCCGCCTAAACCAGGGGAGTCCCCGGGCAGGGCAGGGGAGGCAGAGCGAGGGCTGGCGGGGCTGGGCTGGGGCCTGCCCGGGCCCTGCAGCAGGAGGCCCTGGCCCTGGCACCTGGTGGGTCCTTGGGCCTCCCTGTCTCCCCTTCCATCAAAGGCGGGCTGGTCTGGTGGCAGCTGAGGGCACCTCTGGCTCTGAGGTTCCATGATTCTGAGATTCTCGGGAAGGGGGCGCTGGACCCAAGACCCCACCCCAGCAGAGAAGGGCCCTCCTTCTGAGCCGCCTGGCTGCCAGAGCCCTGGCCGGCCAGGCCTCCCTGTGCCCGCTCACTTGGCGTCATCTGCTTCCCGGACACCAGCCACGCCAGCCTGGCACTGCACGGGCCGAGTGTCCCCTCTGGGGTGGACACTTGGGCTCAGGGGCTGAGCAATGGGAGCCCTGAATGGGGCCTGGTGAGGTGGGTGTGTGGTCAGCGTGCAGGAGGCAGGAGCCAGTGGATACTGGGCGGTCAGGAGGGAAAGGGGCGGCTGAGGTGGGCCTCGGGGATGGCCCGCGCTGGCTGTCATGTGCATACCAGTCCCCCCCGCCCTGGCTGCCGAGTCTGGGGCAGGAAGGGGTGACGCTTCTCTCGGTTTCACAACACCCTCCCAGATCCAGACGAGGGCTGCTGGGAGGGGTCTGCCCCTCTGCCCAGGCGGCAGTGCCCAGTGTGCCATGGGGACAGGCAGGGACCCTGAGATAGGGGCTGGGGTGGCAGGCCCACAGCCAGTCTGGGGGGCGCCTGCCGGGTGGTGAGGCAGGAGCTTGCAGGGTGTCCTGAGGCCCGAGGTGCCCAGCGGCCTGGCTGGCGGGGGGCACAACTGCAGGGGCGCCAAGCGGAGTGGGTCACAAGTGCACACCCGCAGCGTGTGAATATTTAACAAGGCCTAACAAAAGCCCATGCATAATTAACCAGGCAGGCACGAGAAGCCGGAATAATTTGTCTTCTTAAAGGGGGTTTGGTAATTTGTTAAGCTGTTTTGAAATCTGCAGACTAGCTGCGGGAGCCATTCTGATTTCTAAATTAATTTGTGTGATTTAGAAAGTGGGAACTTCACAGCCATCTCTTGGTTCTGCGGGGAGGTGGGGTGGGGGGTGGTCCTGGCTCAGCGCAGGCTGCGAGGTGTGTTGTGTGTTTGTCGATTGATCAAAATCGATCAGTTCAGCGTGTTGGTTCATGGAGCCCCTGTGGCTGCCGGGATCCGGTGCACAGGACCCAGGTGAGGAGGGTGATGTGACCTCGCTGGTTTGGAGGCTGAGTGGCACCCACGTCCTCAGTCGGTCCTACAGCACCTTCTGGGGCGGGTGCCAGGCAAGCCTGTCTGGGAGGCCTGGAGACGTGGGACCATCCCTGGCACTGCCCTTGGCTGAACTCTGAGGTCGGTTGAACACCTGTGATTTAAGGACCAGACTCCTAACGCTGAGCCATGACTTAGGGGCCCCTCGGGTCACCACAGGAAGAGCCCCCTGTTTCCAGCCCTGGGTCTCGGGACCACTGTGAGTTCCGGGGGATCCGTGGGGCACTCTGCTGGCGCTGAGCCCTGTGGAGACCGGGTCACGGTCTCCCCAGGTGGCAGCTGCGGGCTTAGGGGTCAGGCTCGGCCCGTGCGTTCTTGCCCCCATTGGGTGGACAGGAGGTCCTTGCTCAGAAGAGCTGTGTGGACAGCCAGGCGGTGAGTAGAGAGGGCCGTTGGGTGGAGGCCTTGGGGCCTGGAAGGCCAGCGTGTGTCCGCCGTCGCCTCATCTCCTTCCCTCAGGCTGCAGCTTGGGCAGGCGGGCGGGCGGCCCCTGGAGCTCTGGGGCCGGAGCTCAGCATGGACCTGGGACGCATGGGGTGTCACCTGCCCCTCCCGTCCCCCATGGCCCCGGTGTCTCCAGAGCCATGCCCCCCCCAACCCTCACAGGCGCTCCCCCACCCTGCAGCTGCCCCGGGCCCTCGGCTGCCACAGCCTGGGTTCCCACTCCCCTGCTGATGCATTTTCCCGACTCTGAGCTGGTGTGAAGCAGCCTGATGGTTCTGGAGGTGGGGGCGGGGGTGCGAGGGCGGGACCCCCACCCCAGGCCCGAGCGTGGGCCGGACCCACCTGGCCGAGGCCGTCCCAGGACCGCGCTGCCAGTGGGGCTTGGATTGAACTGAAGGCACAGCTGTGATTTCAGGGGACAAAGTAGGTGCTTGATTAACACTGCCCCCTGCCAAAGGGCAGAGGCAACGGGAGCCATGCTTGGTGATGCCGGTCCCTGGGCCCTGGTGGCATCTGCTGTTCCCAGGAACTCACCCACACACCTGTTCAGGTGGGAAGTCGAGGCTTGGGGGGAGCCCTCACCTGGTGGCCTCCCTCCGCACTCCCCCTCCCTCACTGCCCCAGCCCGGGCAAGGCTGGGGTCCCCACCCTGAGAGGGTCGCTGGGCCGAGGCCGCCACGCCTCTTCCCCTTCTCCTTCCCACATCGAGGCCTCAGCGTCTGCTCCACGGCTGGGCGAGTCCTGAAATTCTCTCTCCATTAAAAATAAATGCCCCATTTTATCTGCCTGAAATGACTCTGCTCTGATTGTCTCCGCGCGCCGCTGTGTACGGAGACTATAAAATCATCTTGCAGCCATTAATCCCCTGTATCCGCGTGGACCTAATTCTTGTTAAAAATACGCTGTGCTCCGGCTGCCTGGGGAATTGTGAAGGACATCCGGGAGCCCTGGGGTGGGTGAGCCGGGCAGGAGAGCGTCCTGAGAGGGAGACGGGCCGGGCGGCACACGAAGACCCAGAGGGCCTAGTTCTCTGTCCGCTGTGGGACCCCTGGCCCCAGAGACTCAGATGGGCTCCGGCAGGCCAGGGTCCCGGGACATATCAGCCCCCAGCTCACCAGCCTACAGGCGCCTGTGCTGGGCCACCTGCTTGCAGAGACTTTTCCCCTTTGAGGAAAGAGCTGGGCGGCAGGGAGCCCAGCTCTCGGAGTGGTGCGTGGGTCGTGGGTCAGGCCTGCAGCTTCTGCCTGCCGCCCCCCAGTCCCCACTTCAGACAGAGCTGAGTCTGGCCCCCCCCAGGCATGCTGACCTGGACTGAGGGGTGCAGTGTGAACCGGGGGCGGGGGGGTGGGGGGAGCAGACGCAGAGCTGCGGGGGGACCCTGCCCTGCACGACCCACCACCCGCCGCTCCGGGTCGTGCCCTCCCTCCCCTTGAAAGGCAGTGGCCACCTCTCTGCTCCCCACCCTGGGAGGCGCCACCCACAGTCACATCTTGTCCCACAGCGGGGACACTGCCCCACTGACATCGCCTGCCCCGGGGAGGAGGGTTCTCAGGGGGGTCCTGGGGAGGAGGGTTCTCAGGGGGAG
>SJYG01000171.1:3358288-3375791 GCA_006410535.1 Litocranius walleri | reverse complement strand
CAGCCCGGCTCACGGCCGCGGCCCACGGGCGCGCGTGGGCGGCCCCAAGGCAGCACGCCCGCAGGGAGACGGGCCGGACTGGTGGCTGCCGGAGGTGGCGGCGACGGACAGCCGCGTGGAGGCGGCGAAAGGTGCAGAAGCCGCGTGATCGGGGAAGTGAGATTCCAAACGATCAACGTGAGTGATGCTGCTGCACATTCGGAAGTTGTGAAGAGTGAATCCTGAGGTCTCATCATAAGGAAAAGACATGCAGGCCTTTAACGTTGTGTCTGTGAGATGAGGAGCGTTCACTAAAATTATAGTTGTATCAGTGTATTTCATGATGCATGTAAGGAGAATCACGACGCTGTGCGCCTGAAGTTTAAACACAGCTGCACCTGGAGGGAGAAAACAGAAGCGTCAGGCTTTCACCTTAGGATGTAAGAGAAAGAGCAAAGCAACACCAAAAAAGGAAAAGGGAAAAGGAAGTTGAAGGGAAGAGGTAAGCAGCAGGCTGCGGCTGAGAATGGAGCACACACAGAAACAACAGAGGGTTCCAAATAAGCGGGATGCTCTGTGAATTAGAAATGAAGCAGACAAACCCCTGGCCAGGTTCACCATGGAAAGAGAGACAGCATATATACATTAAAAATACCAAGAATATAGAAAAGAGGCCTAATAACAGATATACAAGATGTGGCAGTAGTGTCTTATAAATATTGCTTTTGCCAATATAGTTGAAAGCTTAGATGAAATGGTCGAATTTCTTGAAAAACATGTTATCACAACTGACTCAGGAAGAAAGAAAATGTACACAATTTTATAACAATTCAGGAATTGAATCATGGCCTTAATCTGTCCTGTAGAGAAAACACTGGAGCCTGCTCATTTTCCAGGCAACTTCTACTAAATCATAGAAGAACAGATTAATCTGGTCTTTGACATAAATTATCAGAGGATAGAAAGTTGTAGACTACTCAAAAAACTTATTCTATGAGGCCATACGAACCTCCATACCACAAGTAAACAAGGGTACAATAAGAAAAAAGTCCAGGCTAGTCTTAAAAAACAAGGCACAGAAATTCCTGAACCAATACATCATAAGCAAGATAGCTTTATCCCAAGAGTATAGGATGGTGTAATGCTAGAACATCTATAAATCTAATTCACCCACACTAACTGAATGAAGGGAAAGCACACAGAATCATAAATTTTTATGTCCATTCATCAGAGAAAAAATTCTTGGCAAACCAGGAGTAAAAGAGACCTTACTTGATAAAGAGTGTTGTTCAAACACTCATCGTAAGCATAATTCTTAATTGTGAAACATTAGAAGCATTGTCTTCATAATCACAAACGAGAAGATATATTTATTATCACTACTTCTATTTGCCTGGGGCCAAAGACCCTAGGCTGTGAAGTAGGGCAAGAAAAGAAATACAAAACGATTAGGCCGAGGGCTTCCTTCAGAGCTGTTGGTGAAGAATCTGCCTGCAAAGCAGGAGACCCGGCATTGACTCCTGGGTCAGAGGGTCCCCTGGAGAAGGAAATGGCGAGCTACTCCGTATTCCTGCAGAATCCATGGGCAGAGGATCCTGGGGGGCTGCGGTCCACGGGGTCGCAAGGACCGGACACGACTTAGCGACTACCACCAGGAGGACACTATCATGATGTTTACATGGAAAAAAATTTGAAAGGCTCTGCAGGTGTATTAATAGTAGTAATAATTTAATAAAGTGTCCCATCTAAGTTAATATATAAAAATTAATTGTATTTCTGTAAATTAGAAACAATTTTATAAAATATAAGCAAGATACAATTAAAACCCCCACAAAACAGACAGAGTAGTAAACACAAATTTTAACAAATTAAGTGCCAGACAGAGAATTTTATTGGAAGACATTAAAAAAAAAAATCTGTAAATTACTGCTACTGGTAAAGAACCCCCTGCCAACCAGGAGACACAAGAGATGCAGTGTCGATTCCTGGGTCAGGAAAGCAGGGCATGGCAACCCACGCCAGTACCTTGCCTGGAGGATTCCATGGACAGAGGAGCCTGGTGGCTACCATCCACAGGCTTGTAAAGGGTCGGACACGACTGAAGCGGCTCAGCACGCACAGTGGGGGAAAGAACCAGGTTCATGAGTTGAAAGACTGAAAACCAGGGAGTTCCCTCGTGGCCTAGAGGCCAGGCCTCGGCTTCACAGATATGGCCCAGGTTCAGTCCCTGCTGGTGAACTGAGATCTTATAAGCCATACCATACGGCCAAAACGGAAAGAAAGACGATGGCATACCGATACCAGCTCTTCACATGCGGGTCTCTGGAGTCTGGGGCAAAATCGCCACAGCCTTCTAGTTTTAAAGTTTTGTGGAAGCAGATGGCTAGGGAGTGGTCATGACACTCCTGTGGAAGGAAGCTTCCAGAAGCTTTCCCTGCTAGACACTGGCGTAGACTGGCAGCTCTCCTTCCTATTTACGCTTCTGGCTGCACTGCAGCTTTTAGGCTCTTAGCTCCCAGACCAGGGATTGAGCCTGCGCCTGCTGCAGGGGAAGCTTGGAGCCCCAACCACTGGGCCGCCAGGGGACTTCCCCAACTCTTCTTTTTAAAAAACTCCATAAAGCAAGTGAGACTTTTGAGAGTCCCTTGGACAGCAAGGCGATCAAGCCAATCAGTCCTAAAGGAAGTCAACCCTGAATATTCACTGGAAGGACTGGTGCTGAAGCTCCAATACTTTGGCCACGTGATGCAAAGAGCTGATTCATTGGAAAAGATCCTGATGCTGGGAAAGATTGAAGGCAAAAGGATAAGGAGGCGGCAGAGGATGAGATGGTTGGATGGCATCACTGACTCAATGGACGTGAATTTGAGCAAACTCTGGGAGATAGTAAAGGCCAGGGGAGCCTGGCATGATGCAGTCCATGCGGTCACAAAGAGTCAGATGCAACTTAATGACTGGACAAAACAAACTGATAAATAAAAGCGTGGATATTTAAAGTGTGCAGTGTGATGATCTGATATGGTTTGTTAAATGATCACCCAATCAAATTATCAAATTAATTATCATCTCACAAATTCTGAAAGATGATGCTGTGAAAGTGCTCACAAATTAATTTATTAATTTAATTATAATCAAATTATCATCTCACATAGTTACCGTTGTTTTTTTTTGTGGTAAGAACACAACAGTCTCTTAGCAACTCTCAAGCATATAGCACGTTATTATTAACTGCAGCCACTATGCTGTACGTTAGATCCCCAGAACCTACTCATCTTATAACTGGAAGCGTGTGCCCCTGAACTACCATCTCTCCATTTCCCCCCAGGCCCCCCACTGCCCAGCCCCTGACAATCCCCATTCTACTCTGTTTCTATGAATTCAACTTTTTTTTTTCATTGTTAGATTTCACATAGGAGTGAGATCATACAGCACTGGTAAACTTTGACTTATTCTGCCGAGCGTATCTTTCAGGTTCATCCATGTTATCATAAGCAGCAGGATTTTCTTTTTTATGGCTGAATAATATTCCATCATCTGTATCATGTTTCCATTCATTTGCTGACAGACACTTAGCTTGTTTCCATATCTCGGCTCTTGTAAATTAAGTGGTGATAAGCCTGGGACTGCAAATGTCTGTTTGAGATACTGATTTCATCATTTCAGATCTATACATAGAAATACGGTTACTGGATCACAGGATAGCTCTATTTTGAAATTTTTAAGGAACCCACATACTATTTTCCATAATAACTGTACAAACTTATATTCCTACCAACAGTGTTCCAGGGTTCCTTTTTCTCCACATCGTCACCAACACCTGTGATTTCTTGTCTTTTTGGTAATAGCCATCCTAATAGGTGTGAATTGAAATCTCACTGTGGTTTTCATTTGTGCTTCCCTGATGATTACTGATTTTGAGCACGTTTTCACGTGCCTGTTGGCTATTTGCATGCTTTCTTTGGAAAATTGTCTATTTATGTCCTTTGTCCATTTTAAAATTGGATTACTTGTTTTTTCTATTGAGTGGTAATAATTTCTTACATGTTTTAGGTACTAACTCCCTATCAAAGATGTGGTCTGTGAATATTTTCTCCCACTCCACAGGTTCTGTGACCGTCCCAGGGGTCAAATACCTGTGAGTTCCCAGCTTTCCTTTTGCTACTGATTTCTAGTCTCGTATCATCATGGCCAGAAAAGATGCCTGATATGATCTCAGTCTTTTTAAATGTGTTAAGGCTTGTTTTGTGACCTAACGCATGATCTATCCTCAGCTTCGCAGGTCACCTTGCAGTCTTCTGGGAGGATGAGGAAAGCAGCGGGAATTCCGGCAGATATTACAGAGCTGGGGAAGCTGGCTGCTCGTTCGCATGCCCTCAGAGAAATCCCGGGCTGAGGCAGGATCTCTCTTGGCAGCGAGCTGTACTGTTATGGGAGGGGCGGTGCAGCTAAAATCTCTCCCTCTTCCGTGTGTCTATTATAGTGCTTTTTTCTCCAGCAATATGCTGGAACTTCTCCACTTGACTCTGAGACTCCCACAAAGGTACTGTCATCCATGGGTGATTGTCAAAATTGATGTTCTGTGGGGAATAATGGTGGAAAATGCCATTATGCAGCTTGCTGACAGCACACTGTAATGAATTTATTTCTCAAATAATGTCTCCAGAATACGTGTGTCAGCTTTGGCACTTTGGGGATGGCTCCCTTGTCAAGCTCTGTGTGGCGGCAGCTTTGGGCACACATCTTAACCCTCCCTCCAGTCAGGGGACCACGTGTATGTTTATTTCCTAAGCTGGTGTGTGTTTCATGACCGTTTATGATTATGTTTTGTAACTTTTATGTGTATTACAAATATTCTTTTGTATTTTAGTATTACATAATAAAACAATAAAACTTTTGAAGGGATTACATGATATGAGTGGTCATATATTACTGTTAGGACTTATTTGTCTAGAAAATAAAGCTGTTTTGCATTTTTAACTTCTCCAGACAGCAAAATACTCTCAAAATAATGAGTTGCTTTAGGATAAAGATCAAATCCAGAACAGCAAGAATATTGTCTCAGGATAAAAATGAAAATGAGCATGTGGTTGTGAGATCCTTATTTGAGATTTTAGAAATATTTTAGGGTAATTATGATACACTGGTGTCTCCTGACCTTGATTCTGTGGACATTTGGGGCTAGAAAATTCATTTTTGTATGGAGCTGTCCTGTGTATCGTTGGATATTTAGCTTCATTATCTGGCCTCTGCTTGCCAGATGAGAGCACCCCTACTCTCACAGCAATCAAAAAACGTCTCCAGATACTGCCTCATGTTCCCTGGTAGCAGCAAATTAACTCCAGTTGAGAACCACTCCTTTCCCATAAACAAGGTTTAAACTCAAAGAACTGCTTTCAAACTGTGGTACTGGAGAAACCTCCTGAGAGTCCCTTGGGCTGCAAGGAGATCAAACCAGTCAATCCTAGAAGAAATCAGTCCTAGAAGAAGTCATTGGAAGAACTGATCCTGAAGCTGAAACTCCAATACTTTGGACACCTGATGTGAAGAGCCGACTCACTGGAAAAGACCCTCCTGCTGGGAAAGATTGAAGGCAGGAGGAGAAGGGGATGACAGAGGATGAGATGGTTGGAGGGCAACAGCAACTCAGTGGACACGAGTTTGAGCAAGCTCCGGGAGAGAGTGAAGGGCAGGGAAGCCTGGTGTGCTGCAGTCCACAGGGTCACGAAGAATCGGACGTGACTGAGAGAACAAGGATAATGTTTCATAGCAAGCTGTTTCTCAACCCAGTGTAGAGAAGAGTGTCTGAAGAACTTATGAATATGTCCATAGGAAGCATGCAAAGTTTGTAGAAAAAATATATTAACTTGGGTTGGAAAGGAAACAGTTTAAAACCAAAAGAGGCGTTTGAGCTCTCAATTTTCTAAGGCAGAAAGTAGGCTGAAGAAAATACTTAGGAAATATGGGCCATTTATTATGGAAAATGAAGAAGATTTGAAGAATGGAGCCTAGTGGAGCTCAATGATCAAACCCAGAACCACGAAAAATCGCTTCCAGGGAAGAGGACCGGCTCTAATCAGGGAGCTGGTGCCGTGGGCCTGGCTGGGCTCTGGGGTTAGGATGACCCCTCCTGGTCAGCAGGGCAGGGGCCATCATCCGCACCCTCATTTGGCGCTGGGTGGGAGACGGCAGGTCCCTTGTCTCACACAGGCCTGCCTAAGATGAATCGCATTTGAGGCGTTGCACCTCCGGAGCCTCACACACACCTGGACCTAGCTTGAAGACAAGGCTTTGGATCTTGAGCTGACGTTGTCGTGGGTTGAGACTTTGGGTCTTGGGTGAGGAGTGAGCATGTTTTGCACGTGGGGGAGTGACACTCGTGCCCCGTGGGAGACGGTGCCAGGCTGTAGTTTCCAAAGACAGCTCCCCCAGTGGCTCAGTGGCAAAGCATCTGCCTGCCAGCGCAGGGGACGCAGATTCCGCGGCTCAGCCCCCGGGTCGGGAAGCTCCCTGGAGTGGAGGAGGAACTCACGCCCTGGAGTGGAGGAGGAACTCACGCCAGTATTCTTGCCTGGAACATCCCTTGGACAGAGGAGCCTGTCAGGCTACATACAGTCCAGGGGTTGCAGAGTTAGACATAACTGAACGCACACACGTCACACACCACAGTATCCAAAGAAAGCTGCAGCAGTATTCCCATCCCGCAGTGCTCTTTTGCAAGTGAGCGCGCCATTTCCCTTGTAGAAATGAAGCACGTTTGGGAACACCTTCACACTGGGTGGCCCTGAGACTGCTTTGTCCCAAAGCATATGGTAGAAGTGACACCAAACTAGCTGTTGGCAGAGCCTTTAACTGGCCTTCCAGAGCCTACCTGGGGGCTTCCTCTTCCTGCTCCTGGTGAGCCAGCTATCATGTGAGATATGTGAGCACACTGGGACTGCCTTGCTGTGAGAAGTCCAAACCGTGCCCAGAGACTGCACGTGGACACTTTGGTCCGCGGCCCCAGTGGGACTCTGGAGTCTAGGCAGCTTCTCAGCATCTTGGATGTCTATCCCAGTTGAGGCTTTGGAGCCCCATTTACCCCCTACTGCATAAGAGACCTATGCAAGAACTGTTCAACCAAGTCCAATTTGCTCAAAGAATGGCAGGAGCTCAGCATAGAGGCTGCAAGGATGAGCGCATGGATGTAAGGGACACAGACGGTGCTCATAGATGGTAGCTGCGGCCGGAACCCTTAATGAGGAGCAGTTGCTTTCTCTTACCCAGCAAAATCTTTCCACCTAGTAACCGACCTTCGATTCCTTTTGGGAAACTGCCTGACCCCCACTCCCAGCCCACAGGTGCCTGGCAATGTTGCCCTGGCTCCATCTGCAAGGGTGGACTCAGCTGGCCAGCGAGGTCATTCATGTCCATGGCAACAGTCACTGGACTGTGGTTTGAAATGAGAGAACTTCTGGAACTTTGACAGGAACTATTGGGAAAGAGAGTCACTGTAAAGTCACAGCACGGCTTCGGCTGCAGGGACAGAGGCCCAGCGTCACCTGGGTGGCAAGGCCTCAAGGGCAGGCTCACTGGACTCGGTTTGCCCCACAGTGTCCGGGAGCCCGTGCCCCCTTCTTGCTCCACCATCCCTAGGGTGTGGTCCTTGTCCACGTGCCTGAGATGGCTCAGCACCTCTTCTGCTTTGTAGACGGTGAGGGGGTGAGAAGATGGTGGTGAGAGGCACGCTCCTTCCTCTAAGGCTGTGGTCGGGGAGCCGCCACGTCAGTGCTGCTCACACTCTGTTGGCCAGAGCCTTGTTCTGTACGCACACCTCGCGCAGGATGAGATGGCTGGAAGGCATCACCGCTCAAAGGTCACGCGTTTGAGCAAGCTCCAGGAGATAGAGAAGGACAGGGAAGCCTGGGGTGCTGCAGTCCCGGGGCTTTCAGGGAGTCAGACACAACTGAGCGCATCCACCCACCAGTGTTCCGGAAGGAACCCGCCTTGTTCCAACTGCGAGCGGAATGCAGGAGGCCTCATGTGACAGGGCTCTACCCAGGGCTAGCAGCAACTGAGGGCTGTTTTCAGCCTGAGTCTGGAGCTTGAGCGGAGGACGCAGACTGGGAAGCATAAAGTCAGGAACAGAGGTGCTGTGAAAGGAGCTGTGAGCTCCAGAGATGTGATGGCATGAGGCATCACGGGCAAGACGGAACTGGGAATAAATGAACACCGACAGGCTCCTATCAGAGCTTCTTGCTAGCTAGACGCCCCCAGAGTGCAGGGGGCAAGGGAGCCCGGGCCGCTGCCCACCAGAGCAGCCTCCCGGGCAGGAGCGCAGTGGGGAGGCGTAGCAAACAGACGTGCAGAGGTGCCCGGTCGACCCCAGAGGCCCCAGGTGCGTGGCCAGTAGGTAAGTGTCGTGCGGGCCCCACTCAAAGCCCATCCTTTGGGAGAAGGGGCAATGGCGCTGAAAGGCAAGAAGCAGTTTGCATGCTTCCTTCTCCTTGGGGTTGCCAGGCTGGGACGACTTCAGCCTGAGAACGGCAGAAACCGTTTGCTGTCAGGCATGGAAATCCGTTGAGAGAGGGCGTGGCCAACAGGGAAGAGAGCAAAAAGGAAAGGTGGAGGGCAGATGGACGGCGAACCACGAGCGCCTCGGTCCGGTCACGCCTGAAGCCACTCTGCGGCCAGACTTCTCCGTTAGACACGCTTACCCGTCCTGATCCCACGGGAGCGCTCCTGTCCGCTCGGCTGCACTTTAGCATTCTAGAGCTTGTTCCGGCTTCCTTCTGACATTTATCTGAGGCTAAAGCCAGGAAAAGACAAAACAAGGTGCCCCTACAGCCAAGCCTCTGCCCACAACCCAGCCATCACTCCTTCCTGCAGGTGGCGCGTCTTGTATGTTCCAGGAGCTTGACTGCGATGACTTCCAGGACTTCTTCCTTACGCAGGGCCCTTGGGCAGAGGGTTCCTTTAATTTTTGGAGAGATGATTAATGTTTGGCTGAGTGGGAGCCATAGGCTTGTTTTGTTCTCTCTGGCTTGTTGTAACTTATGTCAGTGATCTCACAGGGCTGGAACGGTCCCCACCAGGCTCTGCCAGCCTCTCCTGGTGGTGGTTTATGAGTTCACAAGTGAAGAAGGCAGAATCGCCACATGGTGAATGGAGCCCTGTGGCTTCCTGAGTGGGGATCATCCAAGGAACCCCAACACACGCATGCCTTTTATTCCTCCATTACTTGGTGAATATACATGGGTGAGACATCCCAAGACGTAGTTAACGCCTGTGCTTGGGCAGGGACATGAACACGGGAGGCATGCCAAACCAGTTAAGTGAGTGTCTCTGGCATGGATCCTGGACATCAGTATTTTCCCTAAATTCCAGGATGCAGACAAGTTTAAGAACCACTGCCTCAAGCAGTCACTCCCTGTTGGGTGGGGCCACCTCGTCTCCCAGGCTTCAACTTCCACAGCATCAGTCAGCGTACAGCTGCCTTGCGGGGGGCACAGACAAGCCCTGAAATCTCTTTGACCCAGAGCCCCATGCTTCTGCCTGAGATATCTGATTCTGAGGCTAGTTCTACTTCAAAACAGAACAACAGGGACTCCAATCTACCACCTTGATCTGCACGGAACTGAAGGGAAGCTCTTACACAGTCACACCAGAAGCTCACACCAGACGGGGAGAATAGAGCCGGAAAGCAAATGAGCTCAGCCACAAAGCAAGGTCAGAGTGCACCGCGGGGACTCGGGCCGAACTTTAGGAAGCGACAGTGATGGATGGTCCCAGTCGTGTCTGACTCTGCGACCCCGCGGGCTGTAGCCCACCAGGCTCCTCTGTCCACAGGATCGTGCAGGCAAGAATGCTGGAGTGGGTTGCCATTTCCTTCTCCAGGGATCTTCCCAACACGGGGATCAAACCTGGCTCTCCTGCAGTGCAGGCGGATTCTTTACCGCTGAGCCACTGGGGAAGACCTTCGGAAAGATGGCCTCAAATGCCCTGAGGCCAGTGCCCAATCCTTGGACCCAAGGTGGGGTCAGTTCAGTTCAGTTCAGTCACTCAGTCATGTCTGACTCTTTGCGACCCCATGGACTGTAGCATCCAGGCCTCCCTGTCCATCACCAACTCTCGGAGTTCACTCAAACTCATGTCCATCGAGTCGGTGATGCCATCCAGCCATCTCGTCCTCTGTCGTCCCTTTCTCCTCCTCCCCCCAGTCCCTCCCAGCATCAGGGTCTTTTCCAGTGAGTCAGCTCTTCACATGAGGTGGCCGAGTTTCAGCTTTAGCATCAATCCTTCCAATGAACACCCAGGACTGATCTCCTTTAGGATGGACTGGTTGGATCTCCTTGCAGTCCAAGGGACTTTTAAGAGTCTTCTCCAGCACCATAGTTCAAAAGCATCAATTCTTCGGTGCTCAGCTTTCTTCACAGTCCAACTCTCACACCCATACATGACCACTGGAAAAACCATAGCCTTGACTAGATGGACCTTTGTTGGCAAAGTAACGTCTCTGCTTTTGAATAGGCTGTCTAGGTTGGTCATAACTTTCCTTCCAAGGACTAAGCGTCTTTTAATTTCATGGCTGCAATCACCATCTCCAGTGATTTTGGAGCCCAAGAAAATAAAGTCTGACACTGTTTCCATTGTTTCCCCATCTATGTGCCATGAAGTGATGGGACAGGATGCCAAGATCTTAGTTTATCAATGTTGAGTTTTAAGCCAGTTTTTCACTCTCCTCTTTCACTTTCATCAAGAGGCTGTTTAGTTCCTCTTCACTTTCTGCCATATGGGTGGTGTCATCTGCATATCTGAGGTTATTGATATTTCTCCTGGCAATCTTGATTCCACCTTGTGCTTCTTCCAGCCCAGCGTTTCTCATGATGTACTCTGCATAGAAGTTAAATAAGCAGGGTGATAATATACAGCCTTGACGTACTCTTTTTCCTATTTGGAACCAGTCCATTGTTCCATGTCCAGTTCTAACTGTTGCTTCCTGATCTGCATATAGGTTTCTCAAGAGGCAGGTCAGGTGGTCTGGTATTCCCATCTCTTTCAGAATTTTCCACAGTTTATTGTGAAGGTGGGGGTCTCAGTCTGTTAATTCCATGGACTGTGAGCCAGACACCTCACCATTGAGCCTGCAGAGATGCAAAGGATAATTCTGTGAAAACTTTATGCCAACAACAGCTTAGCTCCTTTTCCGATTCACGTAGCCGATAACTAAACCAACACTGAAATGGGAATAGCACAAGCGTTATTCAATGGCTAAAGGAAGGAGAAATGGGAACCTAGTTTGCAAATCAACTTCCTAATGCCATTTGGGCCAAATCATCAAATACAAAGGAGGGCTGAGGTTAAGAGGGAGAGAATTAGAAAGAGTGGAAGTGACGTCCATGAGCAGCAGTGTGGATTGGACCTGGTGCTGACTCAGCTCTCCTTTTCAAAGTCCTTCTATGGAAAGTTATGGCCAACCTAGACAGCATATTCAAAAGCAGAGATGTTACTTTGCCGACTAAGGTCCATCTAGTCAAGGCTATGGTTTTTCCAGTGGTCATGTATGGGTGTGAGAGTTGGACTGTGAAGAAAGCTGAGCACCGAAGAATTGATGCTTTTGAACTATGGTGCTGGAGAAGACTCTTGAGAGTCCCTTGGAATGCAAGGAGATCCAACCAGTCCATCCTAAAGGAGATCAGTCCTGGGTGTTCATTGGAAGGACTGATGCTAAAGCTGAAACTCCAGTACTTTGGCCACCTCATGCTAAGAGTTGACTCATTGGAAAAGAGTCTGATGCTGGGAGGGATTGGGGGCAGGAGGAGAAGGGGATGACAGAGGATGAGATTACTGACTCAATGGACATGAGTCTCAGTGAACTCCGGGAGTTAGTGATGGACAGGGAGGCCTGGTGTGCTACAGTCCATGGGGTTGCAAAGAGTCGAACATGACTGAGCGACTGAACTGAACTGATGGACTTTTCCCAGTGGTTCTAATGGCAACTGTCCTGGCACTGGTGGGCGTGCCATTTAATCTATGCTAATGCATTGCAAGGAGCGCATAAAGTCCGCTGGAGGGCAGGTCTTCCGCCATCTTGGGCCTAGTTGACTCTAAGCGCTTCTTGTTTTTTTCTCTTTGGAGCTTCCTCCAGAAAGCTAGGGCCATGTTCCAGGGAGGGGGAGGGACGTGATTTTGGGGCAACAGCCTTGGAAGCAAAGAATTTAGAATCTTATATACAGATGCTCTGCTCTCTGGAAGGAGGGCCACAGCTTCCCACTCACCTGAATCTGTGTCATGTTAAACACGAGTTCCTGCCGGAGTCTCCAGCTCTAATCCAC
This sequence comes from Litocranius walleri, assembly GCA_006410535.1. NCBI lineage: Eukaryota > Metazoa > Chordata > Mammalia > Artiodactyla > Bovidae > Litocranius > Litocranius walleri. The sequence continues at coordinate 3,363,501 of SJYG01000171.1, read as the reverse complement.
TATAGCATGGGTCATTCAAACCCTCCTCTTGCTTATCTGCAAATTCCCTTCCAACAGTGAGAAGTCTAACTTGCCATCCACTCACTCAGTGGTTTCAGCGTGGGCTGCAGAGAGACTTCCTTCTGAAGAGGACAGTGTGGAAAGTCACTTCACGAAGGAGACAAACACCCCTCAGCCGGATGATTGGGGTCAATGCCCACAGCGCCACATCCTGTCACTCAGGTGCAGCCTGATAAGGCGTCACGATCATCACGCTCAAGTTCTGATACCTTCCTGAAACCCATAATACCAGTCAACCACAATAAAAGCATCAGACCCATTCCCATAGCATCTGAAAACCACAGAAAAAAATACCCAACGAGAATTCTTCAAGCTGTCAAGGTCATCAAAAACAAAATCTGAGATCAACTCTTTGTCAACATTGTGATTTTTTTTTTTTTACCTACTCAAAACACTTTTGACACCTAATGTGTGGGTTTTCCACACCAAGCAGTTTTCCAGGTTTCTGTGGACATCAGCTGGGTGTCCTACAATTTAATTCAATCTTGAAAGTCCCTGGAGTTAGTGCAGACCCCACAAGTTAGAGGCTCAGTCCCACAAGACTCCCCTCGCTTCAGACACCAGGCTAGTCACAAGTACGGGCCACTTATACTTCTGAACCACTGACCACAAGTCGGGGGTTCCCATGACTCCCTCCTTGGGCTGCATAATTTGCTAGAACCACTCATCAGATTCAGAGAAACACTCTGCTTTCATTTACTATTTTCTTATTTGGGGTGTTATAAAGGATTCAAATGGACAACCAGATGAAAAGGTGCTTAAGGTGATATCTGGAAGGGTTCTTCTGTTCCCGTGGAGTTTGGGGTGCATAATTGTCCAGCTCATGGACGTAATCACCAAGTAGGGATGTCTCGGAATCCCATTGCTTAGTGTTTTTATGGAGGTCCCCTCATAGAGGCATTCCAGGCCTTCTCAGATGGCACAGTGGTAAAGAATCTGCTAACAAATGCAGGAGATGAAGGAGACAGATAGGTTTGATTCCTGGTTTGGGAGGATCTCCTGGAGAAGGAAATGGCAGCTCATTCCAGTATCCTTGCCTTGAAAGTCCCAAGGACAGAGGAGCCTGGCAAGCTACAGTTCATGGGGTCACAAAGAGCCAGACATGGCTGAGCAACTCACAAGCAATTTAGTAATCTATGGAGGCATGCTTGATTAAATCATCATCCACTGGTGGGTGCCTCAATCGCCAGCCCCCATCAGGTCCATGAGGTTCAGGTGTGAGTGGGATTGGGGGTGCACCCCACCTCCGATTGCACAGAGGGCCCCTCTGGCCCCCAGCCTCCATCCTGAGCCTTCAGTGGCTCAGCAAGGCCAGCTCATTAGCGTAAACTCGGGTGTGGCTGAGCGTGTACGTTCTGTCGCGCCTGAGTCTCTGTGACTCCACGGACTGTAGCCTGCGGGCTCCTCCGTCCATGGGATTCTCCAGGCAAGAATACTGGAGCAGGTTACCATTCCTCTTCCAGGGGATCTTCCCGACCCAAGGATGGAACCTGCCTCTCTGTCTCCTTCGTTCCAGGTAGGTTCTTTACCTCTGTGCTACTGGGTGTGGTTAAAGGACCCTTTGAAGAGTAACAAGTACTCCTCTCACCCCAGCACTCAGGAGGTGAAGGGTTCTAGGAGATCCCTGTGGAACCAGGGACAAGACTAAATATATATTTCTTAGTATATCACCATTTCACACTGTCACAGCCAAGAGGAGCCTGAGGAGAGTTGGCGACTAGATGTGATGTGAGATCCTGGATGGGGTCCTGGGACAGAAAAAGACCTTTGGGAAAACCTCAGGGAATCCGAGTTTCATATGAACTTCAGTTAGCTCTGCTGTATCCATACTGGTTCATCAGTGTTGGCAGGAGAACCACACACTAACGTAAGATGTTAATTATAGGAAGCGTCTCAGGACTCTCTGTTCTGTCTTCTCAATTTTTCTAAAACTGTTCTAAAAACTACAGCCTACTTTAAAAAATATCAACATGCTTCCAGCCAGTGGGTGAAGGCTCTGAAGAATGAGGGACAGTCCTCATGGAGGCATTTTGCAAGAAATGCATTGATCTGATAATAACAGAAGGCATTCTAAGGGCTGTGTTTAGAATTCCAGGGTCAAGAAAACACACATCTCGTCTTCCATGGAGCTGAAATTCTTGTACAGCCCATCGCCCACATGCATTGATTCCAGGACACAGAAAGCCAGGCTCTTCCCTTGGCTGAGAAGCACCAGGCTTGAGTTTGGCGGCCTTGGAGAGGCTCGGCGTTGTGGGTCAGCGCCTGCCTCCTAAGCAGGGATCCGGGGGGCTACATTCAGAGCGCCCGTCCTCCCAGCCACGGAGGACAGATGTGGAATCAGACAGGCTCGCCTCAGGACGGCTCACTCTCTGCGGGTGCAGCCCCTCTCCCCTTACAAGACCGGGATGAAGATGCGTGAACTGAAATGTTACCTGCTGTATCAAAAAGCAGGGCTTCCCTGGTGGCTCAGATGCTAAAGGATCCGCCTGCAATGCAGGAGACCTGGGTTCGATCCCTGGGTCAGGAAGATCCCCTGGAGCAGAGAATGGCTGCCTACTCTTGCCTGGGGTATTCTTGCCTGGAGAATCCCATGGACAGAGGAGTCTGGAGGGTTACAGTCCATGAGTTAACAAAGAGTCAGGCACGACTGAGTGACTGACATTTTAGACTTCTTATTTGGAAATAATTTCAAGCTAACAAAAAACTTTCAAAAATAAAAATAGTAGGACTGTGGGGAGACCAGAGTCCGGAGACCCCCGGGGGAGGCGACAGAGCCTCTCCCATAGTTGGAGAGCTGTGGGGGGGCCCCATGCCCCCCACTCCCCAGGAGGAGGGGGCGGAAATGGAGGCTCACGGTGGGGCCCAGGGTGGGGTTAAAAAATGAATAAAAGCAGTACAAGCAGCAGCCACACAGCCTTTGCCCAGATCTGCCTCTTGCTTAGTCCATCTGCTTCAGCATCCACACTCTCCCACGCTCCCTTAGGCTTCCTGGGCAATTTGGGCTGACACAGAGAGCGACCCTTGGAAATGTGCCACTGGGTTTCCTAAGAACAGGGGCATTTTCTTGCCAACCTCACAGAGTCACAGCTTCATAAATTCACACCAGCATCTTCATCTAGCATACGCCCATATCCCAGTGTTGTCAGCTGAGAGCATCATAAGCTTTAGTGCACCCTCCTCCTCTCACACTTGACCATTCTGGGGAGCAAGAAGCGGTGCTGTTAGCAGCTATGCTGGACCACAGGGGCCCGGGGCTGCGCCGGCTCTCTGAGACCCCGAGCTCTTCCTGGCGAGGACTCTGTCTGTGTTGCAAGTTCTTGAACGCACGGCAGCTTGTTTCCTTTATTCTTAAATATGGCTGGGAAATACAACCCTTGGGTCATACTTTGTCCCCAGAACCTTGCAGCTACTCTCTTCTGATATTGAAATGTTTCCTAGGATCATTTCTAGAGGCCTCCCAGGTGGCACTAGCGGTAAAGAACCCGCCTGCCAATGCAGGAGACGTAAGAGACACAGGTTCCATCCCTGGGTGGGGAAGCTCCCCTGGAGGAGGGCATGGCAACCCACTCTCGTATTCTTGCCTGGAAAATCTCATGGACAGAGGAGCTTGGTGGGCTACAGTCCATGGGGTTGCAAAGAGTCAGACTTAACTGAAGCAACGGCACGCACGATGAGCAGCTTTGAATGCCACCTTCACGCTTAAGGGGAGGGACGCGGGCTTTATCAAATTCTAAGTGTTTTTTCTTTCTGTGAGGTTTGCTCTGTTTGGGAGCCTCAATCATGCATCTGTTAAATCTTCTTGGTTTGAATCCGTCCTTACCGAGCTCTGTTATTCTTACACTGTAGTTACCTCGCTTTATTTTGTGTGATTTCTTCAAGCCCATACCCTCCCTTTGGAGGCATTCCTGGGCATGTATAGCTTTCTCTGCTTTCAGGCGTGGTTCTGGTCTCCACCAGGCTTTCCCCTGTCCTTCTCTGAGCGTGGACGCTCGCTGTTTCTATTAACTCCAGTGTCTCCTCTTTGAAACCGCGTCTCTTCCCAGAGCCGCTCCCCGCCCACAGGCAGGTCGGGCGGTGGTCTTGAGGCGATAGACATCTTCTGGTCTCCGCGTCCTGAGCTTCTCGAGGTGATTCCTCTTGTGATAGTCCCCCTGGTCTTTCATGCGGGATAATTTCATCCTAATGCTGTGAAGCGCTCACGTGCAGGTGAGACACCGCCGCCTTTGTGATGACAGCGTCTCTGTAACTCGAGAGGATTTTCCGTGAAGTGTGTGTAGACACCGGCGGCCAAGCCTGGATCAGGCTGGTTTTCCCCAAAGCCCTCCCCACCCCCTTTCGCGCCTCTCGGGTTTGGGCGGGTGGCTCAGACAGAGGCCCTCAGGCGGCAGCCCCTGCGTCGGTCTGCAGGTTGTGCCCCCACGTCCGTACGCTGAGACCCTAACCCTCCAGGGGATGGTACGAGGACGTGGACCTTCGGGTGGTGCTGAACTCATGAGGATGGAGCCCTCACAAGTGGGATTAGTGCCCTTCTAAAGGGCTCCTGAGAGCGCCCCTGCCCATCCACCATGTGAGGAGTCTGCCCCCCAAAAGGGGCCCCATTCCAGCCACCCTGGCACCCTGATCTCAGAGTCCAGCCTCCAGGCTGTGTGGAATAAACTCCTGTTGTTCGTAAGGCGCCCAGTTTATGGTGTTCTGTTACAGCAGCAGGGTCAGACTAAGCCAGCTCTTACGCCATCAGCGGATGGTCATTATTACCGCCGTCTTGAGTGTCTTCCAGAGTTTCTCCAGGCATTTACAGGCACACATGAATCTGAATTATTTCCCCCATTTTTGTGTAAGAGGCAGCCTCCTGTGCTCCTCGGTGTGTGCTGTTCAGATTGCCATTAGACGCTGCGCAGCAGTGCCGGCCTCCTGTCTGCTGTGCAGACAGCAGCGTTTGTCGCCAGCCTGGCCCAGTGGCCACCTGCCAGGACCCCTCCCCGGGGGCTGCCCCCAGTGGCTTCAGGGGTGCCCCGCCTGGGCAGGGCCAACACACTGGCTCTCACGCGAAGCACGTTGGTTTAAACTGAAGTGAGATGCACGTACATGCTGTGCACAGTCTGAGGAGTGTGACGCGTGCATCTCCAGGGTCACTCATGTCTGTAGCGACACTG
>SJYG01000171.1:3345122-3357339 GCA_006410535.1 Litocranius walleri | reverse complement strand
CACTGATGAAGTACCCCCCCACCCTCCCACCCAGAGGGGATCCGGTCCCTTCCCTTCCAGCCTCTCCCCTTCCAGAGGCAACTGCTGTCCTAGACCTTTCACTGTGTCGGTTCTGTCCTCTGGATGGAGTCCCGAGGACCCCTCTGTGCTGGCCACGTGCAAGGCTCAGACCCACCCTGCCCAGGTGCTCCGTGCCTCCCTTGGCTTACTGAGCACTCGCTGTGTGGGCGGCCCCTGGGGTATTTGTCCTCTGCTGATGGGCGTGGTGGCGGGTTCCTTCTTGGCTGTGAACGTTCACACGCAGATCTGCTTGTGGACACGTTTGTTTCTCCTGGGAGAGGAATGATGGTCAGAGGGGCGTGTGCTGCCTCGGCGGGGCCGCCAAGTGACCAAGCCTGCGAGCCCTTTACCATCTGCCCCCCGCCGCGTCTTGGCAGCCACCCGGTCCCGCTGCTCCCCGTCCTCGCCAGCACCTCGTGTCCTGGTCCCTTCACCTGGCTGTCCATCGGGCCTGTGCCGTCTGTCGGGCATGCGAGGCTCCTTCCCCCGGTCATCTGCACAGCTGCCCTCTCTAGTGACACCGACACTCTTGAAAGCCGTGAGCTCTTCTTTAACTTTGTTTTAATGTGTGTGAAAAAGACGGTCCCTTAGGTTTGCCTGAGAATCGCCGTGGAGTGGAGTGAGCTCACTGAGATGGGGTGGGTGGGGGTTGTGGATAGTGCTCAGCTGCGTGGGAGTCCACTTGTGGGGGCACCCTTGCTGGGCTGTGGGGTGTTTTTGAACCAGATTCATCGGCTGGATGAAAACAGAAACAAGGGAGCAGGCTCACCAAGGGCTGGGGTTTCTCCAGCTGGGAGCATGACGGAGCAAGGGAGCAGAGATCACGGAGCTGGGGGCCCCAGAGAGCCCCGCTGGGTGGGCAGGAAGCAAGGCCAGGCTGAGACACTCTGACACTGACCTTGAGGGCCTTTGATCCCTTGACCGGGGACTTGTGTCTGCCCACTGCCACATCCAGACATTGCCATCAGCGTGCATGGTCCCGGGGATGATGCCAAGCCCGGGCTGGAGTGGGCGCGGCTGGAAGGTTAGGGGGATGTGAAGGTGTGGGGTTTTCCACAGCTGCTCACCCCACCTCTAGGGGGTTGCTGCCTTTGGTACCCCTGGAACTCTGGTTGGGGAGGGTTCAGTCCTCCCGGCTCCCCAGCACTGAAGATGAGCCCACCCTGGATCACCCAGCCCCAAATCCAACAAGCGTCCTTACAGCATGTCGGGGGGAGACACAAGGCGGAGGTCATGAGGAGAAGGAGGGGTGACGTGAGGGAGCTGGCCACAAGCCCGGGGCCCTGGAGCCACCAGAGAAGGAGATGAGGGGCCCGGCCTGCAGCCTCCGGAGGGAGCTTGGCCCTGCCCTTGACTCTGGACTTCTAGCCTCAGAGCTGCTTGTTGTTGAGAGCCCCGAGGTGTGTGGGCACTGCTTGCGGGGCCCCAGGGGCTGACACAGAGCCTCAGGGGTCCCCAGTTTGTGTGGGTCGGGCTGGGGCCAGGGCCCAGCTCCCCTTCCTGTTCACAGTTAGGGGTTCACGTGAGACTGCACTGTGCCCACGACAAGGCGGGCTCTGGCTTCTGGGTTTCAAGGGTGACAAGGAGCCATCTGCCGCCAGTCTTCCTGGGCTGGGGTGAAGGTGGCGGTCGTGCACACCCCACGTGGGGAAGGTGTCCCCTGCCCAGGAGGCCTGCAGAGCATGGGGCCCCCCCATAGCATTGCTGCTTTAGCTGCCATGGGGCCCACGGCTGGCTTTCAAGCCTGTGTTTGTTCCTCATGGGACTCGGCCTCTCTGAACCAACAGCTTGAAGCTATTTAATGTTTGTGTGGTTGGGACAGGGCCCTTATTCCAGGCATAGCTGGCCTGCTAGCCTCACCTCCTGAGGAAGCCCAGCAGAAGCCACTGTCAGCAGAAAGGCCTGCCTTGAGACAGGTGTGCTCAGCTCTCCCCTGCCCTGGACAGCTCCAGCCTTGGCATCCCAGGACTTGACCTGGGCAAGTCCTGCATCTCTGGACCCCCAAGCCCCTCAGGCCCCACCTCCCACAGGGCTCGGCTGAGCGGTGCTGCAGGCCTGGTAAGCCGCATGCATGAAGGCAGGGTTCGCCCTCCCAGGCTGCTGAAGTCACTCTTACTCCCAAGGGTGTGACCCCATACCCTGGACGCACCTTCCAAACCGTATCCCTGTTCCCTAAGGAGGCTGGCGATGCTGGGCCTGCTGAGTGGGGCGCAGAGCCACCTGCTGGCTCTCTCACTGTCCCTGGGCCATGAGGGGGGCACCCAGGGCTGGCACAGGGCCTCCACCCACTTCAGCCCCCAGGGAAAGGCCAGGCAGCCTACCGTTCTTTCCTCACCCAGCCCTTGAGGAGGGTTAAGGGTCACAGAGCTGGTCTTCCCAGAGAGTGGTCCGGGAGCCATGCGTGGGCTGGCGGTGTGGGCTCACTGGATGACGTGGAGCTCTGAGCCAGGCCGTGGCTGCCCCTGAGTGTGCTGGCAGCCCAGGGGTCCCAGCTGCCCTCTGCAGAAAACCCCTGCACCCGCCCCCAAGAGGAGCTGGAGAGCCTGTGGGTCCTGGGACCCCGGGGTAGGCCTCCCGAGGGCCTGCCAATCAGAGGCCCTGCAGACAGTGGGGAACGACCACCCTCGCCCCTGGGAACATGCAGATGGCCAGCCTGGGCCTCCTCCCGGCCAGTCCGACAAGCCTGTGGACAGGAGGCATTGCGACGCTGTGAGCCTCCACCCGGCAGCCCCAGAGAGCGAGGAGGGGGCGAGGAGGGGCGGGCTGGAGAGGTGGGCCCCGGGCTCACACGTAGCCTGCCTCCTGGCTCCACCAGGACGCGGGACCCCCAGGGTGAGGACCTGGGCCCAGTGCGCAGGCGTGTGTGACCGAGCAGGGGCCCCACTGTGGCTGGACCCTCTCTGCTCCCCACCTCCTGCCACATCTGAAGAGCTGGGAGCAGGGGCTCGAGGGTACCCCAAGTCCAGGAAAGGGGGTGGTAAAACCCCCGCACCCTGGGAGGACAGCTGGAGAAAGTGGGGGGCCGAGGGAGCGGGGCAGGTAGAGAGGGTAGGTAGAGATGGGTGGTCTAGGGGCTTCAGCAAGGAACTCAGGGCAGATGGGACCCCGGCCAGAGCCAAGGCTTGTCCTCTGAAAACGCAGCAACAGCTTCAGGAGAGGAAGGTCCACAGCTGGTAAGGAGTGAGACCAGTGGGTCTCGGGGGCCAGGACCCTCCAGCTCTGGCGGAGCCAAATCTCCACTGTTCACGGAGACAGAGCAGGCGGCCCAGGCCTCTGAGAACGATCAGAAGGAGGCTCCCTTGGGCCAGGCCCGCAGTGCGGGGTGTGGTGACGCCCAGCCTGGCTCCCAACACCTGCCCTAAGGAGGGGCTCCTGATCCAGGGACTTCCTCGAAAACCTTGCTCTGGGAGGCAGGGCTCAGGGACCACGAGGGCAGCAGGTGAAGAGCTGTGACTCTGCAGACCCCAAGTTAGACCAAAACGAACAGATGAGACCAAGTCTCCTGGGTGAATCATATTAAAATGCGGAAAACAAGGGGCAAGGAGAAAATCGCTAAAGTCTCTGGAAGACGCAGATGATCTTAAAAAGCAGCAAACACCCCACAGACTCCTCCACCAGAGATGCCAGAGACTGCAGGACGACGAGACGTTATCTTGAAAGCACCGAGAGGCACAACTCAAAATTGAATCCCACCAGCAGGAAACATGCTGCACATACGTGGGTGGTGGAGACATATTTCAGACAAGTTTGCCACCAGCCTTTCTTCACTAAGAAAGGCGCAGGAGGGCAAGAGGAGCTATCCCACGGTGAAGGTCAGAAGGGCTGTGGTGAGGAGATACCCTTCGTCCAAGGTAAGGAGCAGCGGCTGTGCTTTGCTGGAGCAGCCGTGAAGAGATACCCCATGTCCAAGGTAAGAGAAACCCAAGTAAGATGGTAGGTGTTGCAAGAGGGCATCAGAGGGCAGACACACTGAAACCATACTCACAGAAAACTAGTCAATCTAATCACACTAGGACCACAGCCTTGTCTAACTCAATGAAACCAAGCCATGCCTGCGGGGCAACCCAAGACGGGCGGGTCATGGTGGAGAGGGGTGACAGAACGTGGTCCACTGGAGAAGGGAATGGCAAACCACTTCAGTATTCTTGCCTTGAGAACCCCACGAACAGTATGAAAAGGCAAAATGATAGGATACTGAACAAGGAACTCTCCAGGTCAGTAGGTGCCCAATATGTTACTGGAGATCAGTAGAGAAATAACTCCAGAAAGAATGAAGGGATGGAGCCAAAGCAAAAACAATACCCAGTTGTGGATGTGACTGGTGATAGAAACAAGGTCCGATGCTGTAAAGAGCAATATTGCATAGGAACCTGCAATGTCAGGTCCATGAATCAAGGCAAATTGGAAGTGGTCAAACAAGAGATGGCAAGGGTGAACATCGACATTCTAGAAATCAGCGAACTAAAATGGACTGGAATGGGTGAATTTAACTCAGATGACCATTATATCTACTACTGCGGGCAGGAATCCCTCAGAAGAAATGGAGTAGCCATCATGGTCAACAAAAGAGTCCAAAATACAGTACTTGGATGCAGTCTCAAAAACGACAGAATGATCTCTGTTTGTCTCCAAGGCAAACCATTCAATATCACAGTTATCCAAGTCTATGCCGCAACCAGTAATGCTGAAGAAGCTGAAGTTGAACGGTTTTATGAAGACCTACAAGACCTTTTAGAACTAACACCCAAAAAAGATGTCCTTTTCATTATAGGGGACTGGAATGCAAAAGTAGGAAGTCAAGAAACACCTGGAGTAACAGGCAAATTTGGCCTTGGAATGCGGAATGAAGCAGGGCAAAGACTAATAGAGTTTTGCCAAGAAAATGCACTGGTCATAGCAAACACCCTCTTCCAACAACACAAGAGAAGACTCTACACATGGACATCACCAGATGGTCAACACCGAAATCAGATTGATTATATTCTTTGCAGCCAAAGATGGAGAAGCTCTATACAGTCAACAAAAACAAGACCAGGAGCTGACTGTGGCTCAGATCATGAACTCCTTATTACCAAATTCAGACTTAAATTGAAGAAAGTAGGGAAAACCGCTAGACCATTCAGGTATGACCTAAATCAAATCCCTTATGATTATACAGTGGAAGTGAGAAATAGATTTAAGGGCCTAGATCTGATAGATAGAGTGCCTGATGAACTATGGAATGAGGTTCGTGACATTGTACAGGAGACAGGGATCAAGACCATCCCCATGGAAAAGAAATGCAAAAAAGCAAAATGGCTGTCTGGGGAGGCCTTACAAATAGCTGTGAAAAGAAGAGAGGCGAAAAGCAAAGGAGAAAAGGAAAGATATAAGCATCTGAATGCAGAGTTCCAAAGAATAGCAAGAAGAGATAAGAAAGCCTTCTTCAGCGATCAATGCAAAGAAATAGAGGAAAACAACAGAATGGGAAAGACTAGAGATCTCTTCAAGAAAATTAGAGATACCAAGGGAACATTTCATGCAAAGATGGGCTCGATAAAGGACAGAAATGGTATGGACCTAACAGAAGCAGAAGATATTAAGAAGAGGTGGCAAGAATACACAGAAGAACTGTACAAAAAAGATCTTCACGACCCAGATAATCATGATGATGTGATCACTCATCTAGAGCCAGACATCTTGGAATGTGAAGTCAAGTGGGCCTTAGAAAGCATCACTACGAACAAAGCTAGTGGAGGTGATGGAATTCCAGTTGAGCTGTTTCAAATCCTGAAAGATGATGCTGTGAAAGTGCTGCACTCAATATGCCAGCAAATTTGGAAAACTCAGCAGTGGCCACAGGACTGGAAAAGGTCAGTTTTCATTCCAATCCCAAAGAAAGGCAATGCCAAAGAATGCTCAAACTACCGCACAATTGCACTCGTCTCACACACTAGTAAAGTAACGCTCAAAATTCTCCAAACCAGGCTTCAACAGTATGTGAACTGTGAACTTCCTAATGTTCAAGCTGGTTTTAGAAAAGGCAGAGGAACCAGAGATCAAATTGCCAACATCCACTGGATCACGGAAAAAGCAAGAGAGTTCCAGAAAAACATCTGTTTCTGCTTTATTAACTATGCCAAAACCTTTGACTGTATGGATCACAATAAACTGTGGAAAATTCTGAAAGAGACGGGAATACCAGACCACCTGACCTGCCTCTTGAGAAATCTGTACACAGGTCAGGAAGCAACAGTTAGAATTGGACATGGAACAACAGACTAATTCCAAATAGGAAAAGGAGTACGTCAAGGCTGTATATTGTCACCGTGCTTATTTAACTTCTATGCAGAGTACATCATGAGAAATGCTGGGCTGGAAGAAACACAAGCTGGAATCAAGATTACCAGGAGAAATATCAATAACCTCAGATATGCAGATGACACCACCCTTATGGCAGAAAGTGAAGAGGAGCTAAAGGGCCTCTTGATGAAGGTGAAAGAGGAGAGTGAAAAAGTTGACTTAAAACTCAACATTCAGAAAACGAAGATCATGGCATCTGGTCCCATCCCTTCATGGGAAATAGATGAGGAAACAGTGGAAACAGTGTCAGACTTTATTTTTGGGGGGCTCCCAAATCACTGCAGATGGTGATTGCAGACATGAAATTAAAAGACGCTTACTCCTTGGAAGAAAAGTTATGACCAACCTAGACAGCATATTCAAAAGCAGAGATATTACTTTGCCGACTAAGGTCTGTCTAGTCAAGGCTATGGTTTTTCCTGTGGTCATGTGTGGATGTGAGAGTTGGACTGTGAAGAAGGCTGAGCACCGAAGAATGATGCTTTTGAACTGTAGTGTTGGAGAAGACTCTTGAGAGTCCCTTGGACTGCAAGGAGATCCAGCCAGTCCATTCTGAAGGAGATCAACCCTGGGACTTCTGTGGAAGGAATGATGCTGAAGCTGAAACTCCAGTACTCTGGCCACCTCATGCGAAGAGTTGACTCATTGGAAAAGACTCTGATGCTGGGAGGGATTGGGGGCATGAGGAGAAGGGGACAACCGAGGATGAGATTACTGACTCGATGGACGTGAGTCTGAGTGAACTCCAGGAGTTGGTGATGGACAGGGAGGCCTGGTGGGCTGCGATTCATGGGGTCGCAAAGAGCCAGACACGACTGAGCGACTGAGCTGCACTGAACTTCCTTCACTGAAGTGACCGTGCCAGCTCTTCAGTCGTGTCTGACTCTCCGCAGCCCCGTGGACTGTAGCCTGCCGAGCTCCTCTGTCCGTGGGATTCTCTGGGAGACCCCCGGGTGGAACACTTGTCTGCGCATTGCGGGCAGATTCTTTACTACCTGAGCTAAGGGGAACACCGAAGCGGACTCTCAGGGGAAAAGGAAGCTGAACGCGAAGAGGTGAGTCAGGTCCAGGAGCCACGCAGAGGGCTTTGGCCCTGCTGTGAGGATGGGATGTTTAGAGCAAGGACTTAACTGGGGCACTTCCCTTGAGGTTCCATGGCTAAGACCCTGCGCTTTCAATGTAGGGAATGCAAGCCTGCTCCCTGGCTGGGGAACTAAGACCCCACTTGCCACAAGGCATCGCCAAGGAGGTCGCTGACGATGGAGGGAGAGAAGTCTGGAGTGACAGTGGTGGCAGGAGGCGCCTCCAGGGTGAGGGGCCTTGAAGGGAGCTGGGGGGGGCTCCCTTTTGTTCAGACTGGGAGCAAGGGCCCCCAGGAGCCCACGTGGCTGTGCCCCTAGAGGGCGGCCCACTGAGGCTGGCGGATCTGGGCGTGCTGCCTCAACTGGGATTGGGGGCTGGTGTCGGCGACTTGCTCACGCTGTTGGGGCCAGGGTGGGGAGGCAGTACTGGTCCCCCTCCCCACCCTCCTCCCCACCCTGGCCGCCTGAAGCCAGCACAAGGGCAGCTAGGGCGGTGGATGGAGTCACGTGTGCAGGGGGATTCTGTCCCGGGTGTGAAGAGCCTCCTCTGCAGGGGTGCCCTTTGCCGGGCATTCACGTGGAATGCACGTCCCTTCACAGCTGGCACTCCTTGGAGGCCCACCCAGGTGTCCTTCCTCAGGCTTCCTGGTCACCCACCCTCCAGTCCCGTCCCCCCAGGTCCCTGACCACCCGGCCCACCTGGCAGCAGCTGCCTGTGACTCCGCGCACATCTGTACCCTGGATGCCGCTCACTCACATACAGGCCAAACGGACAGCTGAGGTTCTGCCCTGGAGAAGGCTCCTTCGCCGTGTCCAGGGCCGCCCCAAGCGGGTTATCCGCTTGTGGACAGTCCCAGCAGACCAGGAAGGCCCATCTGTCAGCCGGGCTCAGCTTCTGTTCTCCTCCGATGGGTTGTAGAGAATACCCTGGGAGGGCACGCAGCCGAAGTCTGTGCTGAAGGGGTCCGAGCCCCTGACACACTCCACGTGCACAAGCCCGGGGCCTATGGGAAGCAGGGTTCTAGCACATCACTCCTGGTGGGCACGGGCTGCCTGTCCAGGCTCTGCCCGCTGGCCGGGAGTCAGGCAACCACCTGTTGTCCAAAGGTGAAGTCCTCCCAGCGGGCCCAGAAGCTATCTCTCAAAAGGAGAACAGTTATCTGCAGAAGACGGGACGGATTCGCCCCGAGGTCCCAGAGGGCCTTGGCCAGCCCCTTGCCAGAGGCTGCATATAGCCTTCCTGGGGCCCTGAACATTCAGGGACACTGGGTCGCCTGCATCATAAGACCGTGGGCCGGGGCACCCCGGGCCGTGTTCTGAACCTGCTGCACGCCTGCCTCTCCTGGACCCACTCACCCTGCAGCCTTGCAGGCTCCTGTCAGTGGAAGCAACTGGAACCTTCGACTGTGGTGTGAGGGTTAGCGTCCTGCGTTCCCCTTGGAGGGAATGTCCCAGCAGACTCCAGGCCCTGGCGCCTCTGGAGACCTCACTGCCACGGCGGCCCCCAGGCTTCTGTGGGGTCTGCTGCCTCTCCCTTAGCTGGTGTGAGTCTTCAGGTGCTTGGCGTTCTCCCCGCCTCCTGGCTGGATGGCACCCTCCATGTGGCGGCCAGTGTGATGCTCTGCACTGGGGAAGGTCTCTGGTAAAAAAACACACACGGTCCTGGGGCGAGGCTGCAGGTGCGGACCGTTGTCCCTGCTGGGTAAAACCACGCCCTGGTCAGCCTTATACATAAAGGGAAAAAAAAGACATTCCCAGGTCAGCGGCGGCTTCTCAAGGGTGAGGAGCAGGGTCCGTTGGCTCCAGTGAAGGTGCGGTGGGCTCGGGGGGGGCAGGTGCAGGGGACGGACTCCCAAGTCAGTTTACAGAGGCGCAGCCCTTCCTGGGGCCCGTCCAGCTTCTGCGTGAGCTGCACACAGGGAGTGTATTAGACTTTGGCGCTGCTGCTTTCAAGCCTTTGATGAAGCACTGATTTCTGCAGTCTCTGCAGAGACCTGGCATTGCCCCTAATTTCTGTCTGGATGGGAGGGGAAGTGCCAGGCTTTCCATTCAGCCCCTCCCACCAGGCTGAGGAAGGAATACTGGGATGGCTGTAATGAGCCCCTGTCCATGAAGAACTCACGTGGGGGACTTACCTGTTGCCACCTCTACCCCAACCAGCCCTGGCAGCCCGGCGGCTCTAACCCAGCTGGGCTCTGCAGACGGCTCCCCGCTGAGGATCAGCCCACCGTCAGTTACTGACCCCAGCCAGTTCCCACTTGGACCCACGGGCTGCGGCCATGATTCGGGCCCCCAGAATTACTGTCAGTTCAGAATCGGTTTTCAGGAATCCTCAAAAGGCCGAGGATGTCCTCTCTCCAGTTCAGTTGCAACCACAGGTGGTTGCATTCCCTTGGGAAAGGCTTGGGGGTTTTTGCAGGAAGTGCCTGCGGTTGCCTTGGGGCTACGACCTGTCCTTGGCGTGGAAATGGGCTTCCAGCCTAGCAAGGACAGCCCAGTGTCAAGTGAGCTCAGAGCGGCCCAGGGGTCCTCCTGACAAGCTTCTGGTCCCAGTCTTTTCCAGTCACAGCCGAACATTTAACATTAAACTTGGCGAGACTGTGGATCCAACCGATGAAGTGACTGAGCAGCGGGCATGAGTAGACCTCATGCTTTAATTCATTGAATGTTCTCACTGTAGAGCAGCTTAGATCTGCAGGAAGCTCTGCAGGTAGTCGGCAGGTTCCCATGGAGCCACGTTCAGCCCCCTTTGTGTCACCGTTCACAGAAATGGGGTGCGTTTGTTGTAACTAATGAACCAGCACAGACACCCTGGGCTCCCCAGGTGAGACCCTGCCTGCAAATGCAGAAGGTCTAAGAGGCCCGACCAGGTTCCATCCCGGGTCAGGAAGGTCCCCTGGAGGAGGGCATGGCAGCCCACTCCAGGGTTCTCGCCCGGAGAAGCCCGTGGACAGAGGAGCCCGGCAGGCTTCCCAGAGTCGGACACAACTGAAGCGATTTAGCAGGCACGCGTGGATGCACTGTTGTTACCGCGAGTCCACGCTTTGCTCAGATTCCTGAGTCTTCCCTTCATGCTTACTTCCTGTTCCAGGACCCCGCCAGGACACCTCGCCCCATCACTCATGCCGTCTTCCTAGGCTCCTCGTGGCTGGGACCATGTTCTAGGGTTTCCTTGTTTTGGTGACAGGTCAGTGTTGAGAACTGCTCAGGTGCCTTGTGGGAGGCTCCTCGGGTGGAGTCTGTCTGATGCTTTTCTCATGGTTAGACTGAGGTTGCCTGTTTTGGGGGAGGAAGGGCCGAGAAGGGAAGGGCCCTTCTCCTGACCTCACATGTCAGCGTCTCGTGTCGCAGCAGGAGACACAGGTGAGGGGTGTGTTGTCTCCTGACTTCACATGTCAGCGTCGCATGTCGCAGCAGGAGACGCTGGCGAGGGCTGTGCTCAGGCTTCTTGTGGGAAGAGACTGACCCGCTTGTCCGCACAGTCCTCTGGAGGGGCCCCTGCTCTGCCCGCACCTCAGGCGGGACCGCCTGCCCGGGTCTTAGGTCCTTCTTTCGTCCCAGTTCACGTATATGATCACTTTTATATCAACAGGACTTTATGGACAGTTTATACCTGGCGTTGAAATCCAGCAGGTGCTCAGGTGCTCACGCTGTCGCAGTTTTGCTCACCAGGAGCTCTGTGGTGGCTCCTGAGCCCCTTTGCCACGACTCACAGGCGTGCCTGTGTGTGTGTGTGTGTGTGTGTGTGTGTGTGTGTGTGTGGTGTGTGCGTGAGTGTGTGGTGTGCATGGTCCTGTTTTACTGCTTAAATTTGTTTATTCTCCTTGGAGGAGGATTGCTTTCCAAAGTCGCGCTGGTTTCTGACTGTCAGCACGAATGGCCGCAGGCCCGCGTGTGTCCTGCCCTCTTGAAGCCCCTCCATGCCCCCGCGGCGCCCGGCACTCCTGTGTCTCTGCTCTCCCGGGCGTCCCCACCCTCCTTCCAGCGCCCACACGTCTGCACCTCCGCTGCTGCCCCGCAAACAGGCCCATCAGCATGTGGTCTGTGTGTGACGTGCGTGATGTGTGCGGTGTGTGGTATATATCCTGTGTGTGGTGTGCGTGTGGGTGTGCTGGTGGGTGTGATGTGGTGGGTGTGATATGTGGGGTGTGATGTGGTGGGTGTGTCTGTGTGTGGTATATATCCTGTGTGTGGTGTGTGTGTGGGTGTGCCGTGTGGGGTGTGGCATGGTGTGTGTTGTGTATGCTGTGCATGTGGTGTCCGCGCGGCACAGCCCCCAGGCGAGCAGCTGCGGAGAGCCCAGGCCTGCTCTCTGAAGACGCCTTGGCGGCTCTGCCCCAGCGGCTGAGATGCAGCGGCCCCGGACCCTCGAGCGGGAGTGAGACGGGCGCGCAGCAGGCCTCTGAAGCCGGTTCTGGGCTCTGCAGACTCAGGCAGCGCGAGGGTGTGCTGGAGGCGGGCCGGGCTGGGGGCACTGGCGGTGCCAGCCCCTGCTCCTCGATGAGGCACGGGTGCCGGAGGAGGCCCCCGGGGCTCAGTGGCCCGAGCTGGGTCCCCTGGGTCTGGGACTCCCGCCGGGGAAGGCCGGGGCGGAGGGGCTGGCCCGCCTAGAAGAGAAGGGGGGCCCGGCGGGAGAGCGAGCGCGGGTGAGGCTGGGGCGGGAGGACGCCGCCTCTCCCCAGGGGCATCCCCTCGCCTGACCCGCCCCTCCTCCCCCCTGCCCCCGCACGCCC
>SJYG01000171.1:3305263-3344573 GCA_006410535.1 Litocranius walleri | reverse complement strand
CGCCCAGCCCCCAGCCCCCAGGACCACCGCCTCTCTGCTGTCTGGGTTTGCCGGCCCGGAGCTCTCACACAAGTGGAACCACAGCGTGTGGGCTTGTGTGTCTGTCATCTCAGCACAGGGTCTGGGGCTCCCCCACAGGGCGCTGCGTGGCTGAGCCCCTCTGCAGGCCTGCATGGCGCTCCTTTTATGGGCAGCCCTTGAGGTCTGGATTGATCCCTCCATTGACGGCTCTTTGGGCTGGAGGGAGTCTTGAAGCGTGGGTTTAGTGGAGTCTCTCCTCGTTACAAGCTTCCAGGGCTTGGCAAGATCCGCAGGAGCCCGTGTGGGCCCCCGGGGACCTCTGGGGACCCTCGTCCACCCCCAGCCTCACTGTCTTGTCCTCCGCCCCCGTTGCCCTCTCCACCTTCTTGCACCTCGCCGGCTCTCCCCAGCCTGCGTTTCCCACGTGCCCTCCCACCGCCAGGCTGTGCTGCTCTGCCCTGCTCTCAGCTGGTGGCCCTCACACTCCACATCGCTCCAAGGGATAGCACCTGTCCCGCCCTGGGAACTCGCAGGGACCGTGGGCCCCGTTGAAGCCCAGCCACGCACTGACTGTCCCGGCACTGTCGTCTCCATGCCCCTGAGCCCAGCATGGTGGCCTCAGCCCGGCTGGTCTTGGCATTCTCCCAGCACGCTGCTCCGGGGCGCCTGGCAAGGGCCGGGCGCTGGCCTCGGGCCGAGTGCATTCCTGGAGGGTGGGGTCTGTGCAAGCGCCGGGCGCTGGGCAGCAGAGCTTCATCGCGGCTGCACGCTCCTGCTTGGCGTCTGCGCCCAGCTGGCATCAGACAGCAGCCACCAGGCCTCCATCCAGCTGGCCAGAAGCACACTTGGTCTCCACCCGCTCCAGAGAGTGTGACATATTTTTATTAAAAAAAAATCAATAAATCATTTGCAGACTGTCACCAGCAGTTATGAGACTGCTTTAACCCCCTGTCTGCTGTGCCGAGAGGGTGGTGTTTTCACCCCTTCGTCTTAAGTCCCGGGAGCAGATGGCCAGTGGCCTCCTCCGGTGGGAGCACAGGACTGGATTTCCGGGTGGCTGTCGGGGACTGAGGCCTTGGTGCTCAGAGGTGCCCACCAGCCGCCGTCTCAGTGTGAAGCCGTCCTGGGCTGGGCAGCCACCCACCGGGGGTTGTGGCCACAGGACTCATGTGAACCCCCAGATCCTCGCTCCTGGGGATGTTGCCCACCCAACCGGAGTCCATGGGGGATTTTCAGCCATGAGGGGTCATGGTGGACCCCAGGGGTGGTCCGGCCTCTGTCAGCCCACCTCCTGCTCCGTCACCACCGTCTCTAAATCATTCGGCTTCTTAGGTCCTGCGGAATCCCCAGCCCTCCCACCCTGTGAGACTCTGCACAAGCCCCTCCTTTGGGAAGCCTTCTGGAACATTCCAAAGCTCCCGCTGCTGTCTCGGTCCCATGCCCTTGTGTTTTGGCATGTGTGCTGCGGCCAGGCCTCTCTCCTGGCACCCGCTGGTGCCAGTGCTGAGGGTTTTCTTTCGGCTGCCCCTCTGCCCAGGCCTGGAGGGGCGTTGGGGCCCCTGAGCCAACAAGTGACTCCGGACAGTCTGGGCACCTGCCCGTTGCACCCGCTCCGTGTTCTCTGCCCCGGAGGGCGGTCATCACAGGAGCGGACCATCCCCACTCACGCTGTTTGGCTCTGAACCACAGTGGGTGTTTGGGCACCAGATTTGCCTTCCTAATTACGCCTCTCAGGCTGGTATTTCAGTCAGTTTGCGTTCCCTGAGCATATGCCAGCCTCCAGAATGGCTCCACCTCCGAGGGTGGCTGGAGACCGCCCCTCCCATGGCTCTGCCCTCATCACAGCGGGCAGCAGGAGGCCGGCCACCCCTCCCGTGCCCCCTCCCCTCGGCCTGGCATCCAAGGCCCCACTGTGTGGCTCAGGCAGCCCCCCAGCTCCATACACGACCTGCCTCCTGCCCCCACGGTCCCCTCCAGCACGCTGCGCTTGGCCACACCAAGCCTGTCCAGCTCCTGCATTTGAATGTCTTTTGGTCTTTCTCCCCCAGCACCCTTGGCTCGCCGAGCACCCCTGACAGCTCCCTGAACCTGGAGCTGGCCTGTGGCCCCCCTGGGCGTCTCCCGCCTACGGGGCCCCTGCCACTGCTCTCTGCTGCTGGACTGTGTGTGCACACACGCTGAGTTGCTTCAGCTGTGCCCCAGTCATAGCTAACCGATCTCCTCTGTCCATAGGGTTCTCTGGGTAAGAACACTGGAATGGGTGGCCACGCCCTTCTCCAGGGGATCTTCCCGACTAGGGGATCGAACCTGTGTCTCCTGCATATCCTGTACTGGCAGGCAGATTCTCTACCATCAGCATCGCCTGGACTGACTAGTGGGCAACTGGCCTGTATGCCACAGTCGTCTTCCAGGGCTTGCATGGAGTCGCCGTGTCTGTGCTGTGGGCAAGAGCAGTCGGTGAGGCCCCGAGTGGGGCCTGACCCCCTCCAGCCTGGGCGCCACCACTTGGGACACAGGTTCCCCACCACAGGGAACATCAGGAGATACTGTTCTCTGAGTTGGAAAGGGCTTTGCTCATTTAAATACGCTGAACACAGATGACCATCCCTGACAGGCAGGATAAACGGGGGTTGGTCCCCTAACCACCCTGATTGACCTGGGTCTGTTTTCACGCTTAAGGTTGAAAGCCTGGCAAGACCTGGAAGGTGTCTGCAAGACCTGGAGCAGGAATACGTCTGGGGAAGACCTGAGGCTGGGAGGCTCTCCTATTAAAATATTAAGCCTGTTTTTCGTGTTATTTGTGTATTTTTCAAACAAATGCTGTTGAAACAAACAAGACTTTAAAAGCAGCATATTAAATAAAGTCCTGCTGGTCAATGTCACCGTTTCCCTTTGCTCCCTGGGCCCAGCAAGCGGCGTGGGGCGGAGGCGGGGAGGACCCCGGTCTCTCTGGCTGCTGGTCTCGGCGCGCACCAGCCCCAGCGCACACATGCGTTTATCCACCTGTCAATGTGCGCAGGAGGCCTGCCCCGCGGTGCCGGCCGGTGGACTGCAGTTGGGGGAATCTGAGGTCTGAGTGCCACATGGTGACAGGAGAGGGCTGGCGCACTGGAGCTGAGGGCTGGGGTGGGAACGTGCGAGCTGGGGGCGGGCGGGAGTCTGGCGGCCTCGTCAGGCGGGAATTGGAGCGCCAGCTGCCTTTGCTGGTGGGCCCAGCGCCTAGCCACCACGTGGCCGGCAGCACAAGCAGCAGCCAGAGTCTTGGCTGGGTGCAGCGGCATCAGCGCCAGGCCCAGCTCTGAGCCAGGTGCCCTGGCAAGCCCTGCAGGACACATTGAGCTCTGAACGCCGGCCGGCGGATCGCAGATGGGCCTCCGCTTGCCAGCAGAAGCGGTGGTGGAATGTGAGGCCCCACCACCCCACCCCACAGAGCCTCTGCCTCCCGGGAGTTGCAGGGGGGCTAATGGAGCAGCCTCAGGGGCCTCCAGTGAGGTTCTCTCCCCACGGCGGAGGCAGCCGGCACTTTGGGGGGCCCTCCTCCTTCTCCACACCCCCCTCCCCTGCCATTTGTCCGAAACAGCCAGCCCCTCCGATTGAGCCCCTGAATCAAATCTCTTTCGCAATTTGTCAAATTATGCAGAGGAGCCGGCAGAAAGGAAAGGAAGTCATTTGATTCTATTATGTGGAAATTAGCCTGAAACGGAGGCTGTTTGCCGTTGGAGCAATTTCTCTCCCTTCCGGGAGAAAATTGCCTGCTTGTCCTCAGCTGGCCCAAGCTGGCTCCCTCCCCAGGCCAGGAGAGATGGGGTTGTGGCCGTCGGCAAGAGTGGAAGGAAAGGGGGCTTTCCGTGGCTGTCTTGGGAGGGCTGGGCCAGGCAGACAGGAGGGGTAGGCCCACTCGGCTGCCCTCTGCCCCGGAGACCGACTCCCGGCTCTGGATGGCCAGGATTCGGGGCCCCTGTTGGACAGGCGGCCAAGCCCCCGCGTGGAGGGTGCTCAGGTGGATGAGCTGGAGCAGAGACGCTGTGCCCGAGGGGCCCCAGGGGACGGGAGTGCTGCAGGAGGGGCTGGAGAGTCCAGCTGGGGGCACAGACGCTCTGGGCTTGGTCTTGCCCTGCAGAAGTCGGGATGAGACCAGAGTGTGGAGGCCCACATGCGTCCTATGTCCTTCCAGAGGGGACAGCCACCCGCCCCAGGGTGCCCCCAGCCCTGCGCTGCTGCAGGGGGCACCAGGTCTGGGGGGTGGCCGGCTGTAGCCCCTCCCAGCTTCCTGTGAGCGACGCCCATTAGATGCCGCCCAGGGCTCCCACACGGGCGTCGGGAAGGCGCCTCCATCCCCGGTTACAGGGGGAACTGAGCTGCGGCCCCGTGCCACCGAGCGGGCATGCTCATTCAGGACCCGCTGGCCCCCGAACCCACCACACTCAAGGGCTCTGAGCGAAGGCACAGGGTGCAGTGGGCCACCGGGGGCCCTGCTGGGCAACGTGGAGGAGACTCAGGGCCAGAAGGCTCAGGTGGGGTCAGAGATCAACCTTACCTGGCCCTGGTGGAGGAGAGGGAAGCCCCTCCCTGCCACGGCTGTATCCTTTCGGGGGCGGTCTTGTTTCTCATGAAATAAAATTTACGTGCCGCGCCGTGCACAGACCTTGAGGTTTTTGACAGACACGTCCACACGTGGGACCAGCGCCCAGACGCGCTGCCGGCCATCTCTGCCCCCCCCAGAACTGGGCTGCCCCAGTGCTGAGTTCGTTAGGTTGGTTCTGCCTGTTCTGGATCCCAGGTAAACAGAGTCGTGTGGGCTGCCTCCTGTTTCTGGCTTCTTTGATTTAAGCCAGTGTTTGAGATCCGCTCCCGCGGTTGCTTCTGTCCTGTAATTGGGGAGCATTCCATTTTATCCCAGAATGCACCAAGGGAGTGCTCCGTTTTATCCCAGGATGCACCGAGGGAGTGCTCCCTTTTATCCCAGGATGCACCGAGGGAGTGCTCCATTTTATCCCAGAATGCACTGGTGCTTTTCTTTTTGCCGCGCATTTGGGTAGTTTCCAGTATGTGACTCTTACACAGGAAGCTGCTGCACACCTTCCCGCACAATAAATGGGGACATAAGTTTTCACTTCTTTGGGGCCCATACCCAGGAGCGGAGTGGCCAGGCCGTGGGCCGGGTATGTGTTTGAGTACAGAGAGCCCTCTCTCTTTTCCAGGAGTATGGGGATCTGACTTCCCAGAGGAACCCGAAGGTCCGGCCTCATTAATCCGGGGCAGAAGCCCTACCTCCTCTTTAATCTGCATTTCTCTAATGATAACGCTGCTGGTCGTCCTCGCGCGTGCTTTTAGCTGTTTGTCTGTCTTCTTTGTGAAGCATCTGCTCATGTCTTTTGCAGGTTTTCACTGCATTTTTTTTTCTTTCAGTTTTATCGAGATGTGACTTTACGCAGCACTGAGTGAGTTTAAGGTGTGCACTTACATATATCATGAAATCGTTACCACAGCAATTAGTACAAATCCATCTCCTCAGATAGTTACAAAAAATGGGTTTTTCTCTGTGATGAGAGCTTTCAGGACCGATTCTCTTAGCACGTTCAATATTCAGCGTGGCAGTGCTAACTGTAGTCTCGTG
This sequence comes from Litocranius walleri, assembly GCA_006410535.1. Classification (NCBI taxonomy): domain Eukaryota; kingdom Metazoa; phylum Chordata; class Mammalia; order Artiodactyla; family Bovidae; genus Litocranius; species Litocranius walleri. Next base: position 3,338,935 of record SJYG01000171.1, on the reverse strand, counting down.
CTGGACGGTGCACATCCAGCACGTATAACTGGAAGTTCGCACCTTCTGATCACCTTCTGCCTGTCTTATCGTTTCTTTGTAATGATAATAATGTGCACATTCTGGACATAGGATGTGTGTGTTTGTAGATATCACACCCCCCGACTCTGTCCCTCTTTGCTTTCTTTCTCTTTTCTCTTTCTCCTCTTCCCTTCTTTTTTTTTTTTCCCCTTTTCTCTTAAGACCAAAGGAACTCTTCTGTTGTTTGAATGAGTGATGGGGGGGACATAATTTACACGCGTGAAACTCCTGGGAAGGGGACAGGCCATGCCAAACCAACGTAGAGGAAATGTTAACCTGTGTTCTGGGCACTCAAAACTTTATGGGGTCGTTGAGCAGAGTCCTCGGAGGAGCTGGGTTAGGGCTGGATTTTGAAAGATGGTGCGTCAGGTAGATTCATTCCTTTGCAAGTGATGGAAACTCAGCAAAATGGCGTTTAAACAAAGTGGACAGCAAGGCAACCCACTCCAGTATTCTTACCTGTAGAATCCCATGGACCGAGGAGCCTGGCAGGCTACGATCCATAGGGTCACACAGAATCAGACATGACTGAAGCAACTTGGCATGCATGCATGCCTTTCTTCCTTACAGAGCAGGAAGTTTAGGGACTGGTCAGTTGTTGGCAGTGACAGATTTTATTTCCCTGGGCTCCAAAATCACTGCCGATGGCGACTGCAGCTACTAAATTAAAAGGCTCTTACTCCTTGAAAGGAAAACTATGACAAACCTGGACAGCTTATTAAAAAGCAGACATCACTTTGCTGACAAATGTCAGTATAAGTCAAAGATACGGTTTTTCTAGTAGTCATGTGTGGATGTTAGAGTTGAACCATAAAGAAGGCTGAGTGTTGAAGAACTGATGCTTTCGAACTGTGGCGCTGGAGAAGACTCTTAAGAGTCTGTTGAATAGCAAGGAGATCAAACCAGTCAATCCTAAAGGAAATCAACCCTGAATATTCTTTGGAAGGACTGATGCTGAAACTCCAGTACTTTGGCCACCTGATGTGAAGAACTGACTCACTGGAAAAGACCCTGATGCTGGGAAAGACTGAAGGCGGGAGAAGGGGATGCCAAAGGATGAGATGGCTGGATGGCATCACCGACTCAATGGACACGAGTCTGAGTGAGCTCCGGGAGATGGTGAGGGACAGGGAGGCCCGGCCTGCTGCTGTCCATGGAGTCACACAGAGTTGGACACGACTGCTCGACCGAACAGCAGCAGCTGTGGGCACTGGTCCAGTGTCTCCAGGTTGCTGGGCTGAGGTATTTTTTTCTCTTGTGATTAGAAGTGGCTGCTTGACTGAGTCACTAGGGCCTCGTTACAGCAGACACGTAAAAGAGCAGGCAGGAAGCTGAAGGCGAAGGGGCGGACTCCTGAGTCTGGAAGCTCCAGGCCAGCAACTCCCTGTGGCCGTGCACTTTCCTGTCAATGGCCACACTTGTGTTAGATGGGCAAGACATTTATTTCTTTTCTAAACTGAGCTTTAATTGGCATATGACACAATGTTAGTTTCAAGTGTGCCCTGTAAGGGCTTGATAACCTTTTGCTTTTCTCAGCGCCATCTTGGATGCATTAAGTTCTACATTTTGATGGGATTGCCGGTCATTTCCTTTCTCTTCCAGTGCCCTCTACCTGCTCTCCAAGGACAGCTTGTTTACTGCAAGGCTGCAAAGGTTTTCTCCCCCGAGTCCTTCTAGACATCTCCTAGTCTGTCTCTCATATTTAGATCTGTGACCCAAGTTGAATTAACTGTTATATACAGTGTGAGGAAAGGGTCTGTTTCCCATACATTTATCCTGCTCTTGAGACAACTTTCCTTTGTGCATTGAATTGTCTTGGTGCCTTTGTCAAAAATCGATGGGCAGGCTTCCCTCGTGGTCCAGTGGCTGAGAGTCTGTCTGCCAATGCAGGGGACACAGGTTCGATCCCTGATCCAGGAAGATCCCACATGCTGCAGAACAACCAGGCCCGTGCGCCGCAACTGTTGAGCCTGTGCTCTACAGCCGGGAGCCGTGGCTCCTGAGGCTCGAGCACCCTAGAGCCGGCGCTCCCCCGCAAGAGAGGCCACTGCAGTGAGGAGCCCGTACACCGCAACTAAGAGCAGCCCCCGCTTGCTGCAACGAGAGAAAGCCCACACACAGCAACGAAGACCCAGCACAGCCACAGACAAATAAATCTTTAAAAAAAAAATCAGTGAGTCGCGTACTCGTGGGTCTGGCTTTGGAGTCTGCCTGCCTCCCTTATGTACATCCAGCCCTTCCCTGGTGTCTCACCGCTTCGATTTTGGTGGTTCTGTAGCACATCCTGAAACTGGGTGGTGTGGGTTCAACTCTGTCTTTTCCAAGATGGGTTTTCTATTTCTAGATGCTCGGCACTTCCAGATACGTGCTAGAATGTCAGCTAGACATCTGTGCATGTCTGCAGAAAGCCTGCGGGACCCTGACTGGAATGGCGCTGGGTCTGCGGATCTGCCTGAGGTGTCGGGACATCTCACTGCAGCAGCGGCCCCCCACCTGTCCGTCCTCCTTGAAGGCTTTTCTTCTCTTTCTCTCAGCAGTGTCTCTGGGTGGGACTTGCCTGTGTCAGAGTTAGGGGGCCGTGCGGGCTGTAATCAGGCTGGAAGGTCAGGACCAGATGCCCCCAACCCTGGTCCAGGGAGGCTCTGAGCAGCGGAGGCAGCTCCTCGGCTTCTGTTCCGGGTGGATGCGGTTCACCCTTTTTGAAGTGACCCGTAGACTCATGTGATCTTCATCAGAACCCCAACTGGCATTTTTGATAGAAGTTCGTAGATTGATTCTAAAACTGAGTTGGACGTGTCAAAACTCTGGAAAAGGAAAAACTCTTGTTGATGCTCAGACGCACAAATTTCCATGGGGGCTGCCTTCCTCCCACCCCAGCCCCAACCTAGCCTTGAAACATTCTAAGTTATCCTTCATTGGAGGAGGAAAGGGAAAAAAGTCGTCCCAGAGGCCCCAAACCTGGCATCTCTGAGAGGCCCCAGCATCCAGCCCCAGTCTCCACTTTTGCCCTTAGGGTTTGCTTACACATTGACAAAGACACTCAGAAATTTTTTTTTTTTTCCCCTTTTCTCTTAAGACCAAAGGAACTCTTCTGTTGTTTGAATGAGTGATGGGGGGGACATAATTTACACGCGTGAAACTCCTGGGAAGGGGACAGGCCATGCCAAACCAACGTAGAGGAAATGTTAACCTGTGTTCTGGGCACTCAAAACTTTATGGGGTCGTTGAGCAGAGTCCTCGGAGGAGCTGGGTTAGGGCTGGATTTTGAAAGATGGTGCGTCAGGTAGATTCATTCCTTTGCAAGTGATGGAAACTCAGCAAAATGGCGTTTAAACAAAGTGGACAGCAAGGCAACCCACTCCAGTATTCTTACCTGTAGAATCCCATGGACCGAGGAGCCTGGCAGGCTACGATCCATAGGGTCACACAGAATCAGACATGACTGAAGCAACTTGGCATGCATGCATGCCTTTCTTCCTTACAGAGCAGGAAGTTTAGGGACTGGTCAGTTGTTGGCAGTGACAGATTTTATTTCCCTGGGCTCCAAAATCACTGCCGATGGCGACTGCAGCTACTAAATTAAAAGGCTCTTACTCCTTGAAAGGAAAACTATGACAAACCTGGACAGCTTATTAAAAAGCAGACATCACTTTGCTGACAAATGTCAGTATAAGTCAAAGATACGGTTTTTCTAGTAGTCATGTGTGGATGTTAGAGTTGAACCATAAAGAAGGCTGAGTGTTGAAGAACTGATGCTTTCGAACTGTGGCGCTGGAGAAGACTCTTAAGAGTCTGTTGAATAGCAAGGAGATCAAACCAGTCAATCCTAAAGGAAATCAACCCTGAATATTCTTTGGAAGGACTGATGCTGAAACTCCAGTACTTTGGCCACCTGATGTGAAGAACTGACTCACTGGAAAAGACCCTGATGCTGGGAAAGACTGAAGGCGGGAGAAGGGGATGCCAAAGGATGAGATGGCTGGATGGCATCACCGACTCAATGGACACGAGTCTGAGTGAGCTCCGGGAGATGGTGAGGGACAGGGAGGCCCGGCCTGCTGCTGTCCATGGAGTCACACAGAGTTGGACACGACTGCTCGACCGAACAGCAGCAGCTGTGGGCACTGGTCCAGTGTCTCCAGGTTGCTGGGCTGAGGTATTTTTTTCTCTTGTGATTAGAAGTGGCTGCTTGACTGAGTCACTAGGGCCTCGTTACAGCAGACACGTAAAAGAGCAGGCAGGAAGCTGAAGGCGAAGGGGCGGACTCCTGAGTCTGGAAGCTCCAGGCCAGCAACTCCCTGTGGCCGTGCACTTTCCTGTCAATGGCCACACTTGTGTTAGATGGGCAAGACATTTATTTCTTTTCTAAACTGAGCTTTAATTGGCATATGACACAATGTTAGTTTCAAGTGTGCCCTGTAAGGGCTTGATAACCTTTTGCTTTTCTCAGCGCCATCTTGGATGCATTAAGTTCTACATTTTGATGGGATTGCCGGTCATTTCCTTTCTCTTCCAGTGCCCTCTACCTGCTCTCCAAGGACAGCTTGTTTACTGCAAGGCTGCAAAGGTTTTCTCCCCCGAGTCCTTCTAGACATCTCCTAGTCTGTCTCTCATATTTAGATCTGTGACCCAAGTTGAATTAACTGTTATATACAGTGTGAGGAAAGGGTCTGTTTCCCATACATTTATCCTGCTCTTGAGACAACTTTCCTTTGTGCATTGAATTGTCTTGGTGCCTTTGTCAAAAATCGATGGGCAGGCTTCCCTCGTGGTCCAGTGGCTGAGAGTCTGTCTGCCAATGCAGGGGACACAGGTTCGATCCCTGATCCAGGAAGATCCCACATGCTGCAGAACAACCAGGCCCGTGCGCCGCAACTGTTGAGCCTGTGCTCTACAGCCGGGAGCCGTGGCTCCTGAGGCTCGAGCACCCTAGAGCCGGCGCTCCCCCGCAAGAGAGGCCACTGCAGTGAGGAGCCCGTACACCGCAACTAAGAGCAGCCCCCGCTTGCTGCAACGAGAGAAAGCCCACACACAGCAACGAAGACCCAGCACAGCCACAGACAAATAAATCTTTAAAAAAAAAATCAGTGAGTCGCGTACTCGTGGGTCTGGCTTTGGAGTCTGCCTGCCTCCCTTATGTACATCCAGCCCTTCCCTGGTGTCTCACCGCTTCGATTTTGGTGGTTCTGTAGCACATCCTGAAACTGGGTGGTGTGGGTTCAACTCTGTCTTTTCCAAGATGGGTTTTCTATTTCTAGATGCTCGGCACTTCCAGATACGTGCTAGAATGTCAGCTAGACATCTGTGCATGTCTGCAGAAAGCCTGCGGGACCCTGACTGGAATGGCGCTGGGTCTGCGGATCTGCCTGAGGTGTCGGGACATCTCACTGCAGCAGCGGCCCCCCACCTGTCCGTCCTCCTTGAAGGCTTTTCTTCTCTTTCTCTCAGCAGTGTCTCTGGGTGGGACTTGCCTGTGTCAGAGTTAGGGGGCCGTGCGGGCTGTAATCAGGCTGGAAGGTCAGGACCAGATGCCCCCAACCCTGGTCCAGGGAGGCTCTGAGCAGCGGAGGCAGCTCCTCGGCTTCTGTTCCGGGTGGATGCGGTTCACCCTTTTTGAAGTGACCCGTAGACTCATGTGATCTTCATCAGAACCCCAACTGGCATTTTTGATAGAAGTTCGTAGATTGATTCTAAAACTGAGTTGGACGTGTCAAAACTCTGGAAAAGGAAAAACTCTTGTTGATGCTCAGACGCACAAATTTCCATGGGGGCTGCCTTCCTCCCACCCCAGCCCCAACCTAGCCTTGAAACATTCTAAGTTATCCTTCATTGGAGGAGGAAAGGGAAAAAAGTCGTCCCAGAGGCCCCAAACCTGGCATCTCTGAGAGGCCCCAGCATCCAGCCCCAGTCTCCACTTTTGCCCTTAGGGTTTGCTTACACATTGACAAAGACACTCAGAAAGTTGAACAAGACTCAGTTCTCATTTGTTGTTATGGTTACAAGGAGGGGAAATAATTTCCTGTGAGGTATCTTCTGATCGCTGTTGTCGGATGCAGGAGCAGATTAGGAGAGCACCATGGTGATGTCCCCAGCCTGTTGGGGGCCACGAGACATTTGTTTTGACCTCGTATGTGGGGTTACAGTCTGCCCCCTTCACCAGGGAGATAGAATGGACCTCATTAACAGCCGTCAGAAGAACACTTTGCTGGTTTTATTGAGCCTGTTCTCGCTGAAACGCTGGATTACGACACCGCAAGGGATCAAGGAGGCTGGTGTGTGTGTTTGGTGGGGGGTGCTGAGTGTGCGGGCGCTGGAAGGGAGCCCACCACCAGGCCCAGGGTAGTGGCCGGTGGTCTCCTTCCTGGAGAGTCAGCCCGCTGGCACCAGGACCCCACACGACCTGGGGCGACTCCCACTTCCCCCCGACCTCTGACCCTGCACCAAATGTCGAGGGGAGGGGGTGGGGATGGACCATATGACCAGCAAGACATCAGGGGTTTCTGGTCAGGGGCCTGGGGGCTGTGGCACAGGAGGGTCTGCCACAGCCTGGGACTCAGTGGGCTGGGGTGTTCCGTCGGCCCTGGAAGTACAAGGGGTATACTGGTCAGAACCCCAAGGCAGCCTGGGCCTTGTGAGGGAAGAACCTCCCGCCTGCTCTTGGGGGTGGGGGTTGGCACAGAGAGCGCCCGGCCGGGGTGGTGCCAGGGCTGGGTGGGGGAGGGGCCTGCTCATCCAATCCCTCAGTGCGCCCTGTTCCTCTGGACCTCAGGACCCAGGGCGCCTCCAGAGCCCACCGTTCTTATTCTGCCAGCACCGGGCAAGGCCTGCTTCCTCCTCCCGATGGAGTGTGGGGCATCAGAGGTGGGGAGCCCGGGCCACCTCTGAGGGCTGGGGCCTGAGTACTAGGAGGGCGGCTGTGCCCCCACAGAGGGGACAGAGCCTGCAGGCTGCCTGAGGCGCAAAGTCAGGGGCAGCCAGGGTGAGTGGGCTGCTGGGTGGGCTGCATCCTCACGGCCCCCTCTCTCACACGGGCTCACCCTCCCCGCGTGAGCCAGTAGCTCTCCCCGCCGCCCCCCTGTAACCACACTCTGAGACAAGCAGGGGGCAACCACCTCGGGGAGTCTCCTTCCCAGCGATGGTTTTCCCACCTGCTTGGGCCACCGTTGCCTTTTCATAAACTGAAGAAATCCCTGCAAACGCAGCTCATTCACCAGCCCCCCCAGAAGCTTCCCTTTCTTTCTTTTTTTATCAACAAGGGATAGAGAGGAGCACGTCTTCAGTGTCAAAAATCAGCAGGTGGGGCCTCTGGGAGAGTGCCCGGACTTACTCTCCTGCCTCAAACAGCCGGGAAACTGGACAGAGATGCGAGGCAACTGTTTGCAGACACTGGACCGTGGGCAGCTCAGGACCTAGGGCCCCGATTGAGAGAACAGGGGAGTGAGCCTGCCACCGCGCTGCCTCCTGCCAGGTGCAGGCGGGGGTCACCCAGGGCCCGGAGGTCCTGACGACTTGAGGAGGCAGGGCTCACAGTGCCTGGAGACCCAGGTGGCTGGGGTCTGCAGGACAGGAGACCTGGGAAGAAGGAGGGCAAAAAAAGAGCTGCAGAATCCTGCACCCAGATTCCCCCAGGGGCCTCTGCCTAAAGGCCCAGAGTCCCATCCGTGGGGCGAAGCTCCCAGAGCAGCTGCGGAGAAGCAGCACAGACCCCGGCTCCAGGGAGTGATGTCTGAGCCGCAGACTGACCCTCCCCGGCCAGGGGAGAGAACTCGCTGGCCCTCCCCGGCCAGGGGAGAGAACTTGCTGACCCTCCCCGCCGGAGGGGGAGGACTCGCTGACCCTCCTCCAGCCAGGGGAGAGAACTCGCCTCCCAGCCAGGGGAAAGAACTTGCTGACCATCCCTGGCCAGAGGAGAGAACTCGCTGACCTCCCCTCACTGGAGGGGGAGAACTCGCTGAATAGTAAACACGCGGATGTTCATAGGGTGGACCCCATGAGAGCCCCGCCTCCTCAGTGGGATGATAATCCTGGAGAAAGCCGGAGCCTACAGCTGTCCCCAGAAGCGTGGAAGTGGAAGTGTTAGTCTCTCAGTCCTCTGACTCTTTGCAACCCCAAGGACTGTATGGACTGTAGCCCGCCAGGCTCCTCTGCCCGTGGGATTCTCCAGGCAAGAGTACTGGAGTGGGTTGCCACTTCCTTCTCCAGGGGCTCTTCCCGACACGGGGACTGAACCTGGGTCTCTGCATTGCAGGCAGATTTTTTACTGCTTGAGCGACCAGGGAAGTCCCAGAAGCATCAAAACCAGCCCACAAAGGACCAAACTTCAAAGCGATGTGATGGGATTCCATACTCCGCATCCAGTCCAAGACCGTGGGCAAAGCAAAGGCCCAGGAAGCTGTGTCCCAGGAGCGGGAGAAAACTCAGCTCACAGAGACAGCCCCGGAAGTGACAGGCGAGGATGCCCAAGCACTTGCTATAAATATGCTCATCTGCCTCAGGACTCAAAGGGAAACATGAACACATGAGGAGAAAAATGAGACCCAAAGGTTTCAGATGGAAATCATGACTGAGGTGAAATTCAGCCCTAGGGTGACTGGTTCGTGGAGTGGGATCAGACGCCACAGAGAAGCTGGCAGGTTTGCGTCAGCGTTGAGAGCAGGAGCTGGGGGAACGTGGCCAGCTCACCTGCTTTTGTAAAAGAGAGAATTTGGCGGACACGCAGTCAGACTCGTCTGCCTTGTGTCATGCACGGCTGCTTCCGAGCTGCTCCATCGGACCTGAGTGGTTGTGACAGCAATCGTGTGGCTGAAATACTATGCAGCCCTTTACAGAAAGAGCCGGATGATCCTAATTTCAAGTATTTACCTTGAGGTCTCCATGCCCTATAAATTGTAGAGCAAACCCTCTGCTTCTCAAAACCAATGCACGTGCTAATTTTAAGCCAGTGGTTCAGAAGTGTTCCCAGTCAGTAGAACACGAACTCCGAGGGTGGGAATGCAACCTGGGTTACACTTTGGGGGAGGCGGGAAGTGGGGAGAGTCCTGTGAGGCTAGCGGCCGCTCCCCCTCCCAGAGCTCCTCTGGGGCCCTGGCCCTCATCCTGGGCGCTGAGCGCTGGCGCCTGTGACCTGCTGGTTTTGGGGCTCTCTGTTTCCACCAGAACGTGAGCCTCACAGGCAGGGTTGTCTCCCCCAGTCTGTGCCCCGAGGCCCCATCCTGGCGGCCGCAGGAACGGGCCGGCTGCGGGCAGTGGAGTCTCCCACCAACACCTGACCAGGAAAACGCGACCTCTTTCTCAACATGGCGTGCCCCCTCCTCCAGCCCCCTCTTCACTCGGTTTTTTAGCTGACATCTATAATTTGGAAAGCCATAAAAATGAATATAGATGAAATATTAGAGGGCGACAGTATGAAAAAAGCATGAACAAAGAGGCCCTCACTGCTTTAAACGGGTCTTAAAACTGCTTTCATGCACGTGCCCGCCTCAGCCTAGCGAAATTGATTCATTGACCAAATTGGCCGTTTAAAATTCAAAAGCCTGTGTTCCCTGAGCACGGCTCCCTCCTCTGCAGATTTATGGGGCCGCAGGGAGGCACCCAGGGTGTCTCTGGGTTCTTTTCTGAGGATGATCTATAGTGAGGCAACAGGCCCCTTCTTCCTGGGGAGCCTGCACTCGCCCACATGGTAGACTGAAGCAGGCGGGGCCAGTGCTGGCTCTCGGGACCCCAGAGGGCACCTTTGCAGGTGCTGTCCTGGGACCCTCGTCTGCAGGCTGGCCTCCCCTTGCCACCTTGATACCGTCTGAGGAACCCCCCCCAGAGGAGGTGAGGACTGGAGGTGAACCCACAGAAAGGAGCGGAGTGCGGAGGGGAGGCCCGAGATCCTGGTCTGTGGGCAGCCAGGGGGACCTCAGGGAGACCGAGGGCACCCAGCCTCCACCTCCAAACTCACCTGGGCAGGAGCTCAGACAGCACTGGGCAGGCCTAGAGGCTGAGCCCGAGGCGACCCAGGCAGGTGTGGGCTTCCCTGCACAAGAATTTTGTGACAGTCAGCAATGCAAGTGTGGGGTCTGTTTTACACCTGTCATTTCAAAGATGGTGAGGCTAATACATCAGGATATGACGGCCACTGAAGGACAGCTTATTACTCACAGGCCTCAAGAGGAGGCGTCCGGCCACGCCACGCAGGGCCCTGCGGAAGCACCCGGGCCAGCTGGGAGGCAGAGGGCTTCCATGGGGAGGAGGGTGAGGCTGGGAGCAAGGTCAGGACTGGCTGGTTGAGGTGAATTCACTGGGCTCTGGGGCAGGCCTGTCCCTGGGTACCTGGGCCTGGGATACGGCCCAGAGTGTGAGAGCCCTGGAGCAGGGCCGGGGGGTGGGCACTGGACGGGCTGGTGTGCACCTGATGCTGCACTTACGGGAGCAGGGGCGTGAGTCGGTCACTGTCTCCAGGAGCTGAGTGCCCCTGCATGGCCAGCAAGGCCCCAGGTGTCAAAGCGTCAGGACACAGAAAATACAAGACGTGGTTCACACAGGGTCTGGGAGCCCCAGGGCGTGGCTTTCTCACCCCTCACAGCTGGTGAGTAGGCAATGGTGCCGTTCCTGGTCTGGGAGCCCCAGGGGATGGGTCTCTCCCCACTACCCCCCCCCACCACAGGGTGAAGGCAATGGTGGGCCATCCCTGGACTGAGTTACACTGCGGGGACCTCCACCTCTGAGGTCACCTGGGCTCCGGCCACTCCTACTAAACCAGTTGTGCCTGCAGAAGTGCTGCCTGAAAGCACGATGAGGGCAGGGGGTTGGAGGGCTGGGAGGGGGCGTGGCCGAGGGTGCTGGGAGATGGGCACAGAGCCCATGTCCATCCTAGAGCTCAGAGCAGGTGGGGCTGCTCCATCCCCCAGGGAAGCCCCCGGGAGGGAGTGCAGGTGGCTGAGAAAACGGGGAGGGAGACAGGCTGCAGATGCTGTGGCCAGTCTGAGACCAGGAGGAGGAGGGCTCCGTCTAAGACCAGGGTCAGGCTCCGTCTAAGACCAGGGTCAGGCTCCATCTGAGACCAGGAGGAGGGCTCCGTCTAAGACCAGGGTCAGGCTCCGTCTAAGATCAGGGTCAGGCTCCACCTGAGACCAGGAGGAGGGCTCCGTCTAAGACCAGGGTCAGGCTCCGTCTAAGACCAGGGTCAGGCTCCATCTGAGACCAGGAGGAGGGCTCCGTCTAAGACCAGGGTCAGGCTCCGTCTAAGATCAGGGTCAGGCTCCACCTGAGACCAGGAGGAGGGCTCCGTCTAAGACCAGGGTCAGGCTCCGTCTAAGACCAGGGTCAGGCTCCATCTGAACCTGGGATTCAGACTCAGCCTGGACCCGGCACTGGGGCCCGGTCTGGGCCAGGACTCCGAGTTCAGTCTGAGACCAGGGCCTTCCCAACTGTGGGCGGGGCTCGGTGTCCGTCTCCACACAGGACAGCTGATCTCAGGGCAGAGGGAACAGGTGGCCATTTCATTCGAGAAAGTGTGCCTCTGCCCCCAACTCCAGCGCAGCAGGAGGTGGGCCGGCCCCAGCCAGACCTCTGACCGAGGCCTGGGCCCGCAGCCGCTGGGATGCCTCCCCTGCCGCACTCAGGGTGCAGCCGGGGCTCCCCACAAGCTCTCAAGTCTCCACTCTAATTACTTCATCTTAGTTTGTGACTTTGATTATATAAAAAGTGACACTAAAAAACCATCGTTCAATTTTAAGCCTTTGTAATCACACCATTTTATTACATTTTGATGACTTTGTAACTGTGATTCTTTACGATCGTTCTGTGTTACTTTATAATGGCACAGTGAGATTTTTAATGTCTAATCACGGGACCCAGTGATCAGTAACTGCATCTGACACATAAGCTCGCTGCAGCCTGGTCCCCGGAGCGCCCGTGCGAGCAGGAATTAGAAAGCTGCCTCTTTTCTGGGCAGAGCGGTGGGCATTCTGCTGCTGGATCAGAGAGGACAGCATAGAGGTGTGGGGGGTCTCTATGCAGCCAGAGGAATCTCACCTGAAAGGTCACGTCCAGCCAGACACATCCTGAATACGTCCTGGGCTCCCAGGTGGGGGTCCTGAGGTGGCCAGCCCCGAGCAGCCCATTGCCCACAGGGCTGGCAGGCCCACTGGCCTCCAAAATGGGGAGAAGGGCTTCTCTGCACTTCAGGTCTGTACCCCAGGACATCCTTGTGAACTCAGGGAGAACTGCACAGTCCTGGGGACTTCTGGTCTACCTGTGAAGGCATTCACAGAAAAAGAATCTCTGACCAGAGAGGGGTAACTTAACAAGGTCACCCTGAAATTCAGAGGCACTCCCAGGAAGAGAACCCAGGAGCCTCCCCCTTTCTGCCTCCAAAGGACTGAGCAGCCAGGACTTAAGCGGGTGATGAGGTGGGCGTGGGAGACGGGTGGGGGTGGATCGGGAAGCAGAGGAGCAAGAGGCAGACAGGTGGTCTCACACACCTGGAGCCTCTCCAGCGCCCCTTTTCTGCAGACACAGACTCCGCCTGGGCACCCTGCAGAGGGGCCCTACGTGAGGCTGTCCCTCCCAGCAGTGAGCCCTTCCTGTAAAACGGGTCTCGTGAACCCGGCTGAGAGCTCCTTGGAGGCAGACAGAAGGCCCTGGATCCCTAGAGAGAAGAATCCTAGACATGCTTGTTGCTGGGACCCGGAGGGTCGAGTCCAGCCCCTTTGCCCCACATATGAGGCCAGCCTTGGCCAGTGCCTCTGCCCCGAGATTCTTCCCCCATCCCTGGCTTCCCTCTCTTGAGCTGTGGTCTCTTCAAAATCCACACGGGGTGACGGGAAGGCCCAGGAGATTCCCAGTCACCTCCCAACCCCAGACCTCCCGCCAGGGCCTCATTTCTCTGATCCCTTTGGGCGGTGGAATGGTGGATGTCCGGGCTTGGGCAAGTCCCCCCGGGAACCCTACTCCAACAGGCTGAGCTGCACGGACGCCCGTGGGTGATGACGCCCAGCACACGCTGCTGCCTTAGCCGCAGAGGGCGGGGGTCTGATGCAGATCCGGGGTCGGCCTGCCGCACCCGCCGGGGAGGACACACTCAGAATCTGGGGAGCATCTCCCCGGCCCATGGCACCTGCAGGTGAGTCCAGGAAGGGAGCTGGACACGGGACCTACATTCTGATCAATAGCAGGAAGGTGCTGCCTGCGTCCGTCTCCAGGGGAACAGGAGTGGGTCGTTCTGTCTCCCCTTGTGGACAGCCTGCCCCGGGGCCTCTCAGGGAGCAATCTTCCCACGTGCAGGACTCATTCCTTCCAGTCCCATGATTCAGCAGCTTTGCTCAAGCTCTGGCTGGGTTTGATCATCCTAGAAATTGTATCATTGGCACGTCCCACTTGGAGGAAGCTCAATTACCTGAACCAGGAGCAGTCAGCATCTCATCCCCATGGCTGCAGTGAGGCAAGAACCACTGAGCTTCTGCCCTGCTGGGCTTGAGTTTCTGCCACGGCAAGGCAAGACCCTGACTCCAGGGGACCCCCCCCCCAACCCCGCCCCACCTGGACATCCTGGTGATTCATGCAGGACCACTGCGAAATCTTTTCCCATTTGCCTAAAACTGAAAACAATCAAGCCCCTAAGCAGGATGTGTCTACAGTGATCCCAGCTCACTTTAGGGGATTCTTCTCATTGGGGCAGCACCCCAGTGCCTGGAAAGGGCTCTGATTCCATGATAGGATGGCTCAGTGCTCAGCTCCGTGCTCAGGTACTCAGTTAAGTCTGACTCTTTGTGACCCCCCAAGACTAGGCTCCTCTGTCCATGGAATTCTCTTGGCAAGAATACTGGAGTGGGGAGCCATTTCCTCCTCCAGGAGATCTTCCCAACCCGGGGATTGAAACTGTGTCTCTTACGTCTTCCTCATTAGCAGGCAGACTCTTTACTCTAGAGCCACTGGCAAGCCCGTGATGGAGTGCGGCTGCCGCTGCTGAGTCGTGTCCGACCCTGTGCGACCCCACAGACGGTAGCCCACCAGGCTCCTCCCTCCGTCCCTGGGATTCTCAGGCAAGAACACTGGAGTGGGTGCCATTTCCTTCTCCAGTGCATGAAAGTGAAAAGTGAAAGTGAAGTCGCTCAATCGTGTCCAACTCTTCGAGACCCCATGGACTGCAGCCTACCGGACTCCTCCGCCCACAGGATTTTCCAGGCAAGAGTGCTGGAGTAGGGTGCCATTGCCTTCTCTGGATGGAGTAGGGAGGGGGGCACTTTCACAAAGAGCAGATGAAAAATCCCTGGGGCAAGGTGGCGTTGCCCTGGGTTGGTCTAGGATCCCCAGGCTTGCCCCTGCCTGCGTGACCCAGCACAATCCTCCCACCCAGGGAGCAGGGTTCTGGCTGAGCCCCTGACATGCCCAGAGCCTGTGCCCTGTGCTTCCTATTCGTATGCAGGGCCCTGGGTATGGGGGCTCAGCCCCCCTGACCTTTCCAACACAGAGGGCAAGACAGCTTTTACTTAACTTCACTGAGCCTCAGTTTCCTTATCTGTGAAATGTGGACTCCATGATCCCATGCTGCCTAGAATGCTCTGCTTTTTCAGCTGTGGCATCCGGTGGCTTTTAGCCACTACTCTATAGAGTAGTGCGATTAAACCAGTATTTTTGTTGTTGTTAGTTACTCAGTCTTGTCCAGCTCTTTGCGATCCCATGGATTGTAGCCCACTAGGCTCCTCTGTCTATGGAATTCTCCAGACAAGAATACTGGAGGGGTTAGTCATTCTCTTCTCCAAGGGACCTTTCTGATCCAGGGATTGCACCCAAGTCTCCCACACTGCAGGCAGATTCTTTACGGTCTGAGCCACCAAGGAAACCCCAGTTAACGGCAATTAAACAATGGTCATAATCTAATATTAGAGCATTTCTGCCAGCCTGCCCTCTCAAGAAAGCTCGCACTGCTGGGGATCACCCCATCACCCTATCCCGTTCCTAGTGGCCGCGCTGTCCCTTCTGTCTCTGCGGATTTGCTCGCTCCCACGCTTCGTGTAAAGGGAGTTGCTGTGAGGCCTCGATGACTGGCTGCCTTCAGGAAGCACCGCCTTTCCATCCGTGTTTTGGGCGGTATCAGCACTTCACTCCCTGTATCACAAGGACCTTCTATCATAAGGACGTGCCACATGTTGTTTACCCGTCCTTGTTGGTGGACATTTGGACTATTTCCACATTTCAGCTGTTAAGAATACTGCTGCTGTGAACGGGCGTGTGTGTTTTTGTGCAAACGTATGGCTTCATTTCCCACTTCCATAGGAGTGGGAGTGGGAGTCATTTCCCACGACTTCCATAGGGTCGTGGTTTTCGATGCCCAGGAGTGGAATTGCAGGGTCATGGGTCACCCCTCGTGTGATTCTGAGAAACGGCCAGACTCTCTTCCACATCAGAGGCACCACTCCACGTTCCCACCCACAGTGGGTGAGGATTCTAATTTCGACACATCCCCACCAACACTGGCTGTTTTCTGGGTTTGAGTTTTTTTGGCAATGGCCGTCCTGGTGGGTGTGAGGTTGTGTCTCACTGTGGTTCTGACTTGCGTTTCCCTGTGACTAATGCTGGGGAGCATCCTTCCACGGACTCGCCGGCCATCTAACATCTTCCTTGGAGAAACGTCTCTTCCAGCCCTTCACCCGCTGTTTGGTGGCTGCTTCTCTCTTCCCTGTTGACTGTCGCCCAGGAGTCTGTGAGGCGGCTTGAGAGGGGGTGCTGCCCCGCCTGCCTGCACTGCCCCCCGAGCCCAGCTCTTCTCCAGCTTTCCGAGGTTTGCTTTCTCTGCAGAAAACGTGGGGCTGGGACGTCAGCGTAGCCCCATGGCTCCTCGTTCGTCTGACAGCTGCCCCCACCCCAGGCGCTCACAGAGGCAGACGGCACCAGTCAACCTGTAGATGCCGTCCAGTGCTGGGGAGCCGGTGGGGGTCCACGGCCTGATTCTCTCTGAAATTACTTCTGTTCCGGACGTGCCCATGTGGGGCCTTCTGGCAGCCCGAGCCCTCCGAGTCCTCTTGTTCAGCTTCACTAATAACAGGAAATTGCCCACCAGCTCCTGATGGCTGGCAGCTCTTTTTGCAACAGGAGGCCTGGGCCTGATGCCAGGGTGGGGGGCCGAGGGACCTCCCCTGGGTGCTGTCCCCAGGGCAGGGGGAGAGCTGACCCTCGTCCTGCCCTGAGGGCCTGGGTCCAGGCGAGCAGGTGGTCTTTGTGTTCCTGGGGTTGTGGAGCTGGGTGAGTGTACAGGAAGGATGGGGTCCAGGAGGCCTAGGGAGGTGAAGGCCTGAGAGACCCCTGGGGGTGAGGAGCACTCTCAGCAGCACTTCTTCTGCCAAGACTGCTCTGGAGAAGCCCACCCCTGAGCCCTCACCAGGGAGCCTCGGCCACCAGGCCCTAGGGTCCCCTGGGGTGGGGACGGAGATGCCCACCCAGAGTCACACGGCCAGGGAGGGAGTCTCTGGCACCAACAGCCTTCTTGCCCAAAGACCCTGGCCCTGCCGCTCATGCCCCTACTGTGCCCGGGCGTGGCCCTGCAGTCCAGCTAGATGGGCATCACACGGGAGGAAGCCGGGTCACAGAGAGGTTGAATAGCCTGCCTGCAGTCACACAGCTAGAGTCCAGAACTGTAGCCTGCGCTGTGAGCCCTGTGCTCTGGCCTGAGGGCTGACCTCCGACCCAGGAGGAAGCACTCCAGGCCGGGAGTGAGGGCGTCCAGGAATTGTAAGGACTCTTCCCCCCACCCCCAGACAAAACAAGATGCTGTCTGGAGGCGTGCCCACACTTCCAGCCTCTGCGGCTCTTCGGTCTGGTTCACTCACGCATCCTTCCTGCCTCCCTGCTTTCATGCTGGAAGAGGATGACGAGGGTCTCAGCTCCCAGGAGCTGGCAGCTCAGATGGCCACTGGCCCGGCCGCAGAGGCACAGCCTGGGCCGCAGGCTGGCCTGGATGGAAATGCGGCTGGAGGGGGCGGAACCCTGCAGGTCCCAGGGCCTGCCTTAGCCTGCCCCAGGGTGCTGGGAGCAGGCAGGGGACTCACGTTCTGGGGGCTCCAGGGATGTGATGAGTGACCTCTGGCTGCAAGAGTTCCCGCTGGGCTGGCACTTCCCAGAAAGCAGTGCTGCGGGCGGGGACATAGCGGGCACGTGGGTGGTGTGTGTGTAAAGCCTGCATCACACTTGCGTGAGCAGGACCAAGCCGCTGGCCGGAGGCTTTGCCCGCGGACCTGCCGACAAACCCCTCTCGCAGGGGCTGGAGCCCAGTGTGGGGGGTGTGGGCCCCAGGTCCCAGGCTTCCGAGGCTGCCCATTCCCCCGGGGATGATGCATCAGGGAAGCCCTCGGCGGGGCCTCCGGGGCTGTGGAAGACGGTTCTCAGGCTGGAAGGGGCTGAGGGCTGAGCCGCCTAACTGCCCTCTCTTTGTTTGGGGCCGTCTTTGCCCGTCCTTCTCTCCCTTCCTCCTCACCCCTCCTTCCCCTATGGTTGGCAGGATTCTTGGGGGCCCCTATGGCCTGGTGGGCACATGCTGGGGGTCCCGGGGAGAGAGGAGACCTCACTGCCGTGAGTGGCCGCCTCTGTCTGCAGGGAGATCATCCTGAGGTGAGGGGAGGGGTGACCTCTTCAGAGGGAGCTTCCTGGAAGGTGAGGAAGCGGACGTAGCTGGGAAGAAAGGAAACTAGCAGCCTTGTGCAAGATGCCAGCCAGCGCCCCCGGGAGTGGGGTGCAGTCCCCAGAAGGAAGACGAAGACCACCGTCCCCCAGCCTCGCCCAGGGAGCTGGCAGGGCGGCCCGAGCTCCAGGAAGAGGTGCAGCTGGCCGACCCCGGGACTGCGGCTCTCAGCTCCTGCGCAGACGAGCAGCTGGCCCACGGCTGGGCTCCCACCCCGAGGAAACTGCGAGATCGTCGTCTAACATGTTTGTGTTTAGGCCGCCAGGTGATTTACTTCAGAGCTTAGGGAGCCAGCTCGCTCTGTCAGCTGGAGAGCTGGTGGGAGGGTGGGAGGGAGCTCGGGAAGCGTCCCCTGGGGCGTCTCCCCATCTGGGCCACAGCTGGAGCCAGCCGCTCAGGGAAGGCTGCTGCAGAGCCAGGCCCACCCAGGCTGGGGGGCGGGACTCAACTGGGAGACTCGTGGGGAGGGGTGGGGTAGGCCCCCGGCTCAGCCACCCCCAGCTCCTCTTTCCTGCCCAGCCTGCTGGGCACAGAGGGGCAGAGCTCCCCGTGGGCACATTTCCCCATACCAGCACAGCCCGCCCAGCCCAGCGGGTTGGCGGGGGAGCCAGGATCCCCACTAGGGGTGACTGCACCCAGCCAGCTGTGCCCCCAGAGGCCCCTGGTGACCCCTAAGAGGTCACCCAGCCTCCTGCCCTGCCTCTGCCACGTATTATGGATAAGACGGTACATAAGACAGCAACAAGTAAACAAGTGAGGCTGAATCAGAAAAAGGCTCTGCGCTGCAAAAGCAGACAGTCAACAGAGGGAGAGGAGGCAGTCAGATGGGAGAAAACGTCTGCAAACCATGCATCTGATGAGAGGCTCGTATCCAAAATGTGAGGAACTCCTAGAACGCAACAGCAAGAAAACACAAACGACCCAATTAAGAAACAGGCAGAGGAGTTGAATAGACTTTTTTTTTCCAAGAAAGTCCTACAAATGGCCAACAGGTACATGAAAATGTTCTCATCACTAGTGAAAGTGAAGTCGCTCAGTCGTGTCCGACTCTTTGCGACTCCGTGGACTGTAACCTGCCAGGCTCCTCTGTCCATGGGATTCTCCAGGCAAGAATACTGGAGTGAGGTGCCGTTTCCTTCTCCAGGGGATCTTCCCAACCCAGGGATCAAACCCGGGTCTCCTGCGTTGCAGGCAGACGCTTTTTCCTCTGAGCCACTATCATCAGGGAAAAGCAAATGAAACCGTAGTGAGACATCACTTCACCCCACACCTGTTGGAGTGGCTATTATCAAAAACAAAAGAGAATGAGAGTTGGTGAGGGGTGTGGAGGAAAGGGAGCCCTGTGTACTGTTGTTGGTGCAGCCTCTGTGGAAAACAGGATGGAGGTCACTGAAAAAACTACAAATAGAGTTACCAGATCGTCCAGCAAGCCCACCTCTGAGCATATGTTTGTTTTTATTAATATAGGTCTCTTGAAGTTTAATAATTTTTCAAAGTAATACAAGAGCATCAGTCAAGAGAACATATTTTATAAAAGACATAATTTGGTTTAATTTACTATAATTGGTTTCCAAGTGTTTTTTTAATTAATTTATTTTAATTGGAGGCTAGTTACTATAATATTGTAGTGGTTTTTGTCATACGTTGACATGAATCAGCCATGGGTGTATATGTGTTCTCCATCCTGAATCCTCCTCCCACCTCCCTCCCCCGAGTGTATATTTGAAGGAGATAAAGTCACAATCTGGAAGAGATGCCTACACCCCTATGTTCGAAGCAGCACCATTAACAACAGCCAGTAACGAAAGCAACCTGAGTGCCCACTGATGATGACAGAAGATGTGCGATGTACATACAATGGGGCATTATTCAACCGTGGAAGAAGGAGATCTTACCATTTGCAGCAACAGGGATGAAACCTGAGTGTATATCATGCTGAGTGAGAGAAGTCAGAGAGAGAAAGACGAACGCTGTATGATCTCACGTCTGCGTGGACTCTAAGTGCACTGACTCACACACGGGGCGGCTGGTGGTGCCAGAGGCCGGGGGTGGGGGAGCCGGCGGTGCTGGCCTACGGGTCCAAGCTTCCGGGTGAGAGGCGGGTGAGCTCTGAGGATGGAACGCCGGCAAGGTGACTCCAGTTAGTAATGGTGCACCTTTGTAAAGTCTGTGTTTACCTTTTGGCCGTGCTGGGTCTTCGTTCCTGCGAGCAGGCTTCTCTCCAGTTGCGGGGCGCGGGCTCCTGCTCGCCTTCTCTTGCTGTGGAGCCGGGCTCTGGGCGTGCGGGCTTCAGCACTGGTAGCACACAAGCTCAGCAGTCGTGGCCTGCGGGCTTAGCCGCCCTGTGGCGTGTGAAGTCTTCCTGGATCAGGGATCCAACCTGTGTCCCCTGCACTGCAAGGCAGATTCTTAACCACTGAACCACCAGGGAAGCCTGGTAATATTGTATTTTATATAAACTTGTAGCTATGAAAGGGAAACCCTAATTTTTTCCTCAACAACCTCAAAACGGTAATTATGTGAGACGATGCATGTGCTAACTGATCTTATTGTGATAAAGATTTCGCAATACATAACGTGTTAAGGCACTTCAGTCACGTCCAGCTCTTTGCGACCCCATGAACTGCTTCTCACCAGGCTTCTCTGTCCAGGGGATTTTGCAGGCAAGAATACTGGAGTAGGGTACCATGCCCTCCTCCAGGGGATCTTCCCGACCCAGGGATCAAGTCTGCGTGTCTTACATCTCCGGCATTGGCAGACAGGTTCTTTATCAGCAGCGCCATCTGGGAAGCCTCAGCAATACACACATGTGTATCAAATCACCCATTCCACATTTTAAAAGTTCATATGTTGTATGTCAATCAAGCTGAGAAAAAAAGAAAGGAAGGAAAGTCTTCCAGGTGGCCTAGCCAGGCCTTCAGGCTCTTTAATAAAGGAGGTCCACATAGACCTCACCTTTCTCATTTGTGAGGCTGCCTCTCTGTGGGTTTCCCTTGTTTTCAGCTTCAGAGTTACTCTTGCTGCCTCTGTGGACAA
Source organism: Litocranius walleri (assembly GCA_006410535.1). NCBI lineage: Eukaryota > Metazoa > Chordata > Mammalia > Artiodactyla > Bovidae > Litocranius > Litocranius walleri. Next base: position 3,318,177 of record SJYG01000171.1, on the reverse strand, counting down.
TGTCATGAGTGGAAGCATCCTTGCTCTTCTATCTTAATACACAAGTATTTTCAGCTCTGGGGAAGCTAGCCCAAGGGCTGTGTTAAGGGCTGAATCCTGTTCCCCAGATTCATATGCTAGAATCCTAACCCCCAGGACAGTGCAGATCAGGACTGCATCTGGAGACGAGGTCTTTAAACAGACAAAAGTTGATCACCTTTGTATGCAAAGGTCTGTAGCCTCAAAGCTATGGTTTTTCCAGAAGTCAGGAATGGATGTGAGAGTTGGATCATAAAGAAGGCTGAATGCTGAAGAACTGATGCTTTTGAACTGTGGTGCTAGAAAAGACTCTTGAGAATCCCTTGGACTGAAAGGAGATCAAACCAGTCAATCCTAAAGGAAATCAACTCTGAATATTCACCGGAATGACTGATGCTGAGGCTGAAGCTTCAGTACTTTGGCACCTGATGTGAAGAGCCGACTTATTGGGAAAGACCCTGATGCTGGGCAAGATTGAAGGCAGGAGGAGATTGGGTTGACAGAGTATCAGAAGGTTGGATGGCATCACTGACTCGGTGGACATGAATTTGAGCAAGCTCTGGGAGACGGTGAAGGGCAAGGGAGCCTGCTGTGCTGCAGTCCACGGGGCCGCAGTTGAATACGGCTGAGTGACTGAGCAGCAACCACAGACATCAAGGTGGGCGCTGATCCAGCCCCGCCGGTGTCTGTGACAGGGGCTCGGGACACAGACACGTGCAGGTGGGCGTCCGTGGGGGGATCTGGGAGAGGGTGGTCGTCTGCAAGCCCAGGAGAGAGGCCTCAGGGGAGACTAGTCGTACCAACACCCACGTTGGGCTTCAGTCTCCAGGAAGGGAGACAATAAATGTCGGCTGTTCAAACGCCTGTGACACTTCGTGATGGCCGTTCCAGCAAACCAGTACTGACTGAGACTTGGGGTAAAAGGGAACCAACCGATGCTTCTTTTCACTGACCTGCTGCAGATGTGGGAACTGCTTCCAGGGCCCGAGAGTGGGCTCTTGTCTAACACGCGGAAGGGAAGTGTCCAAGGAGACACACGTGCTGGCAAGCAAGAGACTTTATTGGGAAGGGGCGCCGGGCGGAGAGCGGGAGGGCAAGGGAGCCCAGGAGAGCTGCTCTGCTGCGTGGCTCGCAGTCTCGGGCTTTATGGTGATGGGATCCATCTCCAGGTCGCCTCTTGCCATTCTGACTCAGGGCCCTTCCCGGTGGGGAGTGCGTCGCTCAGCCACGATGGATCCAGCGAGGGAGATTCTGGGAGGTGGGGCAGAACGTGTGCCCTGGCGTCTCATCCCTCCTTTCGACCTTTCCCGAGTTCTTCCAGTTGGTAATGGCTTGCTGGTTCCCAGGTCCTTCCCAGAGCCTCCTGATTCTAGCCACTCATGCAAGGGGTCAGGGCAGGCAGTTTCAGTCAGTATTTCCCTAACAACATCCCTAGAGGACTTGCCACACGTGCTCTCAGCTGGCCTGCTGCCTCCCGAGGCTCCAGAGGACCCGCTCTTTGCTTAGCAAATGGGTAGCTTGGGTTCTGATAGTTTTAAGTGACCGATCACTGATACTTCAATTTACATTTCCCTGACTATTAGTGATTTTGAGCACTCTTTATATGCCATTTCCCATTCCAATAAACTCTTTAATGAATCCACACTCTTGGCCCATTTTTTTTTAATTGGATTGTTTGTTTTTCTCCTATCAATTTGTTTAACCACTCCACAGCTCATAGACAGTAGCTTCAGACTGTCATTCTCACTGTAGAGAGCTTTTTGTTTTCTCCAGACTCATCGTTTGCCTGTTGACTTTGTCTTAGGCGTCGATCTGTAGATGTGCTTCACGCGGCTGTACAGCCCCGTGTGTTTGTAATGTAATTACTTCAGAGTTTTCAGTGTTGTCTAGTAAGGACTCCTTACTCCAACACTGCACACCGTCTCCCAGATTTTCCTGCAGTGCTTTTCTTTCATTTCACTTTATTTTACGTTTGAGTCCTTAATCTGCTTAGAATTTTCTCTCGATTAAGAGGTGAGAGTGGCTGGGCATTCAGGGTCTTCCGGGAGGGAGCGAGCTGCTCTGGCTCCATTTATGAAATGCCGCTTCCTTCTGCTCTGAAACAAAGTCCTTGACCTACATGAGCTTCTCAGTCAAGCCAAGGCGTTTCCCGATTGTGCTGTGAGCCTTTAGGACCTGGATTTGCCTTCAGTCTGTTTTGAGTCTGTTTTTGCGTACGGCGTGAGAGAGTAGTCCAGCTTGACTCTTTTGCATGTAGCAGTCCAGTTTTCCCAACACTATTTACTGAGGACACTGCCTTTTCCTTACTGCATATTCTTCCCTTCCTTGTTGTAGATTAATTGCTCTTACAGAGCAAGTCTGTTGCGTCTGACTCTTGGTGACGATAGCCTGCCAGTCTCCTCTGTTTGTGGAATTCTCCAGGCCAGAATACTGGAGTGGGCAGCCACTGCCTTCTCCAGGGGACCTTCCCAGGCCTCCGCACGGCAGGTGGCTTTATTTCTGGGCTCTCTATTTTGCTCCATTGATCTGTGTGTCTGTTTACATGTCAGTTGCTGTTGTTGTTCAGTTGCTTAGCTGTGTCCAACTTTTTGTGACACCATGGACTGCAGCACGCCAGGCTTCCCTGTCCTTCACCATCTCCTGGGGTTTGCTCAGATTCATGTCCATTGGGTCAGTGATTCCATCCAACCATCTCATCCTCTGTCACCCCCTTCTCCTCCTGCCCTCAATCTTTTCCAGCATCAGGGTCTTTTCCAATAAGTCAGCTCTTCGCATCCAGTGGCCAAAGTATTAGAGCTTCAGCTTCAGCATCAGTCCTTCCAAAGAATATTCAGAGTTGATTTCCTTTAGGATTGACTGGTTTGATCTCCTTGCAGTCCAAGGGACTCTCAAGAGTCTTTTCTAGCACCACAGTTCAAAAGCATCAATTCTGAGGTACTTAGCCTCCTTTGTGGTCCAGCTCTCACATCCAGACATGACTACTGGAAAAACCATAGCTCTGATTGTACGGACCTGTGTCAGCAAAATGCTGCCTCTGCTTCTTAATATGCTGTCTAGGGTTTTCATAGCTTTTCTTCCAAGGAGCAAGCGTCATGCATGGCTACAGTCACCACCCACAGTGACTTTGGAGCCCAGGAAAGTGAAGTCTGCCGCTGTTTCCGCTTTTCCCCCATCTATTTGCCATGAAGTGATGGCGCCAGATGCCATGATCTTAGCTTTCTGAACGCTGAGGGTTTTTTAATGTTGTTTATTTGGCTGCGTCAGGTCTTGGCTGCTGCCTGGGAGGTCTTCAGCTGTGTCACGCAGACTTTTAGCTGCTGCCTGCGGGATCCAGTTCCCTGACCAGGGGCTGAACCCGGGGCCCTGCACTGGAAGCTTGGAGTCTTAGCCCCTGGATCGCCAGGCAAGTCCCCTGAGCGCTGAGTTTGAGCCATTTTTCCACTCTCCTCTTCACCTTCATCAACAGTTGTTCAGCCATGTCTGACTCTTTGCAGCACCATGGACTGTTGCCCGCCAGGCCCCTCTGTCCATGGGATATCCTCAGGCAAGAATACTGGAGTGGGTTGCCATTTCCTCCTCCTGGGGATCTTCCCACCCCAGGGATCAAACCTGGACCTCCTGCATTGCAGGCAGATTCTTTACTGACTGAGTCAGGTTCTTCTTTACTTTCTGCCTTAAGAGTAGTAACATCTGTGAATCTGAGGTTGTGACCTTTCTCCTGGAAATATTGATTCCAGCTTGTGTTTCATCCAACCTGGCATTTTGCATGATGTACCCTGCATAGAGGTTAAGTAAGCAGGGTGACAATGTACAGCCTTGTCGAACTCCTTTCCCAGTGCTGGGCCTGACACTTGTTCCATGTCAGGTCAACATCAGTAGTGGTAAATCATGTTGGTAGCATGTTGCCATGTTGTTAGCATGATATGATGTGATGAGGATGGCTCTTTGCCTTTCCCAAACCCAGAGCCCCAGTCTAATCATGAGAAAAACACCAGACAAATTTCACCTGATGGTCATTCTTTAAGATACCTCTAACTTTTCTCATGTTTGGGCTCCTAAATTTATTTTCAGAGCTCTGAATCTGTTTTATCATAATTTCTTTCTCCTTATATGTTTCTCTTTTCTCATTTTTTAATGATGAGAAAACAAATCATATATTTATTAGTTTGATCTTACTATTAAATAATATCAGCATTTGGGTGTATCACTTTCTGGACATTGTTTATGCATATAGTATTGGTTTGTTTTCATTTTTAATAATTGCTATGGCAAGAGAAAACATTAAATAACATGAATTTCATTTCTGCTTAGCAAATTGATTCTTTTCCCATGCTAGTGTTCTTTAATTGGGTTAGTTAATGAAAGAGTGGTATTTAATTAATTTTTATATTGAATTTTTACTGTCCTTGATAAGCATTTAGAGGGTTTTCAACATACTGTTTAGAAACCACCGTGATGACCATTCTTGCTGGCGTAGCTGGTATCCTGTGCCGTTCCTGGGAGGAGAGCCTGGGACCCTTGATCAATGAAGAATCACCCTAGGCTTACCTCAGGAAGGCGGGCGGGCGGGGACTGTCTCCCGTTCTCACCAGCAACTCATCATGCCAGCGACTCACAGGGCCCCCACTCCCTGCCAGGAGCTCTCCTCCGTTCCATCAGGGGGTCCTCACTTGGCCTCTCCTGGTCTCACTGTGAGTCTCACGGATCGGACCCTCATCCGTTCTGTCAAGGGGTCCTCACTGCTCTCCTGTCCCCGGTCTCACTGGGGGTCTCACCTCCTGGCTTGTGGCACTGCCCACGGCCCTGCATCAAATCGGATGTGACAAGGGAGGGTCCACTGTAGACCCTGCTGGTCTGCCAGGAAGAAAAACGCCCAGGCGAGGCGGCTACAGGGGCCTCCTACAGGGGTTGGGAGGCGGCATGGCTGGCTAGACGGCCGGCGGGGGCCGCAGCTCCCTCGTCCATTGGTCTCCCTGGCTCCCGGCATCTGGCACCGACGTGTGGTGGGCAGGTACGCATGCGCTTCAGCCTTCAACCCCCAAAGGCAGCACAGTGGGACCCCCTCGAGGGGGCAGTGCCGATGACCCGCGGGCTGTGCCCTGTGCCAGCCACACCCGGGCACAAGGCTGCCCGATGGCATTACTCTGAAGGCTGCCATCACTGTACCCGCTCAGAGCCTCCTCAGAGCCAGTCATCTTCACACAAACCTCCCAGAGCCTCCGCCGTCCCCCAGAGCCTCCGCCGTCCTCTGGCTGGAGCCAGCGTGAGCCCAAACTTGTTACTGACCCTGGGCAGTCAGGCCTCTGGAAGTGTCCTCCTGGGGACACTCATGCCAATAAAACGAGATGGAGTTTAATTCCAAGAGTTGCACGCTCACACTCCAGAGTCCATACTCTTCCTGACCTCCGCTCATAATTTTTATGCCCTGTCTCCCGGGCCACTGACTTGGGTCTAAACAACGCCCACGCTGTGCTTCAGTCTGGCCCCTGAAGGGCTGCTTGTTAACTCCAGCGACAAGCCTGCCCTGTCCTTGAAGCTCCTTCTGTCTTTGCTGCCGTCATCCATGCTCCTTCCCCCGTCTCCTCCACCAGCAGCGTGGGTTCTTTTGGCCCTGCCTGGCCTTTTGTCTCTGGTGATTGCCTTCCCCACCCTCCTCGTTTGGGCTGTTTTCTTTCTTGGCTCCCTGGGGCTCAGAAGCGATGACTGTGTTCCCTGCACAGGGTGGTTCTGCAGGTGGCGGACTCTGTTGAGGCTGATGATGCAGAAAGAGGTGCGTGGCCAGCCCCGTGTGTCTCCTAAGCTGCTGACTCCACTTTCTGTCTCTGCTGCCGTTCCAGGGCCGCCTGGGAGCCGGCACCTGTTTTGGGGGGGGTGGGCAGATCGATCTGAGAGCGGAGCAGACCAACCTTTGCCTCCAGAATCTTCTTCCCACTGTTTATCCTGGAAAAATCACTTCGGACGTCCCAAGTCTATGCCCCTGAAAGAGATAAAGGGACCAGGTCGTCCCCACGAGGACCAAGGCCAAAGCTACCTCTTCTCTGCAACTCTCCATGGGAAAGTGTGTCTCCTGGCCCACCGAGGATGACGTGTTCTGAACATCAGTCAGGTAATGGGTTGCGAGTCACAAATTCTGCAACAAAGTGGCATAAAGGGGCGGCGTTTCTCTCCCACTACAGTGAGCTGTCAGGGCCCGTTGGAGCAGAGTAACAGGGGAGGGTCAGGGAGGAATCTGGGGGCACTTGGAGCCGCGTCCTGAGACATGGTCCTCACCCTCGACGGCGAGACCATGGCGTCAGGAAGAGATGTGTGGTGGCTCAGGGAACTGCCTGTTAATCACAGCACAGTCAGGGTTGAAAAGAACCGATTGACTGCCTGGCTGCCCCCTCCCTCCCTCCGTCAGCTCACGCTTGGCCTGTAAGCCAGACGTCCTGCGTGGCCTCACGCTCACAACTCCCAGGTCTGTCTCATGAGCTGTGGGCCCGTGGATGCCTCCGACCACCCCTCCACTGTGCCCCCAGGTGCCCCAGGCGATGGGTGAATTCAGCTCCCCTCCTCCTCCCTGGGCCTCACCTCTGCCTTTGCAGGGAGGCCCTGAGCAGGAAGAGCCTCACGGTGGGAGGTCCCAGAAGCCTGGCCACACCCCAGCCTGTTGTAGGCCACGCCCTTTGTGTCTTGTTGTCTGGGGAACAAGAGCCCATCAGGGGCTGCGGGGTGGATGCGTCCTCTTAGAGATGGGTGGACGCTGGCAGTCCCACCAAATATCAAGGCTCAGGCCGGCACTATGATAGACTGCACGGACAGGCAAGCCATTGGACGAGAGCAGGGCCCCAGCCAGACCTGCACAGCCCTGAAAATGGGGTGCCTCAGAGTCAGCTGCAGGTCAGCAGGTGGCCACCTATCACCAACAGGAAAGCGAAATAATTCAGGCCGCGAACTTCCTGTGCAGAGAATAACCTTCACGTGGGTTAGAGTCTTACATTTGAAAGGCTGAATTTTAGAACAGTTAGGAAAAAACTATAGGAGAATGGCTTTATGATGTCGGGTACAGTAGAATTCCTTAAGCAAGACATGAAACACAAACCATAAAACTGCAGTTGACCAGTGTGACTACTTGATAATTCGTATCTGCAGTCCACGGGGTCGCTGAGTCGGACATGACTGAGCGACTTCACTTCCACTTTTCACTTTCATGCATTGGAAAAGGAAGTGGCAACCCACTCCAGTGTTCTTGCCTGGAGAATCCCAGGGATGGGAGAGCCTGGTGGGCTGCCGTCTATGGGGTCGCACAGAATCGGACATGATTGAAGTGACTTAGCAGCAGTATAAGAAAAAGCACCGTTAACAAAGTCAGGAGTTAGAAAAAATAAGCTACAGACCAAGAGGTCTACCTCTTCTCTGCAACTCTCCATGGGAAAGTGTGTCTCCTGGCCCACCGAGGATGACGTGTTCTGAACATCAGTCAGGTAATGGGTTGCGAGTCACAAATTCTGCAACAAAGTGGCATAAAGGGGCGGCGTTTCTCTCCCACTACAGTGAGCTGTCAGGGCCCGTTGGAGCAGAGTAACAGGGGAGGGTCAGGGAGGAATCTGGGGGCACTTGGAGCCGCGTCCTGAGACATGGTCCTCACCCTCGACGGCGAGACCATGGCGTCAGGAAGAGATGTGTGGTGGCTCAGGGAACTGCCTGTTAATCACAGCACAGTCAGGGTTGAAAAGAACCGATTGACTGCCTGGCTGCCCCCTCCCTCCCTCCGTCAGCTCACGCTTGGCCTGTAAGCCAGACGTCCTGCGTGGCCTCACGCTCACAACTCCCAGGTCTGTCTCATGAGCTGTGGGCCCGTGGATGCCTCCGACCACCCCTCCACTGTGCCCCCAGGTGCCCCAGGCGATGGGTGAATTCAGCTCCCCTCCTCCTCCCTGGGCCTCACCTCTGCCTTTGCAGGGAGGCCCTGAGCAGGAAGAGCCTCACGGTGGGAGGTCCCAGAAGCCTGGCCACACCCCAGCCTGTTGTAGGCCACGCCCTTTGTGTCTTGTTGTCTGGGGAACAAGAGCCCATCAGGGGCTGCGGGGTGGATGCGTCCTCTTAGAGATGGGTGGACGCTGGCAGTCCCACCAAATATCAAGGCTCAGGCCGGCACTATGATAGACTGCACGGACAGGCAAGCCATTGGACGAGAGCAGGGCCCCAGCCAGACCTGCACAGCCCTGAAAATGGGGTGCCTCAGAGTCAGCTGCAGGTCAGCAGGTGGCCACCTATCACCAACAGGAAAGCGAAATAATTCAGGCCGCGAACTTCCTGTGCAGAGAATAACCTTCACGTGGGTTAGAGTCTTACATTTGAAAGGCTGAATTTTAGAACAGTTAGGAAAAAACTATAGGAGAATGGCTTTATGATGTCGGGTACAGTAGAATTCCTTAAGCAAGACATGAAACACAAACCATAAAACTGCAGTTGACCAGTGTGACTACTTGATAATTCGTATCTGCAGTCCACGGGGTCGCTGAGTCGGACATGACTGAGCGACTTCACTTCCACTTTTCACTTTCATGCATTGGAAAAGGAAGTGGCAACCCACTCCAGTGTTCTTGCCTGGAGAATCCCAGGGATGGGAGAGCCTGGTGGGCTGCCGTCTATGGGGTCGCACAGAATCGGACATGATTGAAGTGACTTAGCAGCAGTATAAGAAAAAGCACCGTTAACAAAGTCAGGAGTTAGAAAAAATAAGCTACAGACCAAGAGGAATTATTTGCTATAAACATAGCCGAACAATGTTTATCCAGCATATATGAAGATCTCACAGTAATCAGTGAGACGACAAAAGAGTCAGGGGAAGAGGAGGGGGACTCAGGAGGGAGGGGTATAGGCATGCAGATAGCTGACCCACTTTGTCGTACAGCAAAAACCAGCAAGACTGTGAAACAATCGTACTCCAATAATGGAGCATAAAGTGAAAAAGCCAGAGAAAAAGAATCAACTGAAACAGGGCAAAGATGTGACCACACGATTAACAAGAGAGGTGACTGAATGGCCGGTGCCTTCTCCCCAGGAAACTGGGAGAGCAAACTGGAGCAGACTGACAGAGATTAGAGCAGATTAACAGAGGCTAGGGGTCTAGTGCTAACAGTGCTGGCCATGGTGAGTAAGCTGCGGGGCCAAGCTAGGGAGGGGTGCTGACTGCACCCTTTGAAGGGAAACCTGCCCACTCCTCAGCCTGGTAAATCCTTCTCCCAGCAAGTCCATCTCTCCTTCTGGGGACATTGTTGCATTTTGCACAGGAACCGGAAATGGGTGGCCCCTCTAGGACGACCCGTCAGAACAGAGGAAGGTGTGAGGCGGGGACAGGTGGGTCCTTCAGGTGGAGGGTGCACAGACGTGGGCCACCCTGGACCCGTGATGCGGCGTGAAGGAGACAAGAGGACTTGCCTGGTGATCCACGTGCCAACGCAGGGGACGTGGGCTCCACCCCTGGTGCGGGAAGACCCCCCTCGCCGTGGGGCAACTAAGCCCACGCGTCACAACTGCTGTGCCCTGGGGCCTGGAAGCCGCAACCGCTGCCACAGCTACTGAAGCCAGCGAGCCTAGAGTGCGTGGTCGCGACCAGAGAAGCCCGAGCGCCGCAACCAGAGTAACTCCTGCTCACCGCAACTAGAGAAAGTCCACGCGCAGCAACTAAGACCCAGCACAGCAAAGGAGAAAGAAACAAAAGAGACGCACAGTCACACACAGGGTCCGACGTCATTTGCGCAAAGCCTTAAAATACACGTATCTTTACAAAACAACACGCTCTATTGCAGTAAAGATGTCAAGACGAGGCCAGTGAGGCTACCGAGGAGAAGAGAGAGATCAGATGGGTGGGTGCTGCCCGGGGCCCCCTCCATTTAACGTAGCACTTCTAAAAACACCACCTGAAGCAAACAGAGCAGAGCGCTAACGTCTGGTAGGTCTGGGTGGTGAGTGCAAATCACCCTGTGTAATTTGTTTGGAATGTTCCAACTATCCGGCAATAAAGCACTGGGACAGAGACCAGAGATCCCCGGGGAGTTGGGCCGGGGTAGGGGAGGAGGGCAGGGACTACGAAGAAACAGGAGAAAACAAAAGCTGCTAAGATGGCAGAATAGGATAATAGGGTGGAAAGTGAGAGAGTGGGAATGGAAGAGGTCAGGGTGGGAATGAAAGAGGGACAGAACATCCAGATATGTGCTTGGAGGAGGCGGCTGAGAGCACCTCAAGGACGCACATCTTCAACAGATGATAATTGAACACTCGTCAGGAGCCAGTCCCCGGGACTCAGAGCCGTCCCTCCCGGCGGACTGCTCTTAGCGCGCACCGCATGCCCCCCGCCCTGAGCCCTGCAAAGGCGCCGGGTACAGGCGCCTCTCAGGGGCCTCCGAGGTCTGGGTCTTTGCTTTTCCGGAGACGTCCTCCGTGGACTGCATCAGGTGTGTTAGGGAGCACCCAGCGGCCCGCATCTTCTTTAGTTTTCCATTCCGAGTAGCAACACTGACCCGCGCGGTCCCCAGGGCCCGGCAGAGTCCATGCCTCCCCGCTGGGTCCTCTCCTGCGACTCGGTGGGCGGGGGCTGGCTGGTGCCCACCGCCCGCCCGGGTTCACTTTCCAGGGAAGTTCAGTTTCAATCTGCTCCCAACCGGGCTCCGTTCGGTTCGGTTAGCCCGTGGCTCCTGCTCCTTTCCCGTCCACTTTTGGTTCAGTTGACGTCAGTGTCGGCTCAGCCCAGTTTGTTTCCAAGGTCAGTGTCTACTCTGCTTAGCGGCTCCTGTGCCCCAGTCCAAAGATGGGTTCTGTGGGGAAGATGCGCCATGGGGCCTGGCAGGCCCCACCCTGAGGTGCCTGGGAGCAGCTATGCATGTGTGGAGGCCACGTGCCCTCTGTCCCTGTGCAGGGCACTGGCTGAGCGTGATGTGGGCCCAGGCCGCTCCCCGGGCAGCCCCACGAGTGTGGGCATGTGTGCTGCGGCCACAGGCGTGTCAGAGCCGGCAGGAAACACGCCGGAACTCAGGCACGTGCGGTCTGCCCGGCGGGGTCTCCAGTGTGCTGTGCGTGCCGTGAGCTGCTGACGCAGGACTGACGTGGAAGGTGTTCTAGAAACTGTCCACTGTTTCCAGGCGACCCGGCTGCTGAGAGGGAGTCCTGGGCCGGGTTCAGGGCGGCTGGGTTCTCAGGGCAGCTGACCAATGGGGGTCTCGTAGGGGGCCGCCATCCTTGTCTGCTGGGGCGGAGGTCGTGCTGACGGCCCAGCTCCGGGGTCCCCAGCCTCTCCAGCTGGGGCGAAGGTCATGCTGACGGCTCCGGCGTCCGCAGCCTCTCCAGGCCCCATGCGGTCATCGTGTTTCAGGCTAGCTCGTGGCTGCTCCCAGCTCTCAGGATTCCCCAGGACGGAGTCCCCGAGCTCAGCCTCTGCAGTGGCCCGTGAGGGACTTCTTGCTCATAAAGACACAAACCCCGCCTGGCAGAGTCCTGGCTCAGTGGCTGCTCTCCTGGGACACTGCATCCAGCCCTTCCCAGGGGCTGGGAAGCAAAGTCTCATCGTCTTCTGCCCTCCAGACGGCGGAGGCCCAGACTCCCGGCAAAACCATCCAAAGTGGAGTCTCAGACTCTTCAGAGCAGGAGCAGGTTGCCTGGGAAATTTGAGGACCCAAGTTCAATTCTTCGTTATTTACGAACCAACAGGGAGGGGTTTATTACTCGGATTACTCACTAATCATCCCCCGTAAATGCAGGAACTGACAAAATCCCACAGAATCAATAACGCGGTAAGTTCCCTGTCTAAATCACGGCACCTAGCATTCTTGAGTAAACCTTTCCGTAATTTACAAAGGCTGTTGAATTTTATAGTAAGTGTTTTTCAAACCAAGCTGGATTCTAAACAATAATGACTTTTTAATGTGGCTCTGTGATTACATTGTCATGGTGAAATACGGGGGTCTCTGACTGCATCCGAAATGAGCCTGGTGTGAATTACTTGCCGGCACAGACCAGCGCGGCCGCAGGTAAAGCAATCTTCATAAATTACCCTCCAATCCGGGTGGCCTGGCAGGCGAGGCCTGATGCCAATGTTGGCAACTTAAATTTCAGCGGACAATTTGTAAACAAGCTCTTCCTTTTGTTCCGGAGCGGTGGCCACGACCGAAGGCCTCTCGATGGCGGAGGGCTGTGCCGCCTCGGTCCACCAGGCGGACACCGGCTGTGATCTTGTGTGACACCGGTTACGGGGCCACCAGCCCGCAGGCCTGCTGACACGAAAGGTGAGGAGCTAGTCCCGGTGAGCCTTGTGCCCAGTGCCCTGTGGCCCGCACAGCCGGTGGCTGCCATGCTGGCAGTGCGGGGGGAGGTTCTGAGGATGGCGCTGGTGGGGGGCAAGGCACGACTCTCCAGCGGTCAGGCGGGTCTCCCTCCCTCTCTCGCTGTCCACGTGGCTCCATGTCCTGCCGGGAAGGCCCAGAGGTCCCAACGCCCCGAGACTTGGGACGTGCCCGCCCTGTCTCTGAGTCACCGAGTGACTGTTTGGGTGGTTCAGCTGCCCCAGGGCTTGGCACCAAGCAGGACTCAGAGATGGACAGGGCTCGGCGAGGGACGTCTGCCTCCAGGAACTTCAGACCATCTGGCAGGATGGTGGGGGATGGGAGGACACACTGGAGTCACCCCCCATGGACCCTGTGCTAGGACTGTCCCCTCAGGCCTCCCTGCTGCTCCAGCCTGGGTGAGCTGGACGCACCCCAGCTCGTCCCCGAGTCCAGAGCCGAGCCTGGCTATGTCAGGAGACCGGGAGTAGGGGGGAGTTTGCAGAAGGCGTGCACACCCGGGCTTTGGGAGCCATGAGGGACTGCGGGAGGCAACGATTCTGGAAACTTCTGCAGTGGCAGAGTCTCCAGAATGGA
>SJYG01000171.1:3278205-3304526 GCA_006410535.1 Litocranius walleri | reverse complement strand
CTCCAGGACTCAGGCCTGTTTTTTTTCTTTCACCATGCCATGTGGCCTGTGGGATCTTACTTCCCTGACCAGGGATCGAACATGGGCCGCCCTCATTGGAAACTCAGAGTCTTAACCACTGGACCACCAGGGAAGCCCCAGGCCTGCTTTAAAAGTCCCAGATTTCATAAACCCTGCTCTACACCAGGGGTATCTTTTGTGATGTTATATAACCTCAGGGCTTCACAGCTAAACATGTTGATTCCAACATTCTGTGTGTGCAACTTCCCCAGGACCCCCGGCTTCCGCCTCCTGTGGGTCTCAAGGTAGCTCCCAAGCTGTCTGCTCCTTCGGGGGCTGCATGGGGCCATCTGTGTCTCAGAGTGGAGACCCCCCACACCCTAGGCCTCGGTGATACCTGCCTTCCAGAGGCCATCCCCACAGGAAGTGGGCAGTGCTGTGGGCTGAAGAAGGGGCTCACCTTTGCTAAGTGCTGCCAGGGAAACTTGGGCTTCCCTGGAGGCTCAGCTGATAAAGAATCCACCTGCAATGCAGGAGACCCGGGTTCAATCCCTGGGTGGGGAAGGTCCCCTGGAGAACAGAATGGCCGCCCGCTCCAGTATTCCTACCCAGAGGAAAACACATTGTGGAGCTGGAGAGGCCGGAGGCCCATTGGAGTGGAGGCCGTGTGCCCTGGGCCTCCTGTCCTCAAGGCTGACAAAGGAGCTGTGTGGGGTTGGCGACCCGGCCCAGCTCCCCGTGATGGGGGCTTGGGGTCCCCAGGCCAGCTGCTCCTTGGTGAACCCCAGGAAAGCCCTGTGGCCTGTCAGCAAGACTTGTGATGATGGGGGCGGGGAGGGGGGTCAACAGCAGCCGCAGCCCCTGGCTGGGGGTTGTCAGCATCAGCTTTGTAGACAGGACACTGAGGCTGAACGAAGGGACCCACCTTCCCGTGGGCTGCAAGGGGTAAGGGGAGGGTCTCCTGCCTCCCACTCGAGTGCCTCCTTGCTTCTCGGGGCGGGGGCAGGGAAGCCTGCTCGAGGAGGGCCGGGACCGGCGGCCAGCAGCACGGCCCCTCTGTCCTCACACCTCGCCTTCTGATCCCTATTTTGCAGGTCTGAAGACTGAGGCCCGGAATGGTGATGACTTGACCAGCCTGAGGCTGCACACCCCGGAGCTGGGATCCAAGCTTCCGCCCCACCCAGCAGTGTAGGGTAAGCCCTCATTCACAGCCAGCCCTTGTCCCGGGCCCCTCTGCCTGCTCCCGTGGGAACAGGGTTAGCGAGGGTGCCCGACTTCACACAGTTGCTGAGAAAGACAGATGAGTCAATGAATCGCAGACAGGGAGACCCCAGTGAGGGGTAGTTATTAAGCTCCTCCCCGGTATTTAATAGAAGTGCTTGTTTGCAACCAGAGGACCGCTTTTGAGAGGAAAAAGGCCCGCCAGTGAAGCAGCAGTCTCTTTCATCTCCCTTCTTCTAAATCTAAAGATGAGGAAGACGAACCCAGGAGCCGAATGGCCTCCCACTCAGACACCAGAGACACGACTGGCTTTTTGGGGAGCAGAGCTGGACCTGGGCTGGGAAGACAGAGGAGCCCCCGGGACAGCCAGGCGCTTGGGGGAGGAAGAGCCAGGCAGAGCGCGTCAAAATTAACATATGAACTTCCAGCCTACGCGCCAATTCAGAATCTGATTGAACAAACCGCTCTTATTAAAGTCAATTGGCGAACATTCCATTATAAAAACAAATGAAATCCTCCCGTCTACCAGATAAATAATTTTCTCCCCACACCTAAGCAGGAGGCATTAACTTAACGGTAATGATCTAAATTATGTATTAAACTCAATTACTTTTTATGACTACTTTCCAATTAGGGCGCCCTGGTTGACTCGCCCATGTGGAGACTTCTCAGGCAGTGCCTGGTCTCCGGCCGGCTCTGTGCACGCTGCTCACCCAGCTTAATTGAGTGTGTCTCTCCCTCACTGCTCTAACCAGCCACAAGGCGCAGCTTCTAATGATGAATGAACAACAGCGCCGGCATGACTACCAGCTAATCACCCATCTGCAGAGTCACTCTCAGCAAATACTTCTAACGCAAAAGTATCTCCCTGCCTTCCAGCTCAAGATGCACTCCCAAGGCGGGCTCTGGGGGAAGCCAGGGTTCCGCCTGGTCGGGTACCGCGTCGCTGCTGAGAGGAGCCTCCAACCTGCTCGGAGTCACGGTCCAAGTCCTCACCTCCCCGTGTGCTGGTCGGCGGGGTCAGCAGACACCCCGCCGTCAGAGCTCCCCATGTCCAGCTGGGCGCTCTCCTTCAAAGGCTGCAGATTCATCTGACGGGGTCCTGTGTTCTCGCCTCCGCCCATTTGGGCTGCTGTGGCCGAGCACCCGTACACCGGGTGGCTTATGATCAGAAATCTATTCCTCGCGGTTCTGGCGGCGGCAAATCTAGATTAAAGCACCAGCACGTTCAGCGCTGAGTGAGGACCAGTTTTCTGGTTCATGGATAGAGTCCGGGTCTTCTCACTGTGTCCTCACTGGTGGGAGAGTTCGGGGGTCTCTTTCATTAGGGCACTAATTCCACTCTTGGGGGCTCCATGCTCAGGACCTCGTCACCTCCCATAGACCGGCCTTCAAATGCCGTCACCTTGGGGGTTAGGTGTCCACGTGTGAATCTGGGGAGGGGGCGCAATCAGTCCATCACAGGCTATACTTTTCAAACAAGCAGCAAACTACTGTTTCCCTTTGGGTCACGCCTTAAGGCTTGTGGGGTCTTGGTTCCCTGACCAGGGATCAAAGCTGTGTCCCCTGCACTGGAAGCATGGACTCTTAACCACTGGGCTGTCAGGGAAGTCCCAAAAACTACTATTAAAATTAAAAAAATTGCATAGACCTCCCCCCCACACACTCAAACACTGCTCTTTAGCAGTGCCCTTTCTGCCATTGTAAGTGCAGGACACAGCCCATCACACAGCCCAGCACACAGCGAGACGTAGCTGCGAGGGAATCAGGCAACTGTGCCAGAGCCTTCGCTCACCAAGGACTCTCTGAACAGCTACTCCAGTTGGACACTGAGCAGGGCAGGCAGAGGCGGACGTGGGGCTGGCGGGTCAGGCTGGGGCTCGGGGCTAAGCCTCCGCAGGGCCTGTCTGTGGTGGTAAGGGCTGCGGAGGTAGGGGGAGCGGCCGAGGACGCCGGGGAGGGCCTGCACGGTCACCCAGGCTGGCCGGGAGGGTGGCTTTGAGGAGGTGACTCAAGGTGGGAGCGCGTTGCTGCGCAGAGCTCAGGGGCCGCGAAGGCGATGAGCACCCCTCGCGGGGTCGGGGCGGCAGTCAGTGGGGTGAGCCACCCCAAGCTGGGCTTCCGCAGAGGCCTCTCCCTCCTCCCCGCCACAAGCAAAGTGCAAGGCTAGAGGGGGCAGTTCCCAGGGAGGCCCCAGGGGATGAAGGGAGGCCTCCTTGGGGGGGGTCGGGGGGCTGGGACCCCCAAACTGCTGGGGGTTTGGCCCCTGCTGGCTGGCCTGGGCCAGTCTTGTCCCCCCAGGCCTGGGAGCAGGCTTGAGAGGGGTCTGGTCGTGTGTGTGTGCCGTGGCTGGGTGGGGGTAGGTGAGTCTAGGGGTGGAGTTGGGTGGTCTCACAGGTCGGGCAGCGGAGAGCCTCCCTGCTGGCCCTGAGGGGACACCCTGGAGAGCCAGAGACCGGGCCTGGGTGCCCCCGCCCCCCTGCCAGCCCACCTGCGGGGACAGACGCTGGGGGGCTGAAGCACAGGCTGAAAGCACCCCAAACCTGCAGCGACACAGGGCCCACGTCTCCAGTGGGAAGGCGCCCGGGAGGTGGCCTGGCGGCGCTGGCTCCGCCCCAGAAATCAAGCCCGCAGTCATCCCTGTTCACTAGCGGCTTCCCGAGCCCGCAGGCCGGCGGCCCCGCGGTGCCCCTCTGCCGAGCGGCAGGAGGACCCTCTCCCCTTCAGGCTGGGAGTGGAGTGAGGCTCCGCGGCGGCTCGCGGGTGCCCGAGGGAGGGCCAGATGGGGCAGCAGCGGCCAGCGGCCGGGCGGGGTGGAGAGACCCCAGGAGGGCCCGCTGTGACGGGGAGGGCCGAGCCGCCCAGACCCCACGGCGGGGCGTGCGAGTGCACGCAGGTATGAGTGTGCTGTGTGAGCGTGTGCTGTGTGAGTGTGTGGGGTGTGTGATGTGTGTGTGTTTGGTGTGTGTTTGTGTGGTGTGTGTGTGTGGTGTGTGAATGTGTGGTGTCTGAGTGTGTGTGGTATGTGTGTGTTGTGTGTGGTATGTGTTTTGTGTGTGTGTGGTGTGTAGTATATGAGTGTGTGTGGTGTGTGAGTGAATGTGGAGTGTGTGTGTGTGTGGAGTCTGTGTGGTATGTGAGTGTATGCGGTGTGAGTGTGTGGTGTGAGTGTATGCGGTGTGAGTGTGTGGTGTGAGTGTGTGGTGTATGAGTGTGTGTGTGGTGTATGAGTGTGTGTGTGTGGTGTGTGAGTGTGTGTGTGGGTGGGGGTGTATGAGTGTGTGTGGTGTGTGTGTGTGTGTGGTGTGTGAGCCTGTGTGCCGGGGCTCACAGTGAGCGTCTCAGCTTGTCCCACCTGACCTGAGCCCCCCGCCCCCGGGGCACGAGTGTGCGGGAATGATCCTGGCGTTGGGCACCAGATGGGTGGCGTCGGGTCTGGTCTCCCCGTTCACTGCCCAGCAGCCTCAGTCAGGTGACCACCGAGGTGCCCCCCTGAGGCTCCCCAGGCGGCCCCTCTATACACCCGCTGCCTGGAGGCCAGGCAGGCTGCCAGTGGTGCTGGAAGGAGGTGGCCAGGGGACAGACGCCGGCAGATCCTGGTTCCTGGCCCCTGAGCCCTTCGGAGAGGGGTCCCTGGGCTGGGCCCGGGTAGCTGCTTTCAGGTTCTGGAGTTGAAGGAGCTGTGGTCTGGGAGTCAGACCAGGCAGGAGAGGGCTCTGAGGTTGGAAGAGTCAAGGACTCCTGCCTGGAGCAGGAGGCCTGTAAGTCACGGCTCCGTGGTGCCTAGAGGGAGAGCCTCCGCCGGGGACCTGCCTCCTTCCCCTGGGCAGCCCCAGTGCCAGCGACAGGACGGCCCCCGGGCTGGGCACACAGGCCACGGGCCCCGTGCTGCCCACACCCGCCCGAGACTTCGCTTCTTGTTTGTCTGATGAAGTTCTCTGATGTTCTAGAAAGAAATTAATTTCACTTATTCCTCCAAGCAGTCATTGAAAAAGCTCTTAATGAACACAGTAAAACCCAACTAATTATCGCAATGGCATTTCACTCTAAATAAAATTGACAGGAACCACGAATATGACGCATATAATTCTCCTTAGTTTATTAAAACCCATTTATCACATTTTATCCTAGAGGAAACTGATCATATTAGTCTGTGATAATTTAACTAATATTTCCTCACCGCATCTAATATTTAAGGGGAGTTTACTGATATTAAAGTCATATGCACTGTGTGGAGGTGACTTTGCATCATAATCGTTTTCCTTGGTGAGGAATGAGTTTGGACGATTCTGTCTGTGCCTTCCCGATGGGATCAGCGCGTGTGAAAGCAGGAGAAGTCCTGTCCGGGTGTCGGTGGATGCCGCATGGTGTCATCTTCCCTCCTGGAACTCGGGCTGGGGCCTTGCCGTTGGAGACGACCCTCCCTCGCCCCCCGAAGCGGTCCCAGGCTTCAGAAAGCCAGCATTTCCAGCCATTCCCTGAATGACCAGGTTGAACCCAAATTCCTACCCCTGGGGTCCCCCAAAACTCAACAGACACACGTGAGTGTGGAAAAACGCACTGGCATTAACCCGAAAGCCACTTTCCTCCCCGAAGCAGGCTTGAGTCTTCACGTCTTGCCCCGGGAGTGTTCTTCCTGAATGCAGATTGCTGAGGAGGTGGGATGTGCGGTCCACTTTCTCCATCACCATCAGCAGCTCCCTGACTCTCACACCCACAGGGAGACCCGCCGAGCCCCGGGCCACCCTGCCCTGCTTACCCTCCCCGGGGGACCGTAATTGCGGGCAAGGTGGGCGGCCCCTGCTGGTGAGACATGTCCCGCCCCGGTCCCGGAGGCCGGAAGCCGTGGGTCTGGTTCTGACCCAACGTGCAGGCTGCCTGGGGGTCTGTTCACGGAGCTTCTCGGGGGCCGGGCAGCTGGGTGTCCTGTCTCCTGACACTGCCCTCTGGGCGCCGGGCTCAGGGGTCTGGGCACAGGATAGGGGTGGTCACAGCCCCTCGGTCCTGCAGGCTCAACCCAGGGTGTCCCAGCTTCTACGGTCCAGATCGGGGCACGCAGGTGCTCACATCCGGGAGGCCAGTGAGGTGCTGGCCCCGCCTGGGGCCCAGCATCCAGGTGGCGCCGAGTGTGGGCCTGCGTTCCCCCGGGCACCGCCTCTGTGCCTCCAGTCCTGGCCCAGGCGCCCCACAGCGGGCTCTCCGGCCCCGTCGGGTCCCTGGGACCCCCACACCCTTCCCGACCCCTCAAGGCTCCACTCCTCTGTGGCCCCCAGCCCCCTAGCCCCGGGTTCCTTCCCTGCCCTGTACTGCCCCCCTTCCTGTGGCCCCCGACCCTCGCTCACAGCCATGGGGAGGACCCACCATGGATGACCCCACCGTCCAGGGCCCCAAGAACGTTCATACTGGGTTGGTGGCGTCTCCAGAGTCACGTGGGCCCGACCCCGAGGACCCCAGACCCTGCTTAGCGATCCCACCTGTTAAGGGAGTGTGGTGGCCCACCATCCGCCAAGCCTCCTCTCTTCTGTCCCCAACCTGCCATCTCGCCGAGCCTGGCCTCCTGCCTCCAACACTGGGAGGATGGGGGACAGGCCCCTGAGACCCCCCCACGCCCCCTTCTCTCCCTGCCTCAGGCCCGGGGAGTGCGGCTCCCATCTTCACAAAGGCACAGAGGGGTCTTCCCTGGTGGCCCAGAGGTTAAGACCCCATCTCCTAACGTGGGGCTCCGTCCCTGCTGGGGGTACTAAGGTCCACATGCCGGGTGGTGCGGCCAAAAATCCAAAAGCAGATTGTCACGAGAACTATCCTCAGTAATTCTAGGTACCCGAAGACAGCAAAACAAGGAGAGGGAAAAAAGGTAGAGGGAGACGCCGACCAGCCCGGCCCACCGAGCCGGCCCTCCCCAGCTCCCTGCGCCCGCCCCTGCTGGCTCCCTTTCTCCAAGGTTCCTGCTGCGTCTGGGGCTCGTCTCTTGAGCTGCCCCACGCTTCTCGAGGCCCAGGTCTTCTCCTGACCACCCCCACACCCCCATGCCCTCCTGGGTCACCTGACAGCTCCCCCCGGCCGGCTCACGCCCCAAGATCATCCTGGCCATCTCCTCCACATCCCGGACGTCTCCCCATCCAGGGCTCCAGGGTGTCTGTCCCCTGACACCTCGAGCCCCCTCCTTTTTCTCGCATGTCTTTCTTTTTTCAGCTCCAGGCCTGTGCATGGAGCTGCCTGTTCTAATTTCCTTTCATCGTCGCAGGCGTTTGTTTGAATTGCATGAGTCACTCAGCGACACGTGTCTGGGGTCCGTGTGTGCACGTGGCCGAGACCCGAGTACAAAGCCGGCTCCCTCCCCTCCGCCTGGGCGGCAGGGAGGCGCCCGGTCGCGCTGTCTGCGCGCACGAGCACGTGTGTACATACAAGATAAAACACACACTTGCGTCTGGCGACCTCGCCGTTGCACAAATGGAATCATACATATTTCATGGCCTGTCTGCGACTCTCTTTTTATATTTAACACAACGGCCTAGGGAGCTTGCAAGCTGGCACTCAGCCCGACCTTGTTTCATTTTCTATTTATATTTTGACTTCTTAGTCCTGTGGATGATGTTCTGTGTAACACACTCGCCTCTGCTGATGAAGAGCTGAAGACTTCTCTTTCCTCCTTTTCTAATTATTTTTTCCTATCGCCAACCACTCACTGCCCGTGACTCCTCACTGTCCTGTGTGTCCCTGTCTCCGGGAGCAGAGATCTCAGAGAGCCAGCTTGACTGTGGGGAGAGGGGGACACATGGATGTTTTTGATGGATATTCCAAATTGCTTTCTGAAAAGACTATAAAAAATCATGCACAAGAGAGGGGCTGTTTCTCTTACAATTTTGTCATCGTTAGAAAGTATTAATCTTTTATCTTTCCCCCAGTTTTATGGGTAAAAAATAATATCTCATTTCTTTCTGGGCTCTGTAAGTGAAAAGTGAAGTCGCTCAGTCGCGTCCGACTCTTAGCGACCCCATGGACCACAGCCCGCCAGGCTCCTCCGTCCATGGGATTTTCCAGGCAAGAGCACTGGAGGGGGGTTGCCAGTGAAATCAAGCATTATTCATCTCTCTGTGTGTGTCTTTACTCTGCAGACTTTGCCTGTGTTCATGACTCAGAAATGCACTTGCATTTTGCGCCCCTGGGCAGCCTGTGCCAGACACATCCACGGCCCCGCCCTCCCCCAGGTGAGATGCGCGTTGGACAGGCGCATGGCTGTTTCTGGACACTGTGCCTTGACTGAAGTCCAGTGCTCAGTGCTCTTCTTCAGGTTTGGGTTTTCTTTTCTGCAGGTGCAGCACAGTAGGCATCACCGACTCTATGGACATGAGTTTGAACAAGCTCCATCCGGGAGCTGGTGATGACAGGGGAGCCTGGCGCGCTGCAGTCCATGGGGTCGCAGGGAGTCAGACACGACTGAGCGACTGAACTGAACCGAAGCGCAGTGGAGGCTCCACTGTGTGAACCTGGGTCAGGATTCTCCTGTAGGAAGAGGAGCTCTCCCCTGCTTGCTCAGATTTTCTTCCGTGTCTGGTCAAGTTTATCTTTTCCTTGAATGGGTTAGTCTGCATTTCTCTTAGCTCTTTTCCCCCGAGATGTTTTCCAGCTTTTGTGGCTGCTGGCAAATGAGGAGGGATGCTCCTTTTAAGCAGTTGTTCCTGGTGTGTGCAGTGAAGCTGTGGCTTTTTGGATGTTGGTCTTGCCTCTGTCTTACTAAACTCTCGCTGTTTGCTGTCGACGCTTTTAGCAAGTCACAGATTGTGCCTCTTCCTGTCCTCATGGCTCTCAGAAAGCATGCTGCCCGGTTGGGCCTGCCCGTGGATCAGAAGTGTGAGGCTGACAGCCTCAGCTCGCCACAGATTTTACCCGGAGCCTTTGCTGCTTCACCGAGCATGAGATCTCCCCTGTTGCCACCACGAGAAGGAGTCCCATCCTGAATGGAGGTGGCACTTAGCAAACACTCTTTGTCTGTGTTCATTCTGCTTTCCTTAATTCCAGCCAGTCACATTTGTGATTTCAAATGTTAAATGTCCTGGAGGTGCCAGAAGGAACTTCCTGCAGCCTCCAGACCCTGGAGCTGGTCCTGGGTTCCTGAGCTCGCTCGAGAGGCTTCAGCTCCTGCAGACAGACAGACGGACAGACAGCTCCAGGAGGCATGCAAGGGAGGCGCGTTGGGCTGTTGGGGCAAATCATTCCCACGTACACAGTTACACTTTTTAATCGCACGCACACACTCGCAACAGTCGTTGCTGTGTTTTAAAGTTTACATAAATGGGAAAAGAGTGAGAAATTCTTGCAACTTGCCTGTTTCACATGCATCAAGTTTCTGAAATACATTCATGTCGTTGGATGTAAACCTGGTGGGGGAGACCCCGTGCTTCTTTCGACTGTGGTAGAACATTCCATGATGGGAATAAGACTGGATAGGCTGGTCCCTCCCCACTAAGGAAGTCTCTGAGCCTTTCTGGTTTCCCACGCTTACAGGCAGCCATCTCACCAGGCGCCTCTGCCGGGGCAGGTGAGCGGAAGTTCTCCACTGGGGCTAGCATTTCAGACTTGTGGGGTGTGCCCCTTCGGCTTTCCGTGAAGTCCTGCGTGCGATGCTTTAACTGTGCCTGGCATGCTCTAAGTGCTAACCATCATCATTATTAAGTATTGACAAGTTGCTGTCCGAAGCTTCTACCCCAATTTACACTCCCGCCAGTGATGGCTGGCGCTCCCGTTTCCACGAATTCATGGCAACACTCAGTGGTGTGAGACGTATTCATTTCTTACACTCTCGTGGTTGAACAATGGCGTCTCGTTGTTTTAATTTGTGTTCCTCAGCGTCAGCAGTGAAGCCAAGCGTCTTTGCGCGTATTTATTGCACTTTGTTTTCTCTGATATTTATAGTTGCCTATCATCTGCTCATTTTTCTGTTGGGTCGTTTCCCTTTTTCTTATTGATTTTCAGGAATTATTTATGTAACTGGCTAGTGATACTTTATTGGCTATGTTGGTTGCAAATATATCCTCCCAGACTGAGGCCTGTATTTCTTGCCTCATTGATGGTATCTTTTGCGGAACAGAATTTTAAATTTTAATGTGCCTGGTTCACCAAACGTCCCCTTACGCTTTGTGAGAGTGGCGTGAGAGCTTGCGTTGTCCATGGCGGCTTTGCACTTCCACGCTCAGGTTTCTACCCGCCCCCACCCCTCGACGTGAAGCACCTTTTTTCTGTCGTGCTGGGAGCGTGGCTTTAGCCCACTCTTCCCCACTGGAGGAAGAAGTCACTTCTATCCCATGCCAAGTTCATGCATGCAGGGGGCCTGGTCCTGACTATTTCTCCAGTTCCATTATTTCACTTGTTCATCCCTGAACCATGCAGCTTTACAGACTGGGTCTAGTCTGAGGCATTATTTCACTTGTCCATCCCTGAACCATGCAGCTTTACAGACTGGGTCTAGTCTGAGGTAAGTCTCTGACCTGTGTCTTGCCTATTTTTACTCTTTGCTCTTATATGTTGAATTTGTAAATCAGCTCGAAAAATTCTTATTGGATATATATTGGAAATACAGGGAATTTTCATCATTTTTTAATCTTGTTATGAATACGGTTCATCTCTCATTTTTAGGTCTTTCATTGCTTCAGTAAAGTCCAATCAGCAAAGTTCCTATAAGAAAGATTGAACACGTTATTTTGCACACATACTCCTAGAAATCTTGTGTTTTGGAACTATTAATGGCATCTTATGATATTACTTTACCTACAAAAAATGATCATGGCATCCAGTCCTGTTACTTCATGGCAAATAGATGGAGAAACAATGGAAACAGTGACAGACTTTATTTTGGGGGGCTCCAAAATCACTGCAGATGGTGACTGCAGCCATGAAATTAAAAGACGCTTGCTCCTTGAAAGAAAAGCTATGACAAACCTAGACAGCATATTAAAAAGCAGAGACATTACCGACAAAGGTCCATCTAGTCAAAGCTGGTAGTCACGCATGGATGTGAGAGTTGAGCCATAAAGAAAGCTGAGAATTGACACTTTGGAATTGTGGTGCCATTGAAGGCTCTTGAGAGTCCCTGGACAGCAACGAGATCCAACCAGTCAGTCCTTAAGGAAATCAACCCTGAATGTTCATTGGAAGGACTGATGCTGAGGCTGAAGCTCCAATACTCTGGCTACCTGATGCAAAGAGCTGAGTCATTGGAAAATACCCTTATGCTGGGAAAGATTGAAAGCAGGGGGAGAAGGGGATGACAGAGGATGAGATGGTTGGATAGCATCACTGACTCAATGGACATGAGTTTGAGTAAGCTCCGTGAGCTGGTGATGGAGAGGGAAGCCTAGTGTGCTGCAGTCCATGGGGTCTCAAAGAGTCAGACATGACCGAGCAATTGAACTGACTGACTGAATCTTTGCAAGTAATTCTTACGTAATTGAATTTATATTCTGCAATTCCTTGAATTCCCTATTAACTTCCATAGTTGTCTACAGATCACCTTGAATTTTTTCTTTAAAATAGCCTGCAAATAATGCCGTATCTGGCTTTCCCCACTTTCTAGACTCTACATTTCTTTTTCTTGGACACTGTGCTTCTAGGCGCTCTGCTCTTGTGAGGCAGAAGAGTGGAACTGCTCTGAACGGGCAGCAGTGCTGAATTCCACCATCGGGTAACGCATTCTATGGGTCTGATCACCTCTAACACTAAAGGAAATTCTCCTGTGTTCTTAGATTACTAAGAGGTTTTTGTCCCCCTCAAATCAAGAATTAGTATGTCTTCTCTAATCTTTGGTTCAATAGTATTTTTTCTTTCCTTTAAAAAAATGGAGTTATAGTTGACTTGCAATATTGTATGTTAATATATTTTAGGTGCTGGTGGTTCAGTCGCTAAGTCATGTTTAATCCATTGCAACCCCATGAACTATAGGCCGCCAGGCTCCTCTGTCCATGGGATTTCCCAGGCAAGAATACTGGAGTGGGTTGCCATTTCCTTCTCTGGGGGATCTTCCTGACCCAGGGGTCGAGCCTGCATCTCCTGCGTTGCAGGCAGACTCTGTGCTGACTGAGCCACGCAGGAAGCCCACATTTTAGGTGGACGACATAATAAATTGTATCTGCAAAGGTTATGCTCCATTTGTTCAGTTCAGTTCAGTCGCTCAGTCGTTTCTGTTTGCGACCCCATGGACTGCAGCACGCCAGGCTTCCCTCTCCATCATCAGCTCACAGAGCTTACTCAAACTCATGTCCATTGAGTCCGTGATGCCATCCAACCATCTCATCCTCTGTCATCCCCTTCTCCTCCTGCCTTCAGTCTTTACCAGCATCAGGGTCTTTGCCAATCAGTCAGTTCTCCACATCAGGCGGCCAGAGTATCGGAGCTTCAGCTTCAGCATCAGTCCTTCCAATGAACATTCAGGACTGATTTCCTTAAGGATGGACTGGGTGGATCTCCTTGCAGTCCAAGGGACTCTCAAGAGTCTTCTCCAGCACCACAGTTCAAAAGCGTCAATTCTTCAGTGTTCAGCTTTCTTTATAATCCAACTCTCCACATCTATACATGACTACAGGAAAAACCATAGGTTTGACTTAGACGGACATTTGTCCACAAAGTAATGTCTTTGCTTTTTAGTATACTGTCTACGTTGGTCATAGCTTTTCTTCCAAGAAACAAGAGTCTTTCAATTTCTTAGCTGCAGTCACCATCTGCAGTGATTCTGAAGCCCAAGAAAATAAAGTCTATCACTGTTTCCATTGTTTCTCCATCTATTTGCCATGAAGTGATGGCACCGGATGCTATGACCTTAGTTTTCTGAATGTTGAGTTTTAAGCCAACTTTTTCACTTTCATCAAGAAGCTTTTTAGTTCCTCCTCACTTTCTGCCATAAGGGTGGTGTCGTCTGCATATCTGAGGTTATTGATATTTCTCCTGGTAATCTTGATTCCAGCTTGTGTTTCTCCCAGTCCAGTGTTTCTCATGACGTACTCTGCATAGAAGTTAAATAAGCAGGGTGACAGTATACAGCCGTGACAGACTCCTTTCCAGATTTGGAACCAGGCTGTTGTTCCTTGTCCAGTTCTAACTGTTGCTTCCTGACCTCCATAGAGATTTCTCAGGAGGCAGGTCAGGTGTCTGGTATTCCTATCTCTTTAAGAATTTTCCACACTTTGTTGTGATCCACACAGTCAATGGCTTTGGTGTAATCAATAAAGCAGAAGTAGATGTTTTTCTGGAACTGTCTTGCTTTTTTGATGATCCAACAGATGTTGGCAATTTGATCTCTGGTTCCTCTGCCTTTTCTAAATCCAGCTTGAACATCTGGAAGTTCACTGTTCATGTACTGTTGAAACCTTGCTTGGGGAATTTTGAACATTACTTTGCTAGTGTGCGAGATGAATGCAATCGTGTGGTAGTTTGAACATTCTTTGGCATTGCCTTTCTTAGGGATTGGTCAATTTAGTTTGCATTTTCTGTGATTTTTATATAAAGGAGAGCATAGAATGCGGCCTCGTTTTTCCTCTTAGCAAAATCGTTTTGCGGCTCACTCACGCTGTTGCCAGTATCAACAGCATCACTTCTGCTCATGGCTGAATAGTTTCAACTGCATGAGTGTACATAATTCCTTTACACACTTACCACTTGGAGAACACCTGGATTGCCTCCCATGTGAAGCTCTTACAAGTAGCCTGTCCATGAACACCGGTGCACAAGTCTTGATATAAACATGAGCTTTTACTTCTCTGGGAGTGAAACAGCTGACTCGTACAGTAGGCATTTGTGTCTTCAGTGGACCATCAGACTTTCCCTGGTGACTGCGCACTGTGCTGTCCCAGCTGCAGCGCATGGCGGGTTCCAGCCGCCCCACCTCCTCAGCACCATGAGCAGGCCAGTCTTTTCCATTCCAGCTGCTCTTGGAGGTGCATTGTGGCACCTTCTGGCTTTCGTTTGCGTCTCTTTGATGACTAATGGTGCCATTTTCATCATCTTCTTTGCCACCCGTGGTTCTCCTGAAACATCTGTCCCAATTTTTGTCACACTTTTCACTGGGTCCTTGGTTTCCTTTTGTAGAGATTTGAGAGCTTCTGTGTATTCTGGATAGAAGTCCTCTACAGATGTGCAGTTTGAAAGTTTGGTCTCCCAATCTGCTGCTGTCCCTTCATTCTCTCAGTGATGCACTTCGAAGAACAGAAGTTCTAGTTTTGATGCAGAGTGTTCTATCAATTTGTTCTTTTGTGGACTGTGCTTTGATGTCATGTCTAAAAAAACCTCTGTCTAATCCAAGTTACAAAGATCTCCTATTTTCTTCTAAAAGTTTCTCTTATACACATCTCTACAGATGTGCAGTTTGAAAGTTTGGTCTCCCAATCTGCTGCTGTCCCTTCATTCTCTCAGTGATGCACTTCGAAGAACAGAAGTTCTAGTTTTGATGCAGAGTGTTCTATCAATTTGTTCTTTTGTGGACTGTGCTTTGATGTCATGTCTAAAAAAACCTCTGTCTAATCCAAGTTACAAAGATCTCCTATTTTCTTCTAAAAGTTTTATAATTTAAGGTCTATGATTAATTTTGATTTTTTTTGTATATGTCATAAGTTTGGGATCAAAGTTTTGTCTTTTTTTTTAAATCTAGTGTTACATTGAAAAGACTGTTATTTCTCCACTGGATAATTTTTGCAGTTTTGTCAAAAGTCAACTGACTGTGTATATATGGGTATTTGGAGGGATCTTGTAGTCTATCTTTATGCCAGTACCATACTGTTTCAATTAATGTAACTCTAAAATTGGTTTTAAAATCAGATAAAGTCCTCCAACATTATTTTTTTCCAAATTGTTTCAACTATTCTAGGTCCTTTTCATTTCCATATGAATTTTAGTTTCCATTTGTCAATTTCTACAGGAAAAACCTACTGGAATTTTGATTGAGATTTCGTTGATTTATAGATCAACATGAAGAGAATTCACATTTAATAACTATGAATTTTCTTATCCACAAACATGGTATACATCTCCATTTAGCTTGACCTTGTTTAATTTCAATGTTTGTGGTTTTTGATGTATAAGTATCACAAATCTCCTGTGAAATTTATGCCTGCTGCTGCTGCTGCTGCTGCTAAGTCACTTCAGACTCTGTGTAAACCCCATAGACGGCAGCCCACTAGGCTCCCCCATCCCTGGGATTTTCCAGGCAAGAGCACTGGAGTGGGCTGCCATTTCCTTCTCCAAAGCATGAACGTGAAAAAGCCAAAGTGAAGTCGCTTAGTCATGTCCGACTCTTAGCGACCCCATGGACCGCAGCCCACCAGGCCCCTTGGTCCATGGGATTTTCCAGGCAAGAGCACTGGAGGGGGCGCTCCTAAGTAGTCCATATTTGTTAGTGGTGTTTTACAGGTTATAGTTTTTAAAATTCCAAGTTCTGATTATTTTCTGTGAGTGTGTAAATATACTCACAGCAATTAACTGTAAAGTGTTAGTCGCTCAGTGGTGTCTGACTTTCTGTGACCCCATGGACTGCAGCCCGCCAGGCTCCTCTGTCCACAGAATTCTCCTGGCACGAATACTGGAGTGGGCTGCCACCTCCTTCTCCAGGGGAGCTTTCTGCCCCAGGGGTTGAGCCCGGGAGTCCTGCACTGCAGGCAGATTCTTCACCGTCTGAGCCACAGGAAGCCCGTGTGAGCGTACAGTTGGCTCTGCGTGCTGATCCGGAACCTGCCGCTTTGCTAGCTCCTAATTAGTCCAGGAGCTTTTATTTTGTGGCCTCCACGGAATAGTTTCTACAGAAAGTTTCTTTCTAATCTGCGTGTCTTTTTCTCTTGCCTTATTGTACAAGATACGAACTCCAGGGACTTCCGTGGTGCGCCAGTGGTTAAGAGTCTGCCTTCCAAAGCAGAGACTACGGATTCAAGCCCTGGTTCAAGCCCACCACAACTGCTGACCCCGCCCACTACAACAAAAGGCCCTGCGTGCCTCGAGGGCGATCCCACGTGCCTCGACCAAGACCTGAGGCAGCCCAATAAATTAATTAACAATTCTTTACAAAAAAAGGAAAGGAACTTCAGGAACTGTTGACTAAAAGTGACAAGAAAACCAAAGATGAGAACAGGTCTCTCTGTCTTGTTCTCAGCCTTAGAAGATGTAAGTTTTGGGGAGGTGGCCTTTATCAGATGCGGAAATTTCATTTTATTCCTCTTTTTGAAGAGTTTTATCATGAGTTAACACTAGGCGCTTCTTCTGTCGAGATGGGCATTGTTGTTCAGTCATGACTCTTGGCAACCTCATGGGCAGCAGCGCGTCAGGCTTCCCTGTCCCTCACTAGCTCCTGGAGTTTGCTCAAATTCATGTGCATTGAGGTGAGCATATGATTTTCCTTTTTAGTACATTAATATGCTGAAATTTATTCATGGATTTTTCACATGAAATCAGCTTTACTTTGCTGGGATAAACCTCAATTATCATGATATAGCATCATAAATGTATGTATATATTCCTACCAAAACTCTGGTAGGAATCTCTGCATCTTTGTTTGTGACAAATGTTGTTTGCTGGTATCATTTTTTTCTGATGCCTATGATCAAATATCTCAGTAATACTGGCTTCATGGAATGATAATGGGGATGACCCCACCTCTTCTATTATCTGGAAGAGTTAGTAAAATTGGTATTATTACTTCTTCATATACAGGTAGACTTCACCCTTGAAACTGTTTGGGCGTGTAGGATTCCTTGTTGTAAGGGCTTTAGTTACAAACTCAATTTCTTTATCAGATATAGAACTGTTCACACTATTTTTCCTTAAGTTAATTTTAATAGTTTATATCTTCAAGGCAATGGCACCCCACTCCAGTACTCTTGCCTGAAAAATCCCATGGACGGAGGAGCCTGGTGGGCTGTGGTCCATGGGGTTGCTAAGAGTTGGACACGACTGAGCGACTTCACTTTCACTTTTCCCTTTCATGCATTGGAGAAGGAAATGGCAACCCACTCCAGTGTTCTTGCCTGGAGAATCCCAGGGACGGGGGAGCCTGGTGGGCTGCCGTCTGTGGGGCCGCACAAAGTCGGACATGACTGAAGCGACTTAGCAGCAGCAGCAGCATATCTTTAAAGAAGTTGTCAAATTTATTGGGGGAGAGTTTTTCATAATGTTCAATTTTTTCCTCATAGTAACTAGAATATTAGGTGATACTCACTCTCATTCCTGATATTGATCATCTTTCAGTTCAGTTGCTCAGTCATGTCCAACTCTTTGCAACCCCATGAACCGCAGCACGCCAGGCCTCCCTGTCTATCACCAACTCCCGGAGTCCACCCAAACCCATGTCCATTGAGTCGGTGATGTCATCCAGCCATCTCATCCTCTGTTGTCCCCTTCTCCTCCTGCCCTCAATCTTTCCCAGCATGAGGTTCTTTTCAAAGGAGTCAACTCTTTGCATCAGGTGGCCGAAGTATTGGATTTCAGCTTCAACATCAGCCCTTCCAATAAACACCCAGGACTGATCTCCTTTAGGGTGGACTGTTTGGAACTTCTTGCAGTCCAAGGGACTCTCAAGAGTCTTCTCCAACACCACAGTTCAAAAGCATCCATTCTTCGGCACTCAGCCTTCTTCACAGTCCAACTCTCACATCCATACATGACCACAGGAAAAACCATAGCCTTGACTAGATGGACCTTAGTCGGCAAAGTAATGTCTCTGCTTGTGAATATGCTATCTAGGTTGGTCATAAGTTCCCTTCCAAGGAGTAAGCATGGCTTAGTTTCATGGCTGCAATCACCATCTGTAGTGATTTTGGAGCCCCCAAAAATAAAGTCTGACAGTTTCCACTGTTTCCCCATCTATTTCCCATGAAGTGATGGGACCAGATGCCATGATCTTTGTTTTCTGAATGTTGAGCTTTAAGCCAACCTTTTCACTCTCCTCTTTCACTTTCATCAAGAGGCTTTTTAGTTCCTCTGCACTTTCTGCCATAAGGGTGGTGTCATCTGCATATCTGAGGTTATTGATATTTCTCCTGGTAATCTTGATTCCAGCTTGTGTTTCTTCCAGTCCAGCTTCCTCTTCCACTTTCACAGCATCCTCTTTCAGGATTTGAAACAGCTCAACTGGTAGTGATGTGATCACTAATCTAGAGCCAGACACCCTGGAATGTGAAGTCAAGTGGCCTTAGAAAGCATTACTACGAACAAAGCCAGTGGAGGAGATGGAATTCCAGTGGAGCTGTTTCAAATCCTGAAAGAGGATGCTGTGAAAGTGCTGCACTCTCGTGATGGACTCTGCATAGAAGTTAAATAAGCAGGGTGACAGTATACAGCCTTGACGTACTCCTTTCCCTATTTGGAACCAGTCTGTTACTGGGTTTTAATTTCATTCTCTTTGGCCACTAACATGGCCTGCACCGTCTGGATTCTTTTCCACGCATTGTCACTTGTTTTATGAGGCGAACTATGGTTAATCTGGGTAAATGTTCTGTGCGTGCTTTGAAAGTTGTGCATTCTGCCAGTGTTGGGTGACGTGGTCTACAAGTATCCACAGTTCGGGTGGCTGAAGCGTTCCTTGTTCGAGCTGTCTTCACCTTCACTAATTTCCTGTACCTCCTGTCATACGCAAGCCTGATCACTGCACCGCTGAAGGCTCTGGGGGTATCTGTGCAGAGTCCGGAGCCCGCCGCCTCCGAATGCATCTCTCCCTCCCAAGCATTTCTCTCCCCTCAGATCCTCTGCTCAGCAGAGTCCAGTCACCAGGTCCCCCCTGAATCCTGAGCTCTGAGAGCCCCAGGCTCTGGGCGCGGCCTGGGTGCCCGACCTGGCAGTGAGCTGGGAGTCTCTCCGCGTGCTTCCTAGCTCTCAGAAATCATGCTCTTCCTCTGCCTGCGTTTCTAATGCCTCAAAAGTAGTTTGATATTTTATCTTCTCTTAAGTTGTTTAAAATGAGAGGATAAGTTCAGTCCTTGTTAAAGGCATTATAGCTGGAACAGAAATGTGCGTGACATTTACATTGTATTGAAATGCTATATATTGGTTTTCAGTTTTAAAAATCAGCAAAAGACAAAGCACAGAAGATTTCTTTATAATTTCAGACTGAACTAGACACCACAAACCTCAGCAAAGTAAATGTGGGCATATAGGTGGCAGATCCCAGGACCCGAGCCGGCGTGGGACCTGCTGGTAAATGCCATAAGGGTGTTCTATTTTTTCATCCTACACAGGAGGAAATAATATTTTTCAGTTCAAAATTAATAAATCAGGAAATAGACTCCTGGGCTACTTATTGACCATTTCCCTGGACACCTAAAAAATGATTCATTACCTAGGAAAAAATTCTGTATTTGGGGGTCGACCCCCTAGGATAGGTCTGTATCCTCACTTCCTTTATTCCAAGGGCATGGCACCTGAAGCATGGAGGGAGTGAAAGAGTGGGGGCCAGGTGGACAGAAAGTGGGGTTCAGGGAACACAGAGGAAGTGACCCCCTTTATCACCAGGGGCCTGCCCGGCGCCGCTCCCGGAGGCTGCCCGGCATCTCCTGCTTACTCGCCTGACTGCTTCCTGACGGCTCTCCCTCCCCTGTCCCATGCAGTTTTGAAGACAGCCTCAGGCCAGCCAGCCAGCACAGCATCTTGGTGTTGGGCCTGTAGGGCTGGGAGACACTTTTGGGTCCAACTCTTTGGTTTTCCATCTGGAAACCCAGAGCCAAAAACTTGGCCAAAGGCACACACAGAGGAGTGGCAAAGCCCCCAGGGATTCAAAACTTCCTCCAAAGCTTTGCCCTTGCCCCGGCAGGAAGGACACTAGCTGCCAGAGAGATTAATGGCAGGGCGGGGCAGGTGCGGTCTGATGTCACTCTTGTCCTGCGATGTGACGGTGTCGTAACAGAGCCCCCATCCTTGCTCATGTGTAGAGTAAACCCAGGTCCTATGACATGATGGGAAATTCCAGCCAGTTACAGCATCGAGGCCAGAAAAGTGAAAAAGGTCCTCCAAAGGATTCCAAAAGTCAGTTAAGTCCAAGTTAGCTGGGGGATATGAGGCACAAAGTACTCCTGTTGGGGTTTGTTGAGTAGACAGGAGTGAGGGATAGGTGAGTGGGTAGACGGATGGCTAGATGGGTGGGTGGACAGCGTGGAGGCGTCCTCAGAAGTGGCTGCTCGGGGTCCCCATGGCCACACAGAGGCGGCAGGCCAGGCTGGGTCTGGACTCTAAGCCAGGCACTGCCTACTTTCCAGGTTATTGTTGGTCTCCAGGCCACTGAGCAGGGAGGGGGATCCCATCCCTGGAAGCAGCCCTGGAGCCCACCTGGCGTTGGAATGGGTATCAGGGGGTCAGAGGGACAGAAGCCTCCTGAGGACCCGGGGTCGGGGAGCGGTGGGGAAGGGAAGGGTCCCTGAGACAGGCGTGTGACTCGCGAGAGGTTCAGACCCGCAGGAGCAGCAGGGCAGAGGCAGGGCCAGGAGCTGGGCAGGGACCCAGGGGCTGGACAGGAGGCAGAGCCCGCAGAGCCCCCGAGCCAGCAGCCGAGGACAGCCCAGATGAGCCAGGGCCCCCGGTGGACACAGGCTTCGTGGCGGGCAAGGGCTTATGAGGGAGCAAGGGCAACTGAGGCCCTGCAGAATGCTGGTCCGCTCGCTCACTCCCTCCTCCACTGTAAGGAGAGAGGCTGTTCCCTGTCCCTGCCAGGCTCCCTGCTGGCCACAGGAGGCTGTTTCACCCTGAGCAGAGCCTTAAAGGGCAAGACAGTTTCCCCGTCGTCCCACCACCCTCTGCACTCCATGCTCCCTTCCCTGGCTGCTGGGATGAGATGCCACCTTTGATTCCAGAGTGATCACCAAGGCGGGATTACATTTAAGACTCAAGACGGGAGCTCTTGCCAGCCTGAGCCGAGCTCCTTTCCAGGTGACGTGGAGCCAAGGCCAGGCCGGGAAGCGCTGCTGGGGTCTGTGTCTGCCCTGAGATGGAGCCTCGCCTGGCACGACTGCAGGGGACTGACACGGCTTCATCTCTGGGTCCAGCAGCAGGGAGACCAGGCGGCCCAGTGAACAGAGAGGTAGAGCACAGCCCAGGAAGACCCTCATGGCTGCACCTGAGAAGAGATGCTGGCCACGCCGGCTCCCAGGTCCCCTGGGCAGTCCGGAGCCCACCCAGGCCCTCTGCCCACTCCCTGAGGAACCCCAGGAGGTGTCTGAGGTGCCAGGCAGGAAAAGGTTAAGGAAGCACTGGACAAATCTGATTCACATGCAGAGGCAGCCCCATCCCTTCCCGACAACCCAAGCCCTGTGCAAGCCAATCAATATTTTATGAAGACGTTTCCTGGCTCTGGTGGGGTAGGCTGGGGCTGCAGGCCTGGCTCTCTGCAGCGGGAAGAGAGGGTCTGCAGGCCGCCAGTCCCCTGAAGGAGCCGGGCTCCTCTAGCGCTGGAGTGATTCTCTCTCCTCCGTCCCTGCTCTCTTCCCTGTCCATCGATGAGGCTGGCCGGCCTCTACAGGTGAGAGAGGCACGTGCCCACCTGCAGAACCTGCGGCAGGTATGAGGGAGGGAGGAGGGAATGCTTTCTCAACTCCAAAACGGCGCGTGGTCCGAGCGATCCCGTGGTCCGTCCTGTGTGGACCCCCGAGGCCAGGGCTCATGCGCTGCAGACCCAGACCGCAGCCCGGGGGTCCAGGTGAGCTGGCCTGTCGCTGGCCTGCCCTTACCAGCCACTCTGGGACACGTCTGACCCACCGCCACCCCTGGCTCTTCCCCAGGCCCCACGGAGACCAGGGCCAAGCTGGCCCCTGCCCCTGCAGCCCCTTGACCTGCTGGGACCTCCCAGCCCCACTGAAACTCTGGGACCAACCCTATCCCCCACACCCCAGATGTAAGGCATCTGGAGCCCCCCGCCCCATGCTCAGGGTGGGCATTCTCACACATCCCTTTAGCGACAGTGAGCTCACTCTGAACCAAGCCTCCCAGAGTTCACAGGAGTGCTGGGGTCAGAACAAAGTGCCCCACACACCCAGGGGGGTTGCTGCAGGAGAGGGGAGCCAAGCTGGGCAGCTGGAGGGCTGTCACCTGGGGCTGCTAGGCCTCTTCACACAGGGGCTTGAACGTGGGGTGGGGGCTTGGAGTGGGAGGGACAGCCTGTGTGGAGTCCCTGAGACCTGGGAGGTTGGAGGGCTCCGACCCAATCAGGAAGGACAGAGCAAACAGGGCGGGGAGTCAGGGTGGAGGGGACAGGGCACGGGGCTGGGAAGCAAGGGTTTCGGCCTGAGAGGACCACAGAGGCTGGGGGCCATCAGGCAGGGGTGAGCTGAGCTCAGGGACTCTCAGCTCAAACCACACCCCTGGCCTGGGTGCTGAAGCCGGAAGGGGCCAGACCCTGAGGACAGGGGCCAGGCCTGCTTGGGGGAAGCGACTCTCAGGGATCAGAGGGCAGGAGGTCCCAAGTGGGGGCTGGGGTGGAGCTCTGCCCTGAGGACTCTTTGGGGACAGGTTGGAGACTGTCCCAGACTGGGGTCAGGACACCCAGGTTCCCACGCGGGCTCCCTTCTAACATGCTGTGGGGTGGGGGGCGCTGGGGCCAGGCCTCAGCACCCCTGGCTGCAGCAGGGGGTCCCAGCAGGCATCTCACAGGCCCTGCTGAGAGTGGGCACTGATGCCGGAGTGGGAGGATGCCCAGCATCTGAGAGGTGCCTCTAGCACCCCTGCTTGGAAGGCTGCAGGATGGCGGTGCTGGGTGCAGGTGGGGGTCCTGCTGGGAGTGACAGACGGGTGACAATGGCGGGCCAGCCCCTGGGCCCCAGCTGGCATCCTCTGCTGTGAAGCGTCGTGGCAGACCCAGCAGACGGGCTCCCGGAGCCACTCACAACCCCTCGCCCGGCCCAAGTGGCATCCTCTGCTGTGAAGCGTCATGGCAGACCCAGCGGACGGGCTCCCGGAGCCACTCACGGCCCCTCGCCCGGCCCAAGTGGCATCCTCTGCTGTGAAGTGTTGTGGCAGACCCAGCGGACGGGCTCCCGGAGCCACTCACAACCCCTCGCCCGGCCCAAGTGGCATCCTCTGCTGTGAAGCGTCGCGTGCAGACCCAGCAGACGGGCTCCCGGAGCCACTCACGGCCCCTCGCCTGGCCCAAGTGGCATCCTCTGCTGTGAAGCGTCTGACGGGCTCCCGGAGCCACTCACAACCCCTCGCCCGGCCCAAGTGGCATCCTCTGCTGTGAAGCGTCGCGTGCAGACCCAGCAGACGGGCTCCCGGAGCCACTCACGGCCCCTCGCCTGGCCCAAGTGGCATCCTCTGCTGTGAAGCGTCGCGTGCAGACCCAGCAGACGGGCTCCCGGAGCCGCTCACGACCCCTCGCCCGGCCCCTCAGCGCTTCTCCTCTCTCTTCTCTGTGCCCAGCGCTCTGTGGGCTGCAGGGCCCTCCTTCCGGTCCTTTCCCAGACCCCCCACCCCGGCCCCTGGCTGTCCTGTCCTTCATGGAGGGGTGGGAGGAGCCCGTAGGGCAGGACAGGGCAGGCCCTTGCCCCTCAGCCTCTGCCCCCCTCCTCCACTCAGCCCGCAGGTGCTGAGGCGGGTGCTTCCGGAGCACAGAACCAGCTATGCTGTTTAGAGAGGAGGAAG
Organism: Litocranius walleri; assembly: GCA_006410535.1. Taxonomy (NCBI): domain Eukaryota; kingdom Metazoa; phylum Chordata; class Mammalia; order Artiodactyla; family Bovidae; genus Litocranius; species Litocranius walleri. The sequence goes on along the minus strand of SJYG01000171.1, from coordinate 3,280,721 downwards.
CAGAGGTCCTGGGGGTCTCCTTCCCCAAGCGGGACGTCTGTGCTCATCTCCACTCCCAGGACGTTCCCCAGCCTGGCCTGATGCCATCTCACGTGCCCATGTGCCGGGTAGGGAGAGGGGGACTCCCGGGGTGGGTGGCTGCTCTCAGGACGCTGGGCTCCCCGGGGGTCCCTGGAGATGCCTGAGAAGTTGGCCTGGAGGGGCCGTGGAGGGGCCGTGGGCCTGGCCTCCCAGAGGCCTTGTGGGCAGCCGCACACAGGGCTGGCAGACAGGGCTCACTCTGTGCAGGTGGGCGGGGGATAAGGCGGCGGGGAGGGGGCTCACGGCTGTCCCTTGCAGCCAGACAGTGAGTGTCTGCAGGATCCGCGTGGCATCTGATAAAGCCTCTGTTCTCAGGGAAGGCTGAGAGCAGCAGGACGTTGGAGTTCCACCTCGAGGACATCCCCTCCATCAGGCGCAGGGGCGCTCCGCCTGCCTGGGGTGGGGGGAGAGGCTGACCAGGTCCCGGGGGGCCTGCTGGGCAGCTGTGCAAATGGCTTCGCTTTTTCGTGTGAAACAGGTTGTTCATAACGCGCTCTCTGTTCTGTGATTAAAGACATGGATTGAGGGGCCCCGGGCACTCAGGGCGGCGGGAGCCGTGGGGCCGACTGGAGCGTGCAGGCTAGTCACGTACGGTGGGGGGTGGGTCTTGGCCAGCATCTCAGGCCCACGGCTGTCCTGTCCATTCTCCCTGCCCAACCTTAGCCTGCCTGCCCCAGCCTCCTTGCTCAGATATGCTGCCCAGCCCTGCCCATCCTCCAGCCCAAGTGGCTTGCCCTCCCCCTCCTGGGTGCTCCATCCGTCTGGTGTCTGCACCCTGCTCCACCCCAGAGCCTCACTGGCCCAGGGTCTAGGGCATCCCCCGAGCCCCCTAGAAGGCCAGCTTCCTCTCCCTCTGTGCGGGCACCTGTGTCCCTCCACCAGACAATGGGATGGGCCCTCCGGATGCAGCTGGGAAGAAAGATGGGGGTCGGGCAGGGAATCATGGGCTGGGATTCAGGCCCAAGTCCACCATGGTCTTATGGGCCTTGTGGGTGAATCCGTTCCCAGCCCAGTGCCTCCGTTTCCCCATCTGTCCCCAAAACCGGTGCATTCAGACGACGGGTGGGTTAGTGCTGGCAACCTCCCACAAGCTGCTTGAAGGCCGGCCACCCACTTCCCAGGTCTGGGTGTGAGTGTGCTCAGGCCGTGTAACAAGTACCACAGCCCCAGGGGCCGGAAGTTCAAGGTCCAGATGGGTGGGGTGGCTTCCTTCTCTTGACTTCATCCTTCCTGGGCTTGTAGAAGGACCCCGCCCTCAATGTCCCTGTGTGAGCCCTTGCGTCAAAACTCCCCTGCTTTAGAAGGACCATCCGAGGGGATGTGGAGGCCCCACTGTAGTCTGCCCCCATCTTAACACAGTACATCTGCAAGAGCCCCTTCCCCAAATACGCTCACATTCGGAGGCGCTGGGCTTAGACCTCAAACATCTGAGTTTTAGGAGGCGTCTCCTTTCAACCTGCAGCACCCAGAAACACTGGTTCTTGCCTCTCGGCCCCTGAGCCCGCTCCATCCACCCCAGGCAGCCACGGGCACTCGGCACCTCCTGGCAAGCTGGGCAGGGCCCCCGCCTCCTGTGTGGAGGGACCCTGCCCCGGGACCATGCGGTGCGTGGAGGGAGGGGCCGGGCTGAGGGAGGCGGCCCAGGCCGGGCAGGCAGTGTGCTTGGCGGTCTCCCACACTCAGACGAGGCCCATGTGTCGGGAAGGAAGGACGCCCCCCTACCCTGCTCAGACTCTCACGGGCCCCTCTGGCACAGGCGGACAGGGAGACCCTCCTGGGCGCTTGGACCCCCGGCTGTGGGAGCGGCTGCGGAAGGTGGGAGCTGCGCCTCGTCCCCGCCTGACCACTGGGCTCTCTCCTGACTGCTTTCAGGCGCATCCAGGCCTCCCAGCCCGGCCCTGGGGGGTCGGGGAGGACACTAGGCAGCCTCGGACAGTGAGGTGTCCAGCCGGGGAGGCGGGCAGACGCGTGGAGAGTGGACAGGGAACTTGGACAGTCAGCTCTGCCCCGCCCCGCGAGCCCCGGTCTCCACGGTGTGGCCAAAGGAGAAGCCTCGTCTCAGGGCTTACCTGGGGGCAGTTAGGCCCCCTGAGAGCCTCAGGGACCACGGCACCACCCTCCGGAGCGGCCACTGTCCCAAGTGCCCCTCCCCTCATCTCAGGCACACTGGCTCAGGGCCTCCCTCCTTCCCTGCAGTGCGGCAGGGCTGGGAGGGGGCTCCAGGGGGACGGAGCCCAGCTGAGCAAGGGGGCTGGGGGCGCAGTGCAGGCCGCTGGGACCCAGGGGCTCATCAGGGCCCGAGGGGCTCGTCAGGGCCCAGGGGCTCGTCAGGACCCAGGGGTTCATCAGGACCCCAGGGGCTCATGCCCTCTGCAACCCAGGGCTGCCCAGCACGCCCACCTCGCCGCCCCCCCGCCCCCCATGATGAGATCGCT